>PVKS010000008.1:0-96640 GCA_004027875.1 Aplodontia rufa
TAGGGGGAAAGCCATTCTGCTGAATTCCAATCTGGATTGGAACTTGCTTTCTCTCTCCCCACTAGTTAAGAGACATTTAAATTTCCTCCCCCTCTGGCTTTCAAGCTTGATTTCTCACAGATTCCAGACCAACATTTTCTTGCCCTGACTCAAGGAGGACAGATGACATCTGTGGTTTACGGCTCCTCCCTCATTTGTCCCTGGTCTCTTATGGTCATTACATGACGGACTCTAGGAAAATAGTCATTGAGGAAAAATGGATGGCAGAGAGGAGAGAGGAGAGAGAGAGAGAGAGAGAGAGAGAGGAGGAAAAAGAGATCTTCTTTGTCCCCAGGCTATCCCTAGTCAGCTGAGAAAGTACCCACCAGCCCCTGAGACGCTTGCTTGCCAGCACTTTAGACATGCTGGCGCTTCTGGAAGTATCTGTTGTGGAAAGACAGATGTGACAAAGTTAGTACTTTGCAGACTGGAGTGGAAAAGGCTGGGAGATGAGTCTAAAGCACCCCCCACCCTGGCCTCCTCCCAGCTAAGGGTGGTGCCAAAATCATAGCATAAGCATGTCCTCTCCACCTTCAGGGACCTCCTCTGACTCTTTTCTTCATGAAAAGCAGGGTCATACCTGTGTCTCCAGGAGGCTTTGCCCACCCCTTTGTGTTCCTCAGGAGGTGTGCCCAGAGTCTGTGAAGGACAAAATGCTGACTTGGTGTAGTGCCCTTCCTCTCTCCCTTGCAATGTCCCTGATATTGCATGTATATGTCTCTAAGCTACAAGGCACCACATCAATATACTTATCTGGCTGTGTTTCATTAGCTGCTTGTACCTGTCCCTGAGCTATGACCTCCTCAAAGACAAAACAAACAAAGTAGTGTTGGTACTTAGCACATAAGGCTGGTCACAAAGTAGGCACTTGACACACATGGAACGCAGGGGAGCTGCCTTTACACAGGCCAGTCCTGAGTGGAAAAGTGGCACCCCCTGGCTCTTCAAAGCAGCCCATAGCTAGCTATGAGTTGCAGCCCCTGTTTGCTTCTATGCCTCCCCTTTGAGATTCCTGTGGTCTTGCTTATCTTGGCCCTCTTCTAATGACTTTTTTTTCTTTGTTAGTTTTTTGGTACAGGGGATTGAACTCAGGGGCACTTAAACACTGACCCACATCCCCAATCTATTTATTTTTTTATTTTGAGATAGGGTCTTGCTAAGTTGCTTAGGACCTCACTAAGTTGCTGAGGCTGGCTTTGAACTTGGGATCCTTCTGTCTCTGCCTCCCCAGTCACTGGGATTACAGTGTGCCTCACCATGCTTGCCCCACTTCTAATAACTTATTACCAACTCTACAGATCCCTGGAATGTCCCACCTGCCCAGCCAGCACTTGTCCATGATTGCGTTCCTCATTTCCTCCTGCCACCACCCACCTCCACCTTCCCCAGCTGACCTGTCATGGCTTCTCTAGCACTGACCACTGCATGACTGACTCGGGTTGTCTTATTAAGCTACTCTGTGGGCCTAATGTTTGGCCCAAAACTCAATAAATGGTTGTTAGATTGCAGAGAACATCAGCACTGTGAATTGATGGGTCTCAGATAGGGGAAAGAACATGGTTCAAATCCTGGCTCAGCCACTAACTAGCTGTGTGGGACCGTGACTAGTCATTGAATTTTTTTTTTTTTAATTTTTTGAACAACCTTACAAGATTTTAACAAAATAATATAAAATGTGTATAAAATGTGTAAATATTCTGGATATTGTAATTATCCCCAGGAGTGCCCCCCCTAGTCATTGAATTTTGAATGTCAGTTCTCTCATTGGCTAAAACAACAATTGTGGGTTACCATGAATGTATTAGGCCTTTTGAACATGTGTCTAATATATGGCAGATTCTCAATAATTTTTAATTTGCTTTCCTACTTTTCTCCACAGATCTCTGCCAAGTCAAAATTTTCACAAGCCTTTGAAACACATGCTCCCTTATTAAATTATTACTTGGGAAGTTCGCCTAACTGCTAGAAAGTTTGTTTTTTGAGGATGAACAAGGATCCCAACTGACAGGGATGACCTCTGTGCCCCACATTACCCTGTAAAAGATTTCTCATTTCCAGTCCAAAGTCCAGCAGGTAAGAAAAGGATGTCAAAGACCATCAGAGTTCAGAAGTCATACCTCACAAAGCAAAAGCAGTCTACAGGGAAGTCCTGAGTGAGGGAAAACTTAGGGAGGCCTGGGAATGACCCTGAGCGGGGAGAACAGTGGCCTTAGAACAGACCCATCTGCAAACAACTGGGAGCACCTGGCTTGGCCAGGCTCCATCTGGGCTCAGTGACAGTGGAGTCAGCAGTCTCTGATAGGCTCCCACAAGGGCAGAACGAGACACTGAGAGCAGCATCTGCCCTGTCCTTTCTTAAGAGAGGTGAAATGAGTCAATTTTGGAGATGCTAAACTGAACAGAAAGAGCAGAGGCGTCATTAGAGACAACTTGTTATTAACAGAGAGGTGTGGTTCTAAGTAAGATCCCAGGACCAACAGCATCAGTAGCAAATCAGAGTTACTAGAAATGCAGATTGGCAGGCCCCACCTCAGATTTAATGAATAAGAAATTCTGGGACTGCTGAGGAATCTTTATTTATTCATTGAGAGGGAAAGATAATCAATTTTATTTAGTTTGTCACGTGGCTTTCGTTTCTCTGACACTTTGTTGTGTACGTGGTGCTGGGGTTTGAACCTGTGTCCTCGCGCATGCCAGGCAAGCACAGTAACCACTGAACCACCACTCCAGCCCCAGGAATCCGTATTTTAGTAAGTCTTCTGGGTGATTTTGATGCATCCGAAAGTTTGAGATCCACTGAGATGATGGACACTTGTTCATTTACCAGAAACTCTTCCCCATTTTGACATGGTAGACTTGACACTGAAATGGACACAAACTTCATAGACAAGAAGATCTGAATTCACATCCCGACTCTGCTCCCAAGTGGTAGCAGAGCCTTTAATAAACCCATCAATCTCTTTAAAAAATTGATTTCCTTGAGTGTAAGAAATCCACCTTGCAAGGTTGTGGGAAGGTTTGGCGAGAATGGAAGGGAAGCACTTTGCAGAGTGGCAGACACACGGTGTCTGAGTATCTTATCATTATCATCGTCACTGCCATGACCATGAAGAAGTCGCATAAGAACTACAGGTGTGGGGCTGGAGCGGTGGCTCAACGGTTTCGGCGCTTGCCTGGCAAGCACGAGGACCGGGGTTCAAACCCCAGCACCATGTACACAACTAAGTGTTGAAGCAACTAAGGCCATGTGAAAAACTGAATAAAGTTGTTCCTCTCTTTCTCTGTCTCTCTCACTGTCCCTCTCTCTTTAAAAAAAACAAAACAAAACAAAAAAAACTACAGGTGCATTTAGGGAATACCATCAGGCCTCAAATGCTATTTTGTGCCATGGCTATATCCTCATTAAGCTAGGAAGACTTGGAGATAATATTTCCTTTTCAAATTTGGTGAGAAACGAATTCCCGTCAATTTTGGATATCATAATACAAACTGACGTTTTCCCTTTCTTCTCCTTTTCCTTTCACATAAGTCTCTTAAGCACACATTAACCCAGGGCAAATATTTGTTGAGTTTCAAATGAATGGATTGCTTTGATTTGCCTTAATATGCTCTACTGTTGTGCAATACAAAGAACCCAATTTGTGACCAGGCCTTAAGCATCCTGGGGTGAAATCACAGTAGGACTGATCATAGCACACACTCACATGACTGACACATTGAAATCTTATGAAATCAGGTCTTGTGGGGGACTGTTTGAGACCAAGTTGGCTAGGATGGGTAAAAGGAAGGTGGTTTTCTGAATTTCCAATGCAATGACTAATAGTACCTCCAACACTGGCCGTATCCACTTCCACTCCACTTTCTAGATGAGCCTGGGGCTTGTCCTTGCTGATCAGCTACTTGCCCCATGTCCTCTGCAACACAGAGCAAAATGGAATCAGAGCACCAAAAATAGCCTGCCATTTTTGCCTCTGGGGAATGTAATCGTAAATATTGCCCTTCTAGTTGTAGCCAAAGGGAATTAATTCAAGACCTTAGCTGCTGCTTCTACCTCCAGTTGCCAAAGTAGCCACCTTGTGGGCCTCTCTGACTCCTAGCTGGATTTTCTGCATCCATCTTCCATCTACATCTCATCAAGCCACTGCCCACTCCCTGCTTAACAGGGTTAAGTCCCACTGCCTTGACAGGCATTCAAGGTCCTTTGCTTCTGGGCTTAAAGGACCTTGAATGCTCTGTCATGTCCATCTGCTAATAGCTAGTATGACAGCCATACCTGATCCCTGCCCGATAGTAGCCTTCTCATCCCCGCTTCCTGGTCGCTGCCCAAAGGCTCTTTCTTCTATGTCTGCCTGGAGGACTGTGACACCTCTTTTTAGAACCTGCACAAATGTAGCTTTTTGTGAGATGTGCTTTCCCCTGCCTGGTAGTTTCCTGAACACTTCTGCAGTCTTCATGCAGCCTGGAATTCATTCCCTTTTTTCACCTACAAACTCCTAGTCTCTTTCCAGAATTCGTTCTAATATCTCCTTTAAACTTTCTAAAATACAATTTTTAACTTAGTTTCAGACTTACACTTGCAAAATAGTACAACAAATTCTAGTGTATCTTTTACCCAGATTCCCTAAATACTGGTGTTTTGCCACATTTGCCTTAACTATTTATATATGTATGTAGAGATAGAATTTTCTCTGAACTGCTTGCATTATTTACAGATATTATTCTCCTTTACTCCTTCAGTGTGTTTGTTTTCTAAAACAAAGGACATTCTTATATAAATTACAAATAAGTATCAGAATTAAGAAATTAACTTTGGGGGATGGAGCGGTGGCTCATCAGTTACGGTGCTTGCCTGGCATGTGCAAGTACACGGGTTCAAACCCTAGCACCCACGTACACAGCTAGGTGTCAGAGCAAGGAAAGCCATGTGAAAAACTCAATAAAAATTGATTCTCTCCGTCTATCTCTCTCTCACTGTCCTTCTTTCTTAAAAAAAAAAAAAAAAGAAATTAACTTTGGTAACAACTATTATCATATCTACAGATCTTATCAGATTTCACAAACTGTCCCAATGAAGTCCTTTATAGCAAAAGAGAACCCTAGGTTATACATCACATTTAGTTGTCATATGCCTTTAATATCCTTTATTCAGAATAGTTCAGTAGTCTTTCTTTTTTGTTTTCATGACAATTGATTTTTCTGAAACATCTGGACCAATATTGAAGAGGAAGTACTTTGCTGTGTGTTGGATGTTTCCCTACGATGAGTTTATGTTGATTTGGCAGGAGTATCCCAGGGTGATGTTTGTCTTGGTATGTTGTAGTCTGAGATACAGTATATCAATTTATTCTGTTTTTGGTGATGTTAACCTTGGTCACTTGGTAGGTTTGTTGATATGTCTGACTTCTCTGGCCCATCAGGCCCTTCTCAAAGTCAACAAGGGGATACTGAAATCTTGGTACCTGAGACTTTGGGACACAAGGAGATAAAGAACAAATCCCTATTGAACCCCTCCCCTGTGCCTGGTTCTGTGGTTGCTCCTCCCTTGAGACTCACAACAACCCTGTAATTTAGTGGTTGCTATGCTCATTTTATAGTGTGTTCAGTGAAGATGAGTAATCTGCCTAAGGGCACTTGACTGGTAAGTAGCAGAGCCAGATTCAAATCCAGGTCTTACTGCTGCGTCCTATAACTCTAATGCCCTGGAACAAACAGACCTAGTCAATAGCATATGCTACTTTGAATGGATGTTTTAAAAATACACACACAGGGAAAAAGTTAACACCAAGATCACCAAAAAATTTAATACCCTCTTATATCAATGAAGTTTCTTTTTATTCATTTATCCCTTTGATAAATGTTTACATACTATCTACCAGACAGTGTTATATATAATATGGATATGATAATAGTGAACAAGCAGCTTACTTGCTAGCAGGACTCTGCAAATCCCAGAAAATCCAACTAGAGCGAGTTAAACAATAAGAATGCTACTGGGAATGCAACTAGAAAGGTTGCTTCATGGCTATGGTTGGGTTCTCGGAGATTCTCTCAGCTTTCCTTTGGGGCTAGAAGATGTTTGTGAGTTTTTTGTTTTTGTTTTTTTAAAGAAAGAGGGGGCAGAGAGAGAGAGAGAGAGAGAGAGAGGGAGAAAGAAAGAGAGAAGCACTATTTTATTTTTAGTTTTTCATGTGACTTTCATTCCTCGGACACTTAGCTGTGTACATGGTGCTGAGGTTTGAACTTGCATACTGGTGCATGCCAGGCAAGCACCATAACTGCTGAGCCACCGCTCCAGCCCTGTTTGTAAATTTTGAGCAAGACAAGAGTAAAGGAAAAAAAGGGAACATTCCCATCATTGTCTCTTCATAAAAGCAAAGCAAGTCTGTTGGAATCCTCCCAGTTGACTTCCCTTCTACCTCACAGAACTACATCGCCACTTGGTAAGAGGAAGGGACTGGACTGGACTGGACTGCCCGACTTAGGCAATCTGGATTTGCATCCCACCTCCCACCCAACCTCTGAGTTCAAACTTCCCCAAAGCATTTGATGATCAGAAGAGAAGAGTAGACAATATTACAACTTTCTTTTAAAAAGGAAAGAAGAGAGAGGCTTCTGAGTATTGGTAAAATTTTCTATCTATCTACCAATTTACCAAATATTCATATTCTATGGCTTCTTAGGAACTTTTTTTTTTTTTTTGTATCAGGTATCGAACTCAGGGGTGCTTAACCACTGAGACACATCCCCATCCCTTTTTATATTTTACTTTGAGACAGGGTCTTGCTAAGTTGCTTAGGGCCTTGCTAAATTGCTAAGGCTGGGGGCTGGAGCAGTGGGTCAGCGGTTACGGCGCTTGCCCAGCATGCGCAAGTACAAGGGTTCAAACCCTAGCAACAGCTAAGTGTCAGAGCAATGAAAGCCATGCGAAAAACTCAATAAAAATGGATTCTCTCGGGGCTGGAGCGGTGGCTCAGTGGTTTTGGCGCTTGCCTGGAAAGCACGAGGACCAGGGTTCAAACCCCAGCACCATGTACACAACTGAGTGTTGGAGCAATGAAGGCCATGTGAAAAACTAAATAAAGTTGTTTCTCTTTAAAAAAAAAATGGATTCTCTCTGTCTCTCTCACTGTCCTTCTCTCTTTATTAAAAAAAAAAAAATTGCTAAGACTGGCTTAGAACTTGTGATCCGGCTACCAAGTTGCTGGGATTACAGGTGTGCGTCACCATGCCTGGCAGTTTCAGGAACTCTTTAGACAAATAGAAATTTTCCTCATTGCTTCTCATTTTATTCATAACATCAAGTTCTGCTTCTTTTTATTTACTCTTAAGTCATATAATGAATTGCTCTATCATTCTCTCTCTTGTCTCATTCCAAAATAAGGTCTCCTTTCTATGAATATATAGAATCTTAGTGAAACACGGCTTTAAAAGTACTTGATAACTGGTACTAAGATATGCACTGACCCTGTCGCAGGTAGGGTCCTGGAGGCTGCTGACCAGGCACTTACCATTTACTTGCTGGATCTGGGGATGTCCTGGAGCAGCCCATTAGTGGATAGGCTAGGGAGGCTGCGGGGAAGCTCAGGCCTTCCTATGTACCAACAGGTATGGAAGTGTTTATTTTACTTTTTTTTTTTTTAAGAGACAAGACAGATGGTTCATTTGGTAACAAAAAGTAAAAAGGAATTCTTTTTTTTAATAGAGAGGGACAGTGAGAATCAATTTTTATTTAGTTTTTCATATGGCTTTCGTTGCTCTGACACTAGTGTGTACATGGTGCTGGGGTTTGAATCCACTTTTCCTTTCTGGTGCTAACCTGAACTCTGATACTCAAAAGGATGGAAACACACAAGAATTTTCTTGCAGACCTTAATCTTTTGCAGAACTGCAAAGATTCTGAGATGTACAACTTGCAATAATTTTCTAGATGGATGTGCCAACTGTTGTGATTTCCAAAGTATCAGTGGTTGCTCCGTTCTTCTTTTCTTGTCTCCAGGTTTCATGGCAGGACATAGTAGTACTTCCTGGATGCTACTGGAGTCTGTGAGAAACATAGTGATACAGGTGATTCCAGACCCCAATCAGTTGTGGGGCAGAGTAGGGGGGCAGCTTGTATTCCAGGGTGGTACGGAGATCTTCATCTACATGCATGACTTTATCTCTGGCATTCCTAGCCTTGGTCTATTCTAAAGGCTTCTGCTGTTGCATGGACACCTTCAGCTCATGTAGGCACTGCATGTCTTCATGATAAATCAACTTGCTTAGTCAGATCCTCTTTAGCCAAAGGGCTCATTCTCTTTGGTGATCACAGATAAATGTATGATTGACGCAAGTAAGTCACTTCCAAGAACTCCCGACAAGCGCATCAGTGAGACTGGCTATTGTTGGAGGTAGAGGGTATTCAAGGCCTTCTGCCACATAGAGATCATCAAGAAGTTTATTAAATTTCTTCAGTTTCCAAGAGGTTAGTTTATGGGTGCTTCACTCCAGGGCTTACTAAAACTCTTTTACCATGCTCAATCTCTGGAAGGGTGGGTGAAGTCAGTGTTGTAGGCTTAACCCTCTGGGCCATCTGGATGGGAGGGAACTTTGCAACCACCTGTAATGTGACTCATTATTCCACTGAAATGGTCTTCTCAGTGATTTCAAGGACACTGTGATAGTCTCTGTAGAACTCACAGGTGATGAACTCAGGATCATGGGTCAAACCAATTCCTGCTTTCTGGAACTGATGTCCAATGTCATAAACCTGGTCAATGCCATCAGTATTTTATGGTAGAGTTCTGGAGCAATTCTCTTATATAAGTTCATGTCCAACTTGCTGTGATGACAGGAAAAGCTTGACCACAGCTCCCCCCAGGATTATGTCCACTGTGGAAGCTTCAATTTCTAGGAATCCTAGCTCACCTGAGAAGCTTCTTAAATATGACCTTACTGGTGATGATGTACTTCTGCCTAACCAAATATTTCAAGATCCAGTCCAGTATCTGATTCTGTGATGATACCCTGTTTCCTTCTCTCTCTCTCTTTTTAGAAAGAGGGGACAGTGAGAGAGAGAGAGAGAAAGAAAGGAGCAATCTTTATTTAGTTTTTCATGTGACTTTCATTCTTTTATTCCTTGGACATACTTGGTGCTGGAGTTGGAACTCGCGTATTCATGCATGCCGGGCAAGTGCTGTAACTGCCAAGCCACCACTCCAGCCCTGTTTCCTTTTCTTTGAGGCCAAGGTGAAGATGGAGGTAATACATGCAACCAAGGGGATAGCAGCTCACCCTTCTTGATTTTCCCAGGATTTCCCTGAACTCCAATGATGTCTCTTGATGCAATTATTGTTATGAATAAATTCTTCTGTTTAATAATTCCTGGAATTTGCCATGACATGCAACTTGATCCCTCACCTCCACAGGTCATAGAAGGTGATCTTTTGACATGCATCCTACCTGCCACCTCCCCGGGCTGCAGGTGACTGTATCCTTGGATGAAGTGAGTGAGCAAAATGTCTACATGGGACTGTGTGGTCTGAGTCTTCCCCACTGACTTTCAGCAATTGGACTGCTTGACTAGAGATTTTGTAGCACTGATTCCATCAGGCTTTCCTCCTTGCACCCACACCATTTTTGGTGGTGGGGTCTGTGGCAGCCACCTGATAGCAGCCACCTAGGCCTAGCTGTTTCTCAATGAGCTTTTTCTGCTTGACCCATTCTCAACCACTTAACCAACTTTCTTCTCAGCTTTCAGGCATTTCTTCTTCTTCTTCTTCTTCTTCTTCTTCTTCTTCTTCTTCTTCTTCTTCTTCTTCTTCTTCTTCTGCTTCTTCTTCTTCTTCTTCTTCTTCTGCTTCTTCTTCTTCTTCTGCTTCTTCTTCTTCTTCTTCTAGAAAGAGAGAGAGAGACAGAATCAATTTTATTTATTTTTTCATCTGACCTTTGTTTCTCCAACACTTGGTTGTATATGTGGTGCTGGGGTTTGAATCTGGCTCCTTGTGCATGCCAGGCAAGAGCTCCAACCCCTGAGCCACCACTTCAGCCCCTCTTTTGCTTATTCTTGCTCAGTTTCATCTAGCAGACATCCACTTTCACTTCACCCTGGGCAGTGGCTATCTTCCCAGAGAGGCTCACCCAAAATTCTGGAAGTATTTATCTTAGCAGCTAGTGTAATAACACCTGATGATAGGCTGGGCATTGGCTGCAATCATCGTGCTGAACACTCCCAGTGTCAGTATAATGACCACAGAACCATCTCCCCAGCTTCTGTCCTGTTGGGTGTTTGGGCTGCCTATAGTCTTAACCACAGTATGAAGTTCAGTTCTGAGTATCTCTGTACCTTTCTTTTATTTTTTTATATTCTATAAACACATTTCATGTTTTTATGTGTTTCATAGGAACATACTCTTTAAAATGTTTTCTAATTTACAATTTAACATGGGGGTGTACAAAACATTTTATGATGGGTTCAGAAGCATCCTTGTCTATATTTTCACAGACCACTGTTGCTGGAGAGCTAGGAGGCAGCTTGGTATGGCAGAAAAGGTAGGCAATGGGCAAGGAGAGCTTGTTCAGGTCTGGGCAGTGTTAACTGGGTAATAAGTAAAGACTTGGCAGTCACCTAGCCTCTGTGAAATTGGTTTCCCCAACTGTAAAATGGGGCAGATGCTATCTCTCACAGCACCAGGCAGAGCAGGCATCTCTTACCTACATTTGTTCCTGACCTTGGCCTGTGGCCCTGGCCATCTTTGTTACATCCTCAGCCTAGCCCATGTTGCAGAAGGCGGGCTCAGTAACAGGTCTTCAAGAATGCACTATTGAATAAAGTGTGTTCTGGATTGTGCACAGGGCTGCAGGCCTGTCATCCCAGCAACGCAGGAGGCTGAGGCAGGAGGATTGATTACAAGTTCAAGGCCAGCCTCAGCAACTTAGTGAGGCCCTAAGAAACTGAGAAATATTCTATCTCAAAATAAAAATGAATAAATAAAAAGGCTGGGTACTTAGCTCAGTGGTAAAGTTTCCCTGGGTACCAAAAAGAAAAAGAAAAAAGAAAAAAAATTTGTTCTGCACTGCAGGAGGTGTGCAGACTGCCACCTTCTGGTGTGGAGTTACTGTAGAGATGATCTGGGAATTAAGCTCTTCCCATTGTGTCTCTGTGAGGATCTGCCCCAAGGTGCTGCTGCAAGAGAAGCGGGGAGGTTTTCCACACCCAGGTTGGCACCCTCTAGGTAATGTTCGCCTTGTGCTGATAAAATCCTGGAGACAGGAAAATACTGGGTTTCCAAAGGCTGCTTGTAGATGATGGTATAATTTTGGCTTTGAAGACTATGGAGGTGGGGCTGGAGTGGTGGCTTGGTGGTTACGGCGCTTGCCTGGCATGCTCAGGTACACGGATTCAAACCCCAGCACCCACATACACAACTAAGTGTCGGAGCAATGAAAGACATGTGAAAAACTCAATAAAAATTGATTCTCTGTCTCTCTCTCCCTGTCCTTCTTTCTTAAAAAAAAAAAAAAAAAGATTGTGGAGGTGCTGGCATAAGACTTTTTTTGCAAGAGCTTGTGTCTCTAGCAGCAATTTATTAAACCCTCAGAGAGGCTGTCAGTAGTGGTCAGTCAGTCCATAGCACCTAGCATGTGCCTGACATTTGCTTTTGTAAATATCATTGAACGAGATAGGCAGGGTTCCTGCCTGTTCCTCATTGCCTAGAGGGTAAGTTTGTTGATGAGATTATTTTCACTTTTATGTTTATTTATTTATTTATTTTTGTGATACTGGGATTGAACCCAGGGGCACTCTACCACTGAGCCACATCCCCTTCTAAAATTTTGAAAAAAGGTCTCACTAAATTGCCCAGGCTGGTCTTGAACATGCAGTTCTCCTGCCTCAGCCTCCCTAGTTGCTGGGATTACAGGTTGTGTACCATACCTGGTAAGATTAATTCCTTTTAAACTTATATAGTTTGTTTTATTTATTTAATTGAAGATAAAATTGCATCTAAACAGAACATTAAAAATAGTTTGAAGTACAGTATGTTGCCTCTCAAGTACCATAGCCATTTTTATTTTAGTAGCTTCCAGCCCTTGTACACTGGTATGAACATTTTTACAGAGCTATAATCATAGTACATATGTTATCCTGAAGTTTGCTATATTTTACTTGTAATAAAAGTCTCTCAACATTGCTACTTAATCTTCATAATACTCCTTATAGCTATGAAAGAGGCTAATATGTGACTATATTGAAATCTATGCAGCAATTCTCTTAAGTCTAATTTTATTCCTATAATAGATACTGCTTATGTTGGCTTCTTTATGCATATTTTTATTGCACTGCTTCTAAATAATCATGAATATGGTTCTTCCTATGTGATGCCATATTGCTTCCCAAAGAAGTATTATGAATTTACAATGCCACCAAAATTATATCAGTGAGTTAGTTTGGTTGCAACACTGGATGTTTTGCATATTGAATATTGTTGTTGTAAACCATTTTTGAGAATTAATATTTTAAAATGTGGTCCCAAATTCACTTTTATCTGTATTTCTTTGGATGCTAGTAGATAGGCAGGTTCTTTTTTGCACATGCACTATTTATAATTGCTCTTGCATGAGATGTCTGTTTATATTGTTGTTAAAAATGTGAATGATTCCCTTGTTGTAAGTCTTTCCTTTTTAAAAGAGAGAAAAGCAATAGAAATTGCATTATTACAGTCCAGAGGGTCAGAATGGTGCTTACTGTTTTACTCGTTGGGTTAACAATGCCTTCTGGAATTTTTTCAAGAAAGCCCCAGTGTTCTAGGATTTAGGGTGCAAGTCTATTCTGCTGCCCAGAACTACTAAGTGAGAGAAGTGATTCTATAACCCCCTTAGCATGCTTGACTCAATAGTGGAAATGACATGATTTCCCACTGTGTATGAGAGAGTTGGACAGCAGCCTAGGTTATAAAAATGCAAATGAAGATTATGTGATTGGAGAGTTAATTGGTTTCTTAGTGATTCTGAACAATACAGAGTGTCCTTGAGTATCTCAGTTGGAAGGGCCCTACCCAGAGAAGGGAAGTGACTTTTGCTAAAGCTCACACAGCAAGCTAGAGGAAGGCTGGAACCTTGCATCTTTCATCTGTCCTGAAGGTGAATGTGAGTGAATCTGTGATTCTTCCGTTCTCCTCTGCACCCTTCCCATCCCACTCCCATGTCCTGCCTCCTCTTAGCCTGGATGATATTAGAGAATCTGGGAAGCCTTCCTGGGTTGGAACTCTGTTCTTTTCCTAGGTTCCTTTCAACCAGACCTCCCAGTCTTTGCTCTCTGGGAACTCAAAGTACTGTTCCACAGAGTATCTGTTTATTAGCTAAAATATTTTGTCAGTGCACAAGGTTTTCTTCTGTAAGAAGACTGCAAATGTTAGAAACAGCCCATGACATGGAAGATCTTGACTGTTAATAAGGGTTTTTGGTTTAATATCTTACTGATATTTTCTGGGATGATTAGATGAAGCAGTGAATTAATATTTGGTTAATACATACTACATCAAAAGCACTAATTTAATTTCTTAAAAAGACATGAAGTGAGATTTGGAAATAGAGACTCCAAGAGTTTAAGTAATTGATCAGCTCCCATTGTTAAAATGTCACTATGCCATTGGTTCAGGAACAATCAGCTTTGCAAACTATTCATGTATGTGCCTCATTGAGAATAACAACACACTCTGGTGCTATCTGTAGGATTTTTTTTAAGAGAGAGGGACAGTGAGAGAGAGAAAGAGAGAAAGAGAGAATAAATTTTATTTAGTTTTTCATGTGGCTGTCGTTGCTCTGATACTTCATAGTGTACGTGGTGCTGGGGTTTGAACCCCCATCCTTGTGCATTCCAGGCAAGTGCCTCAACTGCTGAGCCGCCACTCCAGCCCCTATCTGTAGGATTTTTGTGCCAGCTTTGCTACCCCTACAGATGTTTCAGTTTGGATAAGTGTTAATACACTAGTAAGGTCTAAGAGGAAGTATGAAGTCAGGTGCAATAGTGCATACCTAGAATTGGTTACTTGGAGGCTGAGATAGGAAGATCACGATCAGCTCGGGTAGTATAGTGACACTATCTCAAAAAAAAATTAAAAGAAATAAAAAAATCCATTTAGATAGACTGCAGCAAAGCTAAGGGAAAATAGCAACTGGAAAAAAATCCTTAGCGAAGAATAGAAGTATCCTAAAGATTGGGAACGAGAGCATAACTCAAGGCCAGAGAAGCAAAAGTCTTGGTGGGTTGGAGAATGCAAGGGGGCAGGCCCCTGGAGAGGGTGACCCATTCCCAAGAAGGATGGGAAGATGCTACAGGGTTTGGGACACAGTGGCAGTACTTGCTGCAGAATCTCATTGGCTCTCTTGGTTTCTTTCTCTTGCAACAGAATCTCATTGGCTCTCTTGGTTTCTTTCTCTTGCAGCAGAATCTCATTGGCTCTCTTGGTTTCTTTCTCTTTAAAATAGGCATACAAATAAATGTTTCTGGTCATCTCAGTTATGAGAACTGATTCAGTTAACTCATATGAACATACTTTTATAAACCGTGAAACTCCATGCAAATGTCCCAGAAGGACTATCAATTACAGAAGTAAGATCTAATTCATTATTCAGAACTTCAGCTACTCAGCTTGTTCCTGCCTGTGTTTTATTGACCAGGCAGCATTTGATGCCCATTGAGACTCAGCAAACTACAGTCTGACACAGAGTAAGCCCTTGGAATTTGTGCTCCTCCCTACCTCAACTCATTTACCCTGACTCTTTCTACCCTCAGACCAACTAGGATGGATTTCAGCTGTGTAGAGAAAAATAAAAAACGTGTCTCATAGCAGTCTACCCATCCTTTGAAGAACTCAGCTCTTCTTTCTTCTTCTTCTTCTTCTTTTTTTTTTTTTTAAGAAAGAGAGATTCAATTTTTAAATTTATTTTTTTCATCTGACCTTTGCTTCTATGACACTTAGTTGTATATATGGTGCTGGGGTTTGAATCTGGGTCCTTGAGCATGCCAGGTAAGCGCTCCAACCAATGAAGCACCATTTCAACCCCTGAAGCACCGTTCCAACCCCTGAAGCTACGTTCCAACCTCAACTCTTATTCTTAAAAAAAAAAAAAGTTTTTGGTTAAAAGTTCATTCATAAAAGAATATATGTAAAAGCTTGGTGAGGTGGTGCAGGCCTATATTCCCAGCTACTTGGGAGGTTAAGGCAGGAAGATCACAAGTTTGAGGTCAGCCTCAACAACTTAGTGAGATTCTGTCTAGTTCAATTCCCAGTAACAGACAGACACACACACACAAAGTAACAAGTATGACTTAAATAATAATAAAACACACCATAGTAAACTTTAGAAAAAAAGTGCCTACAGAGTCCCTATTTGTCTTTCCCTGATGCATTCCCTTTCCTCTCTCTTCTATTAATCTTCATATATGCACATACATATATATGCGCATATATGTAATCCTTAACAATATTGTCCTTAACATGTATATTATCCTTAATAATGTTATTACTTATCTTTTTCCGTCTCTGAACTTTTGTAAAGGGGATCATATGGTAAACATTCTTGTACAACTTATTTTTTTACACCTGCAATTTCCCTGCATGGATGGATGCAGTTGTAGTCCATTCACTTTCAGTGGTATAATATTCCACTGTGGGAAAGTACATACATTATTTACCCATCCTACAGTGAATGGACATTTGCGTTTCTTTCAGCTTGGGACTGTTTAAACTATGCTTTTTATGTCACCTGTTGCATATGTATAAAAGTTAATATTTATCTAGAAGTGGAATTGCTGGGTCATAAGGTATGCATGACTTTAATTTTATCAGATAAGGCCAAACCATTCAAAGCAGTTTAACATTCTGACCAATAATCAATGAGAATTCCCCTTGTTCTACCTTCCTGCCCTTACTTGGCATTGCCTGTTTTAAATTTCTTCCAGCTTGGGAGTCTATGGACTTGTGATTCTCACTTTGGTTTTAGTTTCCACTTCTCATTTATTAAGAAGGTTGGACATCTTTTCGTGTTTGTGGTCCTTTTGTGTTTCTTCATCTCTGAAATGTCCGTTTATGTCTCTTTCTCATTTAAACACTTAAGCTGTCCATTTTGGTCTTGTTGATTGGTAGTAACTCTTTATAGATTTGACACCAATTCTTACAATTAAGAATTGTAAGAATTAAGAATTTCAGTCTCTGGATTGTCTTCTCACTCCTTATATAACTTTTTCTTTTCTTTTCTTTCTTTTTTTTTAAAGACAGAAGCACAGTGAGAGAGAGAGAGAGAGAGAATCAATTTTTATTGAGTTTTTCACATGGCTTTCATTGCTCTGACACTTAGTTGTGTACATGGGTGCTGGGGTTTGAACCCGTGTACTTGCACATGCCAGGCAAGAGCTGTAACCGCCGAGCCACCGCTCCAGCCCCTTATATAGCGTTTTTGATGACCAGAAGTTCTTAATTTTCTCAACCTTTTCCTTTCATTTTTGGTGTTATGTTTAGGAAATGTTTTTTTTTTCTTTACCTGAGGTCCTAAAGATCATTTCCTAGATTTTCTTCCAAACATTACTAGTGCCTGAAAAGCTGCTCTTTGAGGAGACTTTTAAAAGAATTAGAAAATTCCAAATGTCTTTCTTAGGACGGTTCGGTCTGCTGCTGAATCTTACCACAATAACAGCTCGGGAAGTCTGAGATTATTTCTATTCCAGGAGATTTCCTCTGGGTACAGAGGGCTGTGAGTTCTGCCAAGTGCCAAGAGACCATCCACGCCGAGGCCGGCTGGACGAGGCCCACGTCCCCCAGGGGGCGCCCTCGCACCACACGTGCAGCTCCCCGCAGCGGCCGCCTGTGGCTCTGCTGCACCCAGAGCTGCTTAGGGCGCCCCTGCCTCCTTGCCAATGCCAAAGGCAGCGTGTGTGCATCCAGGCCGAAGCTGGGCTCCCTGTCCTTGTTCTTCCATCCCTCTATCCCTCTGAAATCTACCCATCCACCTCTTGTTCTGTCTCACTTCAAGAATTCTGATTCCTTTTTGTCTTTTAGGTACCCCTCACCTACAAGTCAGATGCTGCTGAGGTTTAAACCTATCCCAAACCACGGTGGCCTGTAACTCCATGCTTCCCAAAAAATCGAAGCTCTAGGGAATCACAGAGGATATACAGGTACACTAGGGAAGAGCAATGGAGCTCTTTGCCTGTTTAATATTTGATTTTTTCTTTTCTAACTCCATCACTTCTTGACTCCACTTTCTTGTCAGATTGAGTTAATATGCTTAGGCTCCAATGCTTTTTCTTTTGGGTGGCTTCATCTCAGGGAAGCAAGAGTGAAGGGAAAGGAGACACAGGAAGTGGGAGGAAGGGAGACCAGATCCCAGAGTGGGCGACGGAGCTGGTCTTAGCAGGTTCTAGGGCGCTGGGGCAATTCTCTAGAGAGAAAGTAGCATCGCTGGCGCACAGAGAGCATTTTACTGGCAGTCTCTTCCCACCACTTCTCTCTCAGTCAAAGTTTGCCCTGTGGGGTGTTGGACTCCTGCATTCTGGGCTGTTACCCCTGCTTTCTGGAGGCCCTCTGGCAAAGTCAAGATCTCCATGGGAAGGGCTGGCTCAGGACTGGGTGCCTAAGTTGTAGTGTTTTCTGCTACATGCAGTGGGAGGTATGGAAGCTGTGTCACCCACTGGCCCTGGTCCTCAGGGAAGGTGGAGGCTCATGTGGCCTTAGCAATGGAACGATGGTGCTAGGGCCTTATGTCCTCAGAAACAGCATGAGTTCCTGCTAGGACCCCTCTGGTTGAGAAAGCTGGGTGGGGGCTGGGGAGAGGGCAGTCAAGTGGGCTGAGTGGATCTATGACAGCATAGGAAACCGAATCTCATACATTTTCTCCTTTCCTTGTGTTCATGTAAGCTCTTCTTCCCAGCACATCTAGAACTGGGCACGTTCGTATTCTCTGAATATCAAAAGGGCACAGAAATGAATGAACATGCATGAAATCATAGCAAATATTGTATGTCAGCAGGATGGGGTGTTCGTAGGTCTTGTGCTATGCTGGATGCGGTGGAAAGTTATGCTATTTAGGGCAGGTTACTCCAGGGTTCAGGAATTTTTTTTTTTAAAGACCAGACAGTATTTATGTATTACAGGCCACAAACATCTCTGTTGCATATTCCGCTTTGTTTACCTACCTTTGAAAATGTAAAAAATTATTATCTTGTAAGCCATACAAAAACAGGTTGGGAACCCATGGGTTAGACTATTCTGCACTAATGATATTCCAATTTAAGTGGATTAACATGTTAAACATTTGTTCTTGCTCACTTTGTCCATTGCAGGTCAGGGGCCCTCCAGAGCAGCTTTCATCTGGGCAGAGACTCAGGGATGCAGGCTGCCTTCATCTTCTCAGGCCACCATTTATGCTGTCCTAATTACTATAAAGGAAGAAGAAATGATTGAAAGCTTGCCCAAGCACTTTTTTTTTTGTCCTGAGGATTGAACCCAGTGGCATTTAATCACTGAACCACATCCCTTGCCTGATTCTTATTTTTTATTTTGAGACAGGGTGTTGCTTCGTTGCTTAGGGCTTCACTAAGTTGCTGAGGCTGGCTTTGAATTTGTAATCCTCCTGCCTCAGTCTCCTGAGTCGCTGGGATTATAGGCGTGCTCCACCGTACCCAGTTTGCACAGCTTATTTAAGGATCATACCAGGTCTGTTATGTTTTCTTGGTTAGTATTCAAATAGCTCCAAGTTATTAGCAAAGGAGTTAATGGAAAATAGTTTCCTTGTTAGTCTAGGAAGAAGAAATAGCATAGTAACACAGGAACATCTTTCCCTCAGAGTAAAGAGAAGACATGCTCCCTGTCTTAGGATCAAGCTGCGGTAAAGGATGGACATAAACAAAAAGTTAAATAACAAAGCACAACTGCAAATTCTGTGTCAGAATTCTGGAAATAGTCATGACCAAAAACATAACAAACGAAAGACTATAAACCTTCACAGGACCAAGAGACCAGACTGGGCTGGAGTAGTGAGCTGAAGCTTCATGGAGAGCTTGGGACAGGAATTCCATTTTGAAACAACGGCAACACAGCCAGAGGCAGAGAGATGGGAGATGTTCTCCAAGTGGGAGAAGCAGCATAAACAAATGGTCACACTGGAGAAGGTCTTAGCATCCAAAGAGTTTGTGCTGGTCAAGTGCAGGCACTGACCAGTCCGAATGCCTGTTGGCCAGGGTGAAGCTCTCAGTGGATGGCTTTAGGAGAGGTTCCTATGCAGCGAGTCTAGGGAGGAGGTAGGGCCCTAAAGTGGGGTGGGAGAGACAGCTTCCTAGTATTTTACCCGGCCCACCCCATGCTGAGGGGCCCCGGTGTTTTAACAACCAGAACGGCTCCATCAGTGCACGTAAGCTAAACTCCTGCCCTGCGTTGGAGACTTAAGGCAACTGAGGTTGGAAAGACAGGTTGGAATTAAATTGTGAAGGGCTCTGAATGTCAGGATGTTAGGAATTTCCAAAACAGAGATTATCATTATTTATTCTCAGAGATAAAGCCTAGAGACACCCCATATAATAAATATTCAATAATGAATGGTTAAATATAAATAGTGCACCCATATGATGGAATTGTCTGTGATCATTAAGATCCAGTTCTGAAGACTTTTAATGACAGAATGAGTGAAAAAAAAAGAAACAATAGAGTATGATACCAATTTAGTAATGAAAAAATACAAAAATATTGAGACTAGAAGAACAAACATCAAACATAACTAGTGATTATTTTAAAAATTGAGTTTTTATCATGCATAACATGTTTTAAAATATGCATAATTAGTGGCTACTTTTAGATGAAGTCTTAACATTGATTTTTCTTTTCATCATTATGTTTTCCTATGCTTTGAATTTTTCTATAATAAATCCATATGACTTTTATAATAAAATATAATAATTACTCCTCAAAAGAAAGTTTAAACGTGCGGCACGTGGTACAGTGGTGGTTGTTACTATGGGTTTCTCTTTCTCTGCAGGTGAATTTCGTCTTCATTTTGGCAGGGCCCGAGAACTGGCTACCTGTATGAGTTGGTCCGCAGTGGCTGCATACCTTCTATCCCTAGGATCTCAGGCTGTTTGGGGCTGAGAAGATGACTGGACACTTGCCTTGTTTGTCACCTGCAGATGCACCTCTAATTCCAGCAATTCCCAGAGGCAATTCTAGCAACAACACAGAGTAAACACTGATATCAGAAAAGCACATAGCCACCCTGGGCATGAGCCACAGAGCTGTGGGGAACCAAGGACTGGTCACAGAACAGTGCAAACACGTGCAGATGTGGCCTCTCATTTCCCAGATGGGAAACCAGAAAGAGGAAGGCTCTCGCCCAAGGCCACACAGTGAGTTTGTGTAAATAGGGACTTGAACCTGTTCCAGGGTCCTGTGTTGTATCCTCACCCTTAGACAACTGGCTTTCCTGGATTCTATTCAAATTCTTCTTTTGCCTACAACAGGCTCTATATGGTCAGTGGTCAGCTGTGGTTTGGATTAAAGTTCACCGAATTACTACTATTTCTTGGCTTGTCAGTTTTGTGGCTCCCAAGGTCTCTTTGACAAAGTTCTGTTGTTTAAATCCAATATGTAACCAAAACATTGGTCAAAATATTTTCTGAAAACAATCTGGCAGTTCTTAAAAAATTAAACATAGAGTCTATATGACCCAGTAATTCTATTCCTTGGCAAATACCCAAGAGCACTGAAAATGTATGCCCAAACAAAAACACAGACTCAAGTACTGGGGACAATGGCTCAATCCCAGTGACTTGGGAGGCTGAGACAGGAGGATGGAAAGTTCAAATCCAGCTGTAGCAACTTAGCAAGGTCCTTAGCTATTTAGTCTCAAAATGAAAAATAAAAAATGGACCGGGGATGGGGCTCAGTGGTTCAATTCCCAGTATCCCCCCACCAAAACAACCCCCATGTACTCAAATGTTCAGCAGTCTTACCTACATTAGCAAAAGAGTGGAAACAAACTAAATGTCCATCAACCGATGAATGGATAAACAAAATGCACTATATCCATACAGTGGGATATTATTTGTTAAGAAAAATGAATGAAGAACTGATACTTGCTACAAAGTGGATGAACCTTGAAAATACTATGCCAAGTGAAATATGGCCATCATCAGAGACCACATATCATATGATTCCATTTATATGAAATGTCCAGAGTAGGCAAATTCATAGAGACTAAAGTAGATTAGTGGTTTCCAGAGACTTGGGGGGATGGGAGGTAATGGATGTAGGATTACTTTGTGGGGTAATGACAATGTTCTAGAATTAGATAGTGGTGATCATTGCATAATCGGAATATACTAAAAACACTAAATTGTACACTTTACAATTTTGTGGTATGTAAATTTAAATTATATCTTTTAAAAAGATGGTCTCTGATTAAAAGCCAAGAAGAACGAAATTGGAGAAAATCTGCAATGAGAAAAGTGTTATAAGGTTAAGACCTACATTTCGGCTAGATTCTTGAGTCTAAAAGGACATGTATAAGCAGGTCTTCTATTCTCATAACTGCTTTATATAGGGCTGGAGCAGTGGCTCAGTGGTTGGGAGCTCTTGCCTAGCTTGCATGAGGAACTGGGTTTGAACTCCAGCACCAACTACACAACTTAGTGTCAGAGAAATAAAGGCCAGATGAAAAACTAAGTAAATCTGATTCTTTCTTTCTCTTCTTTCTCCCTCCCCACCCCCCTTTAAAAAATAGCTAAATTAAGAACCAACCCAGATGCCCCTCACTGGATGAATGGATCCAAAAGCAGTGGTATATATACAAAATGAAGTTCTACTCAGCAATCAGAAAAAATGATATTGTGGCCTTTGAAGGTAAATGAATGGCAATGGAAGAAATCATGCTGAGCAAAGTTAACCAAACCCAGAGACACAAGGGTCAGATGTTTTCCCTCCTTTGCAGAAGCTAGAGAAAAACCCAGGGTTTGACGAAAGGTTGTCAAACTCATTATTAGACCAGCAAAGGTGTAGCAACACAATCTAGGGGAACTGTAGATATGTAGGGGGACAAGCGGGGAAGGGAAAAGGAGGGAGGATAGGGAGAGATCTAGGGAGACAATCAACAATGTAGCATACTCTTTACTGCCCTATGAATACAAATAATACTTATGCAATCATTTAATTCTGAAAAATTCACAACCTACACAATTTACACTGGTTGTTAGGAGCAAAATATAGAAGAATCAAGAGACTGACGTGTGGGGGTAACTGTTTTAGGAGCAAATGCATATCATATTGTTACTTTATGATTATACAATAACTCAACTCCTTAATAAAAAATTTTAGGGGCTGGAATGGTGACTCAGTGGCTATGGTGCTTGCTTGCTGTGCAAGTTCAAACCCCAGCTCCTTGTACCCAGGTAAGTGTTGGAGCAACAAAAGCCAGATGAAAAACTAAATGAAATTGTTGCTTTCTCTCTCACTGTCCTTCTCTCTTTAAAAAAAAATTTAAAAACTGCTTCATAAAATGGCTACTGAGGGGCTGGAGTGGTGGCTCAGCTGTTATGGTGCTTGCTTTGCATGCATGAGTCCACGGGTTTGAACCCCAGCACCACGTACACAACAAAGTCTGGACGCAACGAAGGCCAATGAAAAACTAAATAAAATTGATTCTGTCTTTCTTTTTCTCTCCCACTGTCCCTCTCTCTTTAAAAAAAAAAAAAACTACTCAGGATAAGGTGGCACTGTACAGACTGGGGAGACTAAGGCAGGAGAAAAGAGAATTGGGAGTTTTTTTTTTTTAAAGAGAGAATCAAGGGGCTGGAGCGGTGGCTCAGTGATTACGGTGCTTGCCCTGCATGCACAAGTACACGGGTTCAAACCCCAGCAACCCACGTACACAACTAAGTGTCAGAGCAACTAAAGCCATGTGAAAAACTCAATAAAATTGGTTCTCTCTGTCTCTCACTGTCCTTCTCTCTAAAAAGAGAGAGAGAGAGAGAGAGAATCAATTTTATTTAATTTTTCACCTGGCTGTCATTGCTCTGACACTTCATCGTGTAGATGGTGCTGGGGTTTGAACCCATTGTGCTTGCACCTGCCAGGCAAGTGAAGTAACCACTAAGCCACAGCACCAACCCTGAGAATTGAGCCAGCCTCAACAACTTAGCGAGACCCTGTCTCAACAAACAAACAAACCAATCAACCAGGGATATAGCTAAGTGGTGAAGCACCCCTGGGTTTAATGCCAAGTGCCAAAATAAAAAAAAAATAGCTACTCAGGAACTAACTCTAGAACCCCTGCTCTTCTATTAACCAGATACATGATAAGCAAATTTCTTAAATCTTATCAACCTCTATTTCTTCATCAATAAAGTAGGATAATAAAGTCTCTTTCACAGGTAATGGAATGTATGCTGCCAAGCACTGGACACTTAGTTGCCTTTGATTTCCTCTTTTCATCTCTTCCCTAATCTTAGGAGTCACCATGCAGTATTGGGTGCTTACATTCTACCAAGTCAGGTCTGGAAGCTTTTCTAAGTGAGTACTTCTCAAACTATAGGAGGCATGGGAATCATTTCTTTCTCTCTTTTTCAAATATTTCAGGTTTGGTGACTAGGACAAGACTTCTCAAAATAAAATATACATAGAATCACTTGAGAATCTTGTTGAAATACAGATTCTGATTAATAGGTCCCAGACGGAGCACTTGGGAAATCTCCCAGGTGGTCTTGTTGCTTCTGGTCCTTGAAAACCTCTGAAAAGCATGGTTCTAAGTCACTGGGAAAAAAATTTTTAAAAGAGAGAGGGACAGTGAGAGAGAGAGAGAGAGAAAGAATCAATTTTATTTAGCTTTTCATGCAGCTTTTGTTGCTCCAACACTTCGTTGTGTACATGGTGCTGAGGTTTGAACTTGCATCCTTGTGCATGCCAGACAAGCGCTGTAAACTGCTGAGCCACAGCTCCAGCATATAAACCGCTGAGCCACAGCTCCAGCATCAGTCACTGGAAATATTAAGCAAGAATGATTTGTAGAACCTTCCTCAAACAGCAAACTTTTGACATTATTCTGAGGTAAACAGTGATAAATTAAAATAGATTTCCAAGTATTTGTAAAATATTTTGCAAAGGTAGGGTCAGAAATATAATCAAGGATTTTTTTTAAAAGTTCTTTTAAGCATTCACAGAAATATCAGTAGCCTTCCATGAGGGTCTAGAGTTGACAAGTGAGATTATAATTTGAACTATAAAAGTTAATAGGAACATATATACTTGCACAGATTGTCAACATTTCCCAAGCACAGCTATTGCCTCTGGGGTCTCCTGTAATCTGCTCAGATCTAAGAAGTCTAGGAAGCAGGCAACATGGGGGTGAGTATCTTCATTTTGTAGATGACAAAACTGAGGCTCAGGCAGGTTACATGAGCCTGGGCATACGGAACACATTCCTGCCCATGTCCTTCACTTGCCCCTTTATCATGGAGCAACAGAGGATTCCGTGTAACTGCAGATCTCCCCTCTAGCCCTGGGTACCTAAAGAAGGGAACTTTGGGGACAAGTAGGCAAGAGAGAAGCCCTAGAAAAGGGCACCCTCAGAAGTGTAAGATCAGGGGTTGAGGATTTAGCTCAGTGGCAGAGCGCTTGCCTAGCATGTGAAAGGCCCTGAGTTCGGTCCTCAGTCCTTAAAAAAGAAAAAAAAGTGTAAGATCAGAGCTAGTAGTATTTCCACTCTTCCTCTCTTTGGCCCCACTCTGCAATTCAGGATTTGAAAATGTCACAATCTTGCCTATACTAAAACAAGGATGTTTGGGTTCCAAACAGCCATCTTGCTATCTTCCCAGCTTTGTTGTTTACAGGAAACCAGGAGAATTGAAGGTCGCCAGCCTTCAGCACATGGTCAGTGCCCTTTCACAGAGCATGCTGCTGCCCATCTGATTGGGGACCCTGAAAGCTCTCAGGCCTTTGTGGAAAGGGCAGAAATAACACCTATGCAGAATTGGACTTTACGTCTGCTAATTCAGCCAGACAAACATTTGTGACCTAAGGGTGTGCTTTTCAGACTCAGAGGTCTCAACCCGAGGAGATTTACACACATGGATATCAGGGCGCTACCCGATCTACCATGGGGCTGGGAATTTGAAAAGCTTCCCAGGCATCCTATAGCCAGGATTGCAGACTGCTGGACTGAGGTCAAGGATTTGAATAGATTCCACCTTCCAACCCATCCCCACAGGCAGGTTCCTTCTGTCCACTCTGCCCCATGCGTAAAGATTATGTTCACCTTGAATTTAACACATCATGTGAATTCCATTCTTCCCAGATGAAGTCATGCCTGTGAACTGAGGGCTGGAGAAGAGACTGGTTGTCTGTTGGCTCAACCACTTGCCGTCAGAGAGGCAGAAGAGGAGGGGTTATGGCACAGATCTGCTGGGCTTGTATCCTGCCTCCACTGTTAACAAGTTTAGTGACCCTGCACATATCGCTAAGCCTTCCTAAGCCTCCGTTTCCTGTTCTGTGAAATAGGTGGTGGGTTGCTGAGGGGATACAGAGCTGGGAAGAGGGTGACCTTGCAGAACACTGAGCATGTCTGCTTCAGACTTTCATCCCAGGTACCTCCCTTGCCTCCCCGGTCCCTGCAGAGGGATCATATGGAGGTAATGCATGTCCAGTGCTGAGCACAGTGCCTGGAGTGGGTCAAGATTTCAGTAAATGTTGATGAGTAGCAGGAGTTTGGACTAGTACCCGTCTCTTAACTCTGCCTACTCCTCTGTATTTTAGTCTACTTGATCAAATTAAATTCTATTCATTCCAACGTAACTCAAGTCAAGGAGGCAGTTCCATCCCTCCACTCCACTCCAACCCCACCCAGTTCTGGCAGCATTCATTCCCAACTGGTCAAAGCAACTGAATTTCATTGAGTTCCATTCTCCTACATCTCTCTACTCAACAGATTTAGCAACAAAACACAGGATGCCCACTTAAATTTGAATTTTAGATGAGTGTTCAGCAATTATTTTACTATAAATATGTCCCATGCTGTATTCAAATTTTAATTTTGAAATATCTAAAACTAAAATTTCAAAGATAAATGTATTTATCTTGCAATCCTACCCTAACTTCACCAACTCAGAAAGAGTTGGCTCTGAGTAAAAATTGCTACTTCCTCTGTACTTACTTGACATTTTGTTTTCAATATTTAACATGACAATGATTTATGTTTGCAAACAGTTTGCAGATTATTTAATTGTTGCATCAAAATTTAGGGACAAACGGGATGTGACGGGGGCTGGAGCGGTGGCTCAGCGGTCCCGGTGCTTGCCTGGCATGTGCAAGGATGGGGTTTCATACCCCAACACCACGTACACGACAGAGTGTCGAAGCAGTGAAGACCACATGGAAAACTAAATGAAAAATTGATTCTTTCTCTCTCTCTCTCACTGTCCCTCTCTCTTTAAAAAGAAAAAAAATGGGGTATGGTGGCACACACCTGTAATCTTAGCTACTTGGGGGGTAAGGCAGGAGATCCTCCCTCAAAATAAAAAATAAAAAAGGTTGGGGATATATCTCAGTGGTAGAGCAACCCTGGGTTCAATCCCCAGTACCAAAAAGAGGTGGAGGAGGGGGTAAGTCGGTTGCATACCTACCAGTTGTGTCTCCACTTTCTCTTAGTGAACATTACCCACCTTTCATGCGTCTGGACTCTGGAGTAGGTCACTCTTGGTTTAAGCCAGTCATGGGGCCAATCCCTTTTCTGCTCCCCACTTTAGGCACCTGTCATAATTCTAACTACTGAAATACAAAGGCTGATCTGTCGAAGGGCTCCAGATAATGGTTTTCCTTGCCCTTTTTTTTGGTACCAGGGATTAAATCTAGAGGCTCTTAACTGCTGAGCCACACCACACCCCCAGCCCTTTTTTATTTATTTATTTATTTTTAATTTTGAGACAGAGTCTTGCTAAGTTGTTTAGGATCTTGCTAAGTTGCTGAGGCTGGCCTTGAACTTGCGATCCTCTTGCCTCAGCCTCCCAAGCAGCTGGGATTACAGGTATGCACCCGTGTCCAACTCCTTGCTCTTTATTGAGGTTATTTTCCTACTCTCTGCTAAGAGATTGTATTGTGTCTGAGTGTGGGTGGAGGTGGGACAGTTATCCTGAAAGAGGCTGGAGAGCAGGATGGAGGGAGCCTGGGTCTTTGACAACAGCAGAGTCAAAAATTCAACGTAGAGCCCCTTCTTTCCATTTTCTTGTTATAATAAGACTCCTTATTGTTTAAACTGTTTTGAGTTGAGGTTTTTGTTCCTTGTAGCTAACAGCATTCTGGTTGATGTACCTCCTCTTACAGGTAAGATCACCCTGGATTGCCCTGGGTTACACAGCTGGTAACCTACAGAGAAGGGTCCTGATGCCAGTCTGAGCCCGGACTCAAGGTCATCTTTATTGTGCTTCATCCCCTTTGCTAACCTTTAGGCCTCCGCTGTAACTCAAATTTTCACTGCTAAACTCTCTCTTTGGTTTAAGCTATTGAGATCCTTTATAAGAATACAAATTTATTTGTATTTCCTTTCTTTCTTTTTAGAGAGAGAGAGAAAGAATCAATTTTATATTTATTTTTTTCCGTCTGTCCTTTGTTTTTCAGACACTTAGTACAGTATGTGGTGCTGGGGTTTGAACCTGGGTCCTTGCACATGCCAGGTAAGCACTCCAACAGCTGAGCCACAGCTCCAGCCTCTGTATTTTATTTCTCAATATATGAATAATATGTGGGTATGCTATGCATAGACTGATCCTTTTTTTTTTAATCCTGAGAGGTAGAAATTGACCCATTTCAATATCATATTAACCTTCTAACGTAGTTGACTTTTAGACCTATAAGAGGCATTTTTTTTTCTTTTTTAAAAAATAAGTTTGTAGAGGCTGGAGCAGTGGCTCAGCGGTTGAAGTGCTAGCCTGGTGTGCATGTGGACTTCCAGGTTTGAGCCCCAGCCTGTGCTGGCAGGGTGTTGGAGAGGCAGAAACCAGATGAAAAACTAAAAATTGATTCTCTCTCTCTCTCTGCCCCTCTCTCTTAAAAAAAAAAAGTTTGTTCTTAGGAAGCTGAAACATTTTTAAAGCTCACCTTTTCATACTAAGTAGGAGCTATAAATAATGGATGAGTTTTTTTTAAAGTCACAAAACATGGGGCTTGAAAAAGGTCTGAATGCTTTAAATTTGCTTTCAGGCTTTCCTCCTAATTTGTTCCTCCTTTATTTTTCACATAAATTATAACTCTCTCAAAACACAAAGATTTTATCATCTGAGAATTAAAGCACTTTACTTGAAAAGTCAATTTTTTTTCTAATAAACACCAGAGTGACATCAGGGATCAGGCATGTGATTAATGTCATTGAACTGTACACTTAAAAGTAGTTAAAATGACAAAATTTATATATATATACACACATATACATATATTCTACTGCAATTTTAAAGATTAATAGTATAATATGCCAAAAACCTTGAATTCCACATGTCTAAATTATATGGCATAATACGATTTATATATCAACAAAGATATTAAAGAAACAGAACCAGCTAGTTTTCATTAAGAATTTTTTTCCCATTTCCACTTAAGTCTAAAATGGTGATCTCACTGCTAAATAATTTCAAAGGCATTCATAAAAGGGACTCATGTGGAATTTAAAAACATTAATGATAGTTACCACAGTCTTTATAATTACACTTTGGGGACAATGTCTCATTCTGTTATAATTTCAAGGTCAGAAAAATGTGGTAAGCATTTTACATATTTTAAATTCATACACAACAACACACAGATACACACAGAGAAGAAATTCAGAGTCTAAGTATTATGGCACCAGGAGAAAATCCACTGTGTAAAAGACACGTTTGACATAACTAAAGAAATGCAACCACTTTAACACAGTTCGGTAGCTCAACACGCAGCGCTTCATCAGACAATAGTGACAGAGACTTTCCTGTAGAACGCTTGGCACTTTACAGGGAAAGAATTTGCAGTGTAGTCCTGTGTTTAGCATTTTTACATAAGAAATCCATTCAAAATAGATGTGTGCATACTTTACAACTAGAACACCCTGAAATATACAGGATTTGCACTGTTTCAAAAACATTCAATGTAAACTTCTACAAATATGTGATCCTGCAACGAAACACATTTTCTCGCCTCAGGTTGCAGGCACCCGTCCTGGAGCAGCAGTACCTGTGGTTTACTCCCAGGACATGCTCTTTCCCAGTCCCCTTCTTTCCGTTTTTGCTCCTCTGGGCTTAGAGAAATGAAAGAGAGATTGTTTTGTGGCAGGCGGCAAGTCCTCATTTGCTCTATTTCTTTATCTTTCAGGTGGCAAGGGCAGTGTCACTCTGGAACTACCTCACTGTCAGGTATTCTCTCATGGGCCCTTATGGGGTTGGGCTAAGCTCCCTGTGACACTGGTTGGCCCAAGTGGGAACAGACTCCATCTTCTAGCCCCATCGCCCCCTCCAAACTCTTACTGGCAGCCTTATATGGGATAACGCTATCTTTCTTCAGGCACCACCTGAATCATGCAGGATCATGCAGTCTCTGTTTCTTCCAGGTCCCCATGTCTGGATCTCCCAATGATACCTTTTGAGAATGGAACCAGAGTGGTTGCACTTGACCTCTTCCTTCTATCTTACCCAAATGCCCAGGCCTCTCCTCCTCCTGCCCTCCAGCTCTGACCAGCAAGTGCTATGGCTCTATAAAAAGTTGTCTTGGAGTAATTATTTTAATACCCCAAAATTGATACCATGCTCCCCACTATGGGATGAAATGACAAATAACAGTCTCATTTAGCATAAAACATATTCCCTACAAAGTTAATCATCAACTCTATTCCAATTCATCTCAAAGAGATTGGGGGTGCAGTGTCGGGGTTTAGGTGGTAGAAATGAATCCCTGCTTCTGGGAAAATGATGTTGTGCTTTCAGAAACTTTTTACAAGTGTAGACGACTCCACAGCTGGAGGGGCTCTAAAAATGATCTAAGTTTCTCGCTGTGAGCTTCTAAGCAATTCTGGAAAAGAAGAAAGTTATCATACTGTGCTCTTAAAATACAAGGAGACAGGTGCTACACCCGGACATTAATGAACAGGAAGAGAGCAAGGCCACCTCTGATTGGCAGGGGTGGTCTGAGGCAGGGCTGGTCCTAGAAGCAGGAAGGCATCTGCTAGTGAGAGGGGAGGGAGCTTCCAGCTAGAGAAGAATGTTGCAAAGACCCTGGCCTGAAAGGACAGGGCTGCTCAGGGACAGCGCAGGCCTGTAGAATGCCAGCGGGGAAGGGAAGGGAAAGATTCTGGAATAGGGGTTGCAGCCACTTGTGAGGACTCTGAGTGCCCAGATAAAAACCAGCTTGGACTTCTGCTGACTTAATGGGGCACTTTAAGTAGGAGAGCAACATGATAGGATGTGATTTATTCTAACTTTTTTGGTATATTGTCTCCTTATGATAAAGACTATTACAATGAACTGTGTATTTTTAAAGATTCTAATTCTAACATTTGTTTTTTAAAATTATAGGGTGTATAACACCAATCCAGAGCTAAAATTCCCATGGAAGTTTACATAACCAATGATTAAAAGTAGATATATTCCATGTGTAGCTGTTTTAATGTAGTGATATAGTATAAATATATTTTCATTTCTGTTAAATTATAAGTCCTGCTAAATAATTGTGTGTCTGAGTAAATTGGTTAAGGCTGTAGAAGAATATTGTCTAGGTCAACACAAGTTACTATTTTTATTTGCTTTAAATTGTTTTATTTAAAGAAAATAAAGATAAATTTTTATGTTTGCATTATTTTAGATTTATGTTTAAATTGTTTTATTTGTTTTAAATTTTTTTAGTTGGGGGCTGGAACAGTGGCTCAGCGGTAGCACGCTTGCCTGGCATGGGCAAGGATCTGGGTTTGAACCCCAGAACCACATACACAACTAAGTGTTGAAAGAATTAAGACTAGATGAAAAAAAATAAAAAGTAAAATTGATTCTCTAAAAAAATTATTTTAGTTGTTTTCAATTGAAAAAAATAACTTCTTTGAACAGTTTCACCTAGTGCCTACTGACATGCATCTATGCTTGCTGGGCATAGAGTATTTTTCCCACTTCTGCAGTAACACAGGTAAATAATTCAGTAACTTTTGTGCTTTTAGAAAAAACATCCAGATTTCAGAATAAAAATATTTTCTCTGTTTTTCATAGCTTACCTTGAGTATTATTTGGCTATTTCTAAAACTACTTATGCTTCTTCCCCGTTTTCATTTTTACTTTTTATTTTAAAAATTTCAAAATATGGATAAAAGTTGCAAACATAACATGACAAGCACTTAGATACCTTTCAATGAAATTTACCAGGTGTTAACATTTTATAACATTCCCCTTATGGGAATATAAATATGCACATATACATCTACACACATGTGCATTTGAGAGTAAGTTGCAGATCTCATACTTCATCTCTGAGTACTTCAGCATGTAAATTGCAAGAACAAGGATATTCTTTCTTGCTACCACAATACCATGATCAAATTCAGCAGCTTTCACATTAATTCATATTTTAAAATAAAAATTATTCTAATAATATTTTTTAAATCAAGTTTTTTTATTTGCAATCCAGAGTTCAATTCAAGAGGACGTAATTAATTTACTTTTCATATATTTTTTGTGTGTACTGGGGATTGAACTGAGGGCACTGCCAACCATGTGCTCTATCATTGAGCTACCCCACCCCAACCCTTGCTTTTCATGTCTCTGTAATCCCATTTATCTGGAAATATTCCTTAGCCTTTCTTTGTTTTTCATGACATTGCCAATTTTGAAATTTGCAAGCCAATTGTTTTGTAGCATGTCTCTTAGTTTGGGAATGTCTGTTTCTCATTCACTTTATGATTTTTTGGCAGATACTCTAAGAAATAACATGTCCTCAGGGTATTGGGCACATGATGTTAGTAGTGTTATTACAGATGATATTAACTTTCTTGTTCCATACTGAGCATTGAAACCAAGGATACACCACCACTGAGCTACAACCTCAGTTCTTTTAAAATTTTTTCTTCTAAGATAGGGTCTTACTAAGTTGCCCAGGCTGGCATGGAACTTTTGATCCTCTTGCCTCAGCCCCCAGAGTAGCTGGGATTACAGAGGTGCACCATTGCACAAGACTCGATGATGTTAACTCTGAACACCTAAAACTGTCTTTCAGACTTTCAAGTACAAAGCAATACTTTGCCTTTGGAATTAATGAAACATTTCTGGGGAAAGACTTGAGACTGTAAATGTCCTGTTCTCTAATAAACTTTTACCCAATGGTTTTTAGTATCCACTGATGATTTTTGCCCAAACTGTTTATTAGTTTAATAGCTACAAAAATTGTTTTTCTGAGCTGGGGATGTAGGCTCAGTGGTAGAGCACATGCCTAGCAAGCTCAAGGCCCTGGGTTTTATACTCAGTGCTGAAAAAAAAAAAATCTTACCTATCATTCCTTTTCCATGTACTATTTTAACATGAAGAAGAGTTTTTTTTCCCTCTCACCAATGATCTATAGGTATATATGTTTATATTTATACTTAAGAGTATCACCAAGGGCTAATAGATCTTTTGATAGATAAAATCTTTGCTGATATTTAGTTTGATGTCTAGGTGTCTCTGATTTGTTCAGCAATGTGGCTCCTGTTTTTTTTTTTTTTTTTTTTCTGAAATGTACTTTTTTTTTTCTTTTTAAATCAGTCAGGCTTTTTCCATGATTTTTTAAAAAGTTCTTTCTCATTTTTCGGCTCCACAGATGTTCCAGAGTCACCTGGTATTTTTTCCCTGCCCCATCCTGGAATCAACTATTCCTCCTTTTAGTAGAGAATGACTTAGAAACCAAGATCTGGGGGCTGGAGTGGTGGCTCAGCGGTTACGACGCTTGCCTGGCATGTGTGAGGACATGGGTTCAAACCCCAGCACCACATACACATTGAAGTATCACAGCAACTAAAGCCACACGGAAAAAGTAAATAAGATTCGCTTTCACTTTCTCCCTCTCTCTAAAAAAAGAAAGAAAAAAAGAAACCAAGGTCTGGGTGGTAGGTGTGCCAGATAATGTACTGCAAAAAATGAAAATTAAGTCAGCAGGTCACCTGAGGACAGTTGGAAGGGGAGCCAGGCAAAAATCCTTCTCCTTTTCTCCTTTGTCATTACTGGAACTGGTGTTCAGGGGCAGTGGTGGCCTTTCACTCCCCAAAGCTTGCTTCCTGAAAGAGGCTGAACTGAAGAAGCAATGGGAAACTTTTCTGACCTCCTGTTCTTTCCTGCTGCATCCTGAGTGCTGAAGTTCCTTGCATTTACATTTCCGATGTACCTGAGAGCTTGTCTTGCTCTGAAACTTCCCAACCTTCTTGATATCCAAACAATTCCCCACTCCCTACCTCCCAGTTTTTCAATGAGCTCTCTTTGGAATGAGGCGTTCAAAATCTTTGAGCTCAAACTGACAAATCCTCTACCAGAGTGGCCACAAGGAGGGGAATGTTTCCTCATCTTTAAAATGAAGCAATGATCCTTCATATCATAAAATAGTGTCTGTGAAAGTGTTTTGTGAACACTAACACCTCTATAAAAACCAGGGGCCATTATTAACATTATCCTCTGATGCGTTAACAGCTTAATGAGGTAATGCTCCAAGTTACCAAGGCAGCTGACAAACTGGGAATCATGGCTAAGTCAGAGGAACCTAGACTATCATTAATTACTTGTGTGCCTTAAGTAAAGTCATTTCTCTCTCTGGTTCTTAGTTTCTTCACGTGTAAGATGGGCTCACACTAGGTACCTTGCAGTTGTGTTATTTGTGACTGCTGAGCACAGGGCTTGCTAGACCAGCCAGAGCTAGAGTGGGAGGAGGAAGGGGGTGTTGAGCACTGGGGTGAGAGGATGGAGGGCCGGTGATTATCAACCTTGGCTACTCATTAGTATTAGGTGGGAACTTAACAAAAAAATCCCAATGCCCAGCTTGCGTCCTAGGCCAAGTATATCAGAATCCCTTGGGGAGTGGATACGACCAGATGTCAGTGTTTATTTATTTTTTAAAAATTTTATTAAGGTCCATGAGAAGTCCATTTAACACAGGGGTTCATTTGGGGGAAACATAGAACCATGGCGAACCCAAGGGGGGGGGGAACCATGGAATGGCATCAGCCTTGGCTAACTATGTGAATATACATTTGTTCTTGATTGTTTGATAATGATTCCCCCTCAATTGTAAGTCCATATTCAACTAATAAAAAAATTTTATTAAGGAGTTATTGTACAAAAGTAACAATATGGTATGTATTTGTTCTTAAACCAGAATTACCCCCACACCCTGGTCTCTTGATTCTTCTATATTTCACCCCATAAGCAATATAAATGCTTAGATTGTGAATTTTACAAAATTAAATGATTAATATAAGTATTATTTGGATTCTCGGGGGGGGGTAAAGAGTATGCTACATTGTTGATTGTCTCTCTAGAGCCCTCCCTGTCCTCCCTCCCTCTCTCCTCCACTTATCCCCACACTATATCTATGGTTGCCTTAGAGTGTGTGTTCCTATCCCTTTGCTGGGTTTAATGCATGAGTTTGACAACCTTTCACCCAAGCCTGGGTTTTGCTCTAGCCTCCACAAAGACCAGTATTTTTTAAAGCTCCCAGGGAACTAGCAAACCGAAACTCTGCTGTCCTTTCTCTTTTCTATTTTTGGGATCATGACAACCCCCCCCCAAAAAAAATAACTAAAGGTGGCAATCCTGGGCCTGGGGCAAGGGGTTGAGAAGATACTTGAGGGCAGACTTTTAGCTTCCTTCAAACTTAAGCAGCTACGCATTGGGGCTGCCTGTTTCCTAAGTGTATTTAGGTCCAAGTTGTTGAGTGACATCATTTGAAAGCTAAAATGGTCAAATTATAGCATCACGTTGATACCTGCTTCCCTCACTACTCCCCCCACCAAGTACAAAGGATCTTATTTTTTAAAACTCTCCTTAATGATAGTTATATACTGAAATGTTGTTGAAGCTGCCTGTTCAAAACATCAACAATATACTTAAATGTATAATAAGCACATTATGCATTTAACCTGGGGTTAGACAGAGACTTGTCATTCTGTGGATGTGCTGCGCTGTCAGTGAGAGGCTTGCAGGTGACCACGTGGGTAACCTCCAGTAGCCCTTCCACATCGGGCTCTTCGCTAGCCCATATTTGAATATTTTGGGGTTGGAAATTACCATTAATTGTGTCTAGATTTTGTTTTTCCAAGCTCATTTTTGAAGTGGCAATAATTTAGTGCCTCTCTCTCCAAAGATGGGGATCAGTGCCCTCCAGCTTTGTTAAAGGGATGGCAGGAGTTGCAGGAGCCAGACCCAGGAGTCTTAGCTCCTAGAATCCCTCTCTTCTTCCTTGAGCAGTTGCCTTTGCTATCTAGAGAGCTCTCCCTTTCCAGGTAAATGCCCACTTCCACCTGCAATGAGGCACGGTAGGAGAGCATTTAATAAATAGTGTGGGTGATTCTTGAATAGTCTAGGTGGCAGAACTCTGGGAGAAGTGGTGCTCTTCGGCTACTGTGTATTGACCACCTACTATGTCCCAGGTGCTTATATGCATTGTTTTATCTAATCTGCCCCACCCTTTGCAAGGTGGGTATTATGCCCACTTATTTCCAATGGTAAAATAAAGACTCAAGAGAGGTAAACAAGTTGCTCAAAGTTTTACAGTCATTGATAAGTGTCAAGACCAAGATTGGAACTCAGAGCTGACTGAGTCCATTCTCAACACTGGGGGACTGTCGTATGAGGCCCTTGAGCAGCTGCCTTCACGATTACTAGAACCTGCAACAAAGTCAGAGTTGTAAAGAATTTATCTTACAATCCAGTTTCACTTACAGCATTCAGCTCTATAGTATCTTACAATCACTGCATTTAGAATCTGGAAAGGATCTTAAAGCTCCGCCACCTTGATTCTTTATTTACCTGGGGTTAGGACTCTGCAGATACTTGCTAAGATTATACTGAGTTAGTCATCAGAGTACAGTATTTCTAAAGAAGGCTGCCACAGGCTTCTTATCTCTTTTCTGTCACAGATCCACATCCCCTCCCACAGTTTTTCTAACCAATTCTTTTTCTAACCTGATTCTGAAACCTTCCTTCAAGAGGTTGAGCTGGGTGTGGTGGTGCACACACCTATAATCCCAGCAGTTTGGGAGGCTGAGGCAAGAGGATCACAAGTTTAAAGCCACTTCGGCATTTTTCTTTATAATTTTAAAGAGAAAGAGGAACAGTGAGAGAGAGAAGGAATCACTTTTATTTAGTTTTTCATGTGGCTTTCATTGCTCCTACACTTTATCGTGTAGCGGGTGCTGGAGTTTGAACTTGCGTCCCTGAGCAGGCCACGCAAGCATCATAACGGAGCCACGGCTCCAACACCAGCCTCAGCAATTTAATGAGGACCTAAGTAACTTAGTGAGACCCTGTCTCAAAAAAATTTTTTAAAAAGAGCTGGGGCTGTGGCTCAATGGTTAAGTGCCCTTGGGTTCAATAAATCCTGGTACCAAAAAAAAAAAAATAAAGATCAAGATTGTCAGGACCAGTAGCATCTGTAGGTGGGCATGGAGGACACAGACAGTCACTCGCCCTTGACCCTAGCTGGAGACCAGCAGCCTGGTCACATGCTGGCTGTAGGGCATCCTCACCTTAGATATGAGAACATTCTGAGACCTGGACTACATGCAAAAGTAGAGGGACAGAGTATTTAGAAAAATCCCTCAAGTGGATGCCAGTCTGAGGCAGGCCCAGCAGCGGGATAATTCGAGGAGTCCTGTGCTCAGTCCCACTCACCCTGAGAACCCAGAGGGTCCAACCCCAGCATGGCCCTGGTGTGCAGCCAGTGTTCAGTGGATTATACCATTGAGATCACCTCAGAGCCACATGAGGCACCCAGGTGTGGGTTTTCAGGCATCTTGCCTCCATTCAAAGAACAGTATCAAACTCCTAAATAGCAGATTCAGTTCTGAATGACATTTAGTTGCTTTTAAAACATCTGGTCTCTCTTTTAAAGGAAGATTTCTTACAGTTGAAATGATCCAAAGGCCAGTGCCGCAGTCATTGAAGATATTTCTGCAAGAAGAGTTCCTCGAAGGCTTAGTGCAGAGATTCTCTCAGCCCTCTGCATGTTAGAATCACCTGGTGAGATCTGAAAATGCCCCGTGCCCTGGCCCCACCTGCCTGATTCAGTCTGCATCTCTGGAGGGCAGGACCACACATCAGTGTTTTTTGTTGATTCCCTAGGACTTACACACATCAGTATTTTAAACTCCCCAGAGGATTCCGATGTGCCAAGCTTTGCCATCCACTGATGGAATAAGTGGAGTCTCAATGTGATTTCTTTGAAATGGACAGCAGTGGCTTGGAAAGCTCACTTCCCATATGATTGCTTAAAACTATCAGTTTAAACACCTGTTGTTCAGTGGGCACAGCTGGATTCATTTCATTGTGCTGATTTGAATCAGGTGTAGCCAGACTCTGCACCATGTCTGAACATCTCTGGATGGTAATTAATTCCTAGATGTCTCCAGCCTGTTATCCACCTTGAAGCAGAAGGGAGGAAAGAAAATAACAAGATAGCCTTCCTGTCATTCTGTTGCTTGGTTCCAAGCACCACTTTCGCTGCCTCTTTGTCTTTGCTCCTGGAGAAATCCAGGTGTCTGCCTGTGATACTGAGCAAGGAAATGTCTTGGAACTTTGGCTTCTTCATCTGTAAAATGGGAATAACCTCATAGCACTGAAGAAAGGAGCCAATGAAATGATGTTGATGAAACACCTGGCCCAATGCCTGCCCGTGGCAAAGGCATGGAATTCACTGGTTTGCCAGGCCTTTGTCTGACACAAATGACTTAAAGAGTTTATTTTATTTTATTTTTTTAAAGAGAGAGCAGCAGCATGTGTGAGAGAGAGATAGAGAGAAACCACTTTATTCAGTTTTTCATGTGCTTTCGTTGCTCTGAGACTTCGTTGTGTACATGGGGCTGGGGTTTGAACTCGTGTACTCGCGCATGCTGGGCAAGCACTGTAACCACTGAGCAACACTGCAGCCCCTATTTTTTTATTTTTTAAGAGAGAGGGACAGTGAGAGAGAGGAGAGAGAGAGAGAAAGAGAGAGTGAGAGAGAGAGAGAGACTCATGTGGCTTTTGTTGCTCAGACACTTGATTGAGTACGTGGTGCTGGGGTTTGAACCCGTGTACTCGCGCATGCCAGGCAAGCGCTGTAACCACCGAGCCACTGCTTCAGCCAGATAGTTTTATTTTAATGTGCATAGGAGAGGTGAAAACTTTTTACTTCTTCACTGTTAACTACTCAGATGTGAATATTGAGCTGCTTACATATGACAGTTAATGTTCCTCCAGTGGTGTTGGTCCAAGATTGCCCTCACAGAAGGACCAATTTCAACACCATGACAGAAAAAACATGGTGCAAAGGTCCTTTCCATTTTAAGTCAGCTCTCTGTATTCATTCATGGGTTCTGTGTCCTTGGATTCAACCAACTTGGGAACAAAAATATTTGGTAAAAGAAATTATGTCTTTACTAATCGTGTACAGTTTGTTTCTTCTTTGTCATTATTCCCTGAACAATGTGGCACAACAACTATTTAAATAGCATTTGCATTGCATTAGACATTGTAAGTAATCTAGAGATGATTTAAAGTATATGAGAGGGGCTGGAGCGGTGGCTCAGAGGTTACAGTGCTTGCCTTGCATGCGCGAGTACGCGGGTTCGAACCCCAGCACCACGTACACAATGAAGTGTCCGAGCAACAAAAGTCCATGAAAAACTAAATAAAACTGATTCTGTCTTTCTCTCTCTCACTGTCCCTCTCTCTTTAAAAAAAAAAATAAAGTATATGAGAGGGGGCTGGAGCGGTGGCTCAGTAGTTATGGTGCTTGCCTGGCATGTGCAAGTGCGCAAGTTCAAACTCCAGCACCATGTACACAATGAGCTCTTGGAGCAATGAAAGAGGAAGGATCCTCTGCCCATTAGCCATGGTCAGATCCCTTAAGTTAATAGATGCTTTCGAAGTGTTTCCTATATTCACGGCAGTACACCTGGGAGAAGGGCAGGGGGCCTTATTCCCATTTTACAGATAAAGAAACTGTGCACTGGAGCTCCTCAACTACTGTTTCTGACACATCTGCCCTTTCCAAGACAGCACTCTGATTCCAGTGAACACAGAGGAGCCACTCTTTCTGGAAGGCCTCCTGGAGCTGCCACATTGGAGTGTCACACTGCACTTTAGTGGAACCTGACCAGGGGAGCCACTGTCCTCTCCAATTTGTCTTTATGCTCAGGGTGGTTGCTCTTCCCAATCCAAACTCAGTGGTGCATTTCATATATATATATATATATATATGAATATTTTATTGCATTTTCTTCAGTTGTCTTTTTCTTTGCATTTTTTTATTTTTTATTTTATTCAGAAATTTATTTGTTGAACAATCAAACAAGCTTCTAATGAAATAATATAATATATATATAAATTCTGAAAATTAGATTTACCCCCAAGAGCCCCTCCCCAATTACCCACCCTTATCCCTCCCCCCACTTCCTTCCCAATACATCTCTACAAATGCCTTAGGTTGTAGACATTATACCTTATCTGGATTTATTTATTTATTTTTAAATTTTTTTTTTTTTAAGAGAGAGGGACAGTGAGAGACAGAGAAAGAGAGAAACAACTTTATTTAGTCTTTCACATGGCCTTAGTTGCTCCAACACTCAGTTGTGTACATGGTGCTGGGGTTTGAACCCTGGTCCTCGTGCTTTCCAGGCAAGCGCCGAAACCGCTGAGCCACCGCTCCAGCCCCTCTTATCTGGATTTAAAACATGGCCTTTCTCAATGGCCAGGGTCTAGCTCCAGCCTCCACAGATGAGTGAAGACATTCGACCCTTGGTTCTCTGGGTTATGCTGATTTCACTCAGCATAATTTCTTCCATAGCCATCCATTTACCTTCAAAGGCTGCAATATCATTGTTTCTAATTGCTGAGTAAAACTCCATGGTATATATGTACCACAGTTTTTGGATCCATTCATCCAGTGAGGGACATCTGGGTTGTTTCCATAATTTAGCTATTATAAATTGAGCCGCTATGAACATCGATTTTGATGTGTCATTGTAGTGTGCTGATTCTAAATCCCCTGGAAAAATACCCAGGAGAGGAATAGCAGGATCATATGGTGGGCTCATCCCTAGTTTTTTGAGGATTCTCCACACTGCTTTCCAGAGGGGCTGTACCAGTCTGCAGTTCCACCAATAGTGTGCTAGTGTGCCTATCTCTCCACAACCCCTCCAGCATCTATTATTGTTTATTTTCTTCATTTTTGCCAATCTGACTGGTGTGAGGTGATATCTTAATGTAGTTTTCATTTGCATTTCTCTGATTACTAGAGATTTAGAGCACTTTCTCATGTATTCATTGGCCTGATCAATGTCCTCTGTTGAGAAGTTCCTATTTAGCTCTTTGGCCCATTTGACTGGGCTGTTTCTAATGTGATTCTGTATTGGGAACGTTCTCCAGTAAAAGCAGTCACTTTTGCCCATTGGCCAGACACAGTGCTTCTCCAAAGCCACAGCTCTGGCACAGTTTGGTCAGCTGGTACCCCGGCAGGGCTGATGATCAGAGCCCTACACATGTCATCTCTCACGTCTCAGACATTTCAGGGCTGCAGGGCCAAGCCAGAGTCCAGTGGCATGGAGCCCGTCCTCACTTGCTGGTCCAAAGCTAACAGCGGAGGCTGGTTGACTGGTATTCCCTTAACCACAATTTGAATTATGGGTCCTTGGTCATAGGCCTGGTGACTTCTGTAAGTCAGGTGTCGAAGATGGGAAAGTGGGGAGGAGGGAAGCTGGGAGCTATTTTCATCTTGTAGCAAAGGCTTAAAACACCAGCTTCTCTTGTGCCTTATTTAGATGAAAAGTCTTGCCCTAAAAAAAGTCAAAACTGTGACTCATTTAAGTTCCTAAGTTGTTCAAAATGCTCTGGGCTTCTGTCTGTGGCTATTCTGAATGCTGTCTTTAGATAGTGTAAAGTGGACATCACTTTTGGGCAACTGAAAGAGTTTTGGAAATCATTCTCCTGGTTTATTTTATTTTAGCTAGGATGAGAAAGCAGTCTTGTTTTGGGAGTCCAGCTTGCTGTTTTTGCCCACTCTTATTTTTAATTCTATGAGTAGGGGGATAGGCTTGTTCATTCATAAGGAAGTGTTTTTCTATCCTTCCAAAGTAGAAGTATGGAACTCGTAGCCAAATCATGGTGAGCCCAGAGACCAGATTCTACCTAGAAGAATCACTCGTGCCACCTGTACCAGGGATGTGCTGCGTGGGCAGAGGAGCCATGCTGCAGGGCTATGGATGGAGTAAACATGCTCATTCCAGACTCTTCATTGCCAGGCTGGCCTGAAGGAAGATCATAAAGCAGGGTGACCTGGCCTCTGGTGTCCTGTGCTGCTCTGATTGGTGCAGTCCCTCTACCCTGGGTCCCACTGTCAAGTCCTGTACATCATGTCTTCTTTCCCAGTGTTTTAAAATGACCTCTTTGCTTTGCCACCCATCCCTCGAAATGATCGCTTTTTATTTGTGTAGAATCCCCAGTGAATGGAGAAAATATGTTTTTTGCTTTGTCTCAGTGTCCACACTTTCTGGCCTGAGCATCTAAGCAGGACACGTATACAGGAAGAAGTGGCCTGGGGTGAGGGCAGATGGGTGGGTTCTGGGGCCGTAGGTTTAAATTCCACACATGGTCTTTGATGGGTGTCATAGTTTTCTTATCTAGGAACAAGGGTAATTAGTATCCACCTTGTAATGTTTTTATGATGACTAAATGTGACTGGTGCCTGCCACAAAACAGTCACTCAATAAGTTACAACACCAGGGCTTTATCTTTGTAAATGTTGCTCAGATGCATCTCTAATTGCACTTGATTCTTACAACATGCTATGAGAGGCAGAGAATCTTTGTCAGTTTACAAATTAGGAAACTCATTGAATCCAAAGGGATTCAATGTCTCTCCTGAGAACAGACTTCTGGTTCTCTGACTCCAAGACCAGTGCCCTTCTGTTTTCTGTGTTTCATGGGCAAAAGAACTTTTAAAATTAAACAACAAAGGCCAATCACAGTTAAGACACAGATTGATATTGTCATAAATTCTTGTCAAGGACTGAGTAAAATCAAGCAGAAGTTTGGATATGAACTTGGGGGTCTCCCCGCCAAGGTTTGCAGTGTAGCAGGTTCAGGTGTTAGGACCTGCCAAATGACAGTTTCTCAGAGGTCCCCAAAGGAATCTGTTAGTGCTCTTTCCGGGCTGGTGTTAGGTAGGAGAATAGGAAGAGAAGAGAAGAGATGGGGTTCAGGGGATCTCTTCCATCCAGCTGCATTTGAGAGAGTTCTTCACTAGAGTTTGGCTGCTCCTTAAAATAACAACAACAACAACAATAAAATGTGGACAAAGGCAGAAGTCAGTATTTCAAACTGAGAAACAGTTCCAGAAATACAGGAGCAAATGCGGCCAGAACTCTGTGTCTGTGGGAACATGGATGGCAGAGCACCGATTCTTTCATCTATTCATTCCACTCCTTCCAACCACCCAACTGCCTGTCCATGCAGTCATTCTCTCATCCAGAAAGCTTTAATTATGCTCTGATTTTCTAAGCCACCCTTGTGAGAGCTGCTTGTGACTCCTCCAGCAGTCATAGCCACAGCTAAGATCAGTGGCCCGGGTGCCTCTCCTTAGGACAAGCTGGCAAAAACAGCAGCTTGGCCTGGGTTTTTCCTCTTTCCTCCCTTTTAACCTGCACCTCAGTCATGGTGAGGACGATGATTTCTCAATGCATGACTATTATTTTGTTTCCATATTCAGCCCCACTGAATGCCATGCCTTTAATTTCAAGGCGCTATTGCACCATTTTTTTCTCTGATTTTCAGAAACATGTCCTCCTAGAGCTCTGCTTAATGGGTCCTTCTCCTCCACACAGCTGATGATGCCCATTTCATCAGGAGAGTCCTGAGGGCAGCTGCCCTGTTGGTCAGCGTGTGTCTTAGCTGTCCTGAGGCCTCAGGAGCATGGGAACAGCCAGCTCTTTTCCAGTGACAATGAGCAGAGGAGGGAGGAGAAAGGGAGGCCAGGCAGAAAGCATAGGCCACCTGGGGCCAGGAGACCTGGGTTTTTCCTGCTTTTTGTCCTGGCTTTGCCAGTAACTAGCTTGCTCTCAGACGGCAGGCAAGCAGATTCACTGTTATCTTCCTGATATGTCCCTCTCAGGAAGGACAGGGGACCATTTGAGACAATATGGGTGTCACAGTGTAAAAGGTCCTATTTAACAATTATTATGGCCAACAGATTGATATAAGAATCAAAAGAGAATCCTGGTGATTCAGAAGCCTGACTCCTACAACTTGCTTAATGTTTTTATGTGACCATCAAATAAGATGAACCACCTCCATGATCTGGGGCTGGATCATGCCCAGGTAATTCTAGAAAAGGTTGAGAGTCTGTCAGAGAACAAGTTCCCACAACTCACCACTTAGAGAGATGATATAGCTATTGGTATCTCTGCTTGTAAAAATGCAGCATGGTCTCAAAATCTTTAGCAACAATGTCTAAGAAGGTACCAGTGTGAGCATGTTCATCTGTGTGGTAGGTCTTTGTATACTTCCGATCTGTCTGTACGCGCATCTTTATTTCTTCCTATATCTATCTCTCTGCTTTTATTTTTAAATTATTTTCTCTTTTTATTCCCACTTCCCCTGGTGTTTATCCTTTAATCTGATCATAACTAAAAAACAAAATTAAAGCAACAACTCAAGCTTGATTGTTCATATAAATACCCTGTTCTTGTTTTAAAATTGGATAGACAGAATATTTAATAAGTGGTGAAACCATGAAGTAATAAAGTCAAATTTTTTTTAACCAACATCCTAGAGGATGAATGATGGAAGGATGTAAAGCTACTTGTATTCTCTTTCAGATCCTCAATGAGCAAAATCTTCCTTTAAAGGCAGAGTTTTAGAAATAGTCCCAAATGAACTAGATCTGCCTCTGAGGCGTCAACAGGGGTCCTCAGCACCCTCTAAATGGGGTTTACTTCCCTTGGGCCAGCTCCCTGGCTCTGCTCCTCAACACCCTCTCAAATTGGCCTGTTCTATCAGGTGGACTGGGGCAGCACTGCCTTTAGTCTGGGCACTAGGAGCACTTGCTAGGGGTCTTTGGTTTTCCAGGTCTGCTCTGGCCCTGCTCCAGTCCTATCCTGGTCCCTAGATGAGAAGTTCATGGGCCATGTGGCTGCATGCCTCCACTACACCATTCTTGGAATACCAGTAACTCTCAAATGCCTTACCCAAGGGTCCCCAAATCCCCTTCCAGGGCCCATGTGCCCCTTGCATCTCTCCAATCAATGGTAGACTTTATTCCTGCTGGGCCCTGGGCACAGGGCCACTGTTGGTGTGTGTGGGGTGCATGTAAGGTTGATTAGGACTAAGGTGTTAAGGTACATTCACTCAAGGTCCTTCATGGTATGAGATGGAGCTGAGAGTGAAGACTAAATAGGAACGGTGGGGGGAACCAGCAGACGGGTTCTCTCCCCTGCTGCCATATTTGAACTTGGAACTTGAGGAACACGAAATTTAGTCTGAACCTGGCACTGCATCTTATTATAAAGCTATGTTTGTCAAAGTAGGAGGACTGAACATATTTTATCTCATGTTATTTTAGGTTGACTTATGACTGTAAATATTGAGGTCTATGGTCTGTGGCCTGCATCTGTACTTTTGCCCTACACACATGAAGGTGGCCTGAACTAGGGCAGGCCTGCTGCTCTGGCTTGGTATCTGTCTCTCAGCTCAACCCTGCTAGAAGACCTCACTGCCCCTCATGTTGTCCTACCATCAGACACAGAGACAGCCTCACCTACCACCCCTCTGCCCTGGTTCCCAAGAGCTCTGGGAAGGGCATTCCAACAATTGGGGACACAACCTGGTGAATCAGGCTGGGACTTAAGCTGGGCTATCACTTGTGTTTGTTTCAAGACTTGGGAGCCCATGGGAGTGGAAGGCTAGTTCCTTCTGAGGCCAGGCAGCTGCTCCCTAGGCAGCTCTGTGAGTGCTCTGGGCATGGCAACATGCTAGCTAGAAGGGGGGATGGTGGCTGGAGTTCTACTGAAACTGGGAGCCAATTTGACAGACCAGGAGTGATCAGAGCCCCAATCCAGGCTAAGACCATACATGAGCTGGCAGAGCCCACCCCAGAGTCAATACAGAGGGTAGACTGGGATCTGGACCACAATGTTCAAGAATGCACCCTCTTAGCCCCCACAAGCACACTCCCCAATTGTGCTTGTCCAAGCTCCATTCTTGGAAGGAAACCCATCCATGGAGGAGGGAGGAAATGCAGGTTCTAGGTACCTGTGAGTAACAGCAGAGTTCAGACAGTGCCTTCTGAATTTACTGCAAGATTCCTTCTAATTGGTGTCCTGCTCCTGGGCTCATTGTGGGTCCTAAGGCTGGTAGCCTGAGTGATGAGGGGTCCCAAGTTCAGAAGCAAGGCACAGCAGCAGAGGACAAACATGAGCTAGGTCCTGCTCATGTGCCAGCTCCTCCAACAGCTGTCCTGGCTGGCCTGTCCCTTGCCAGAGCTCTCCCAGCTTCTGAGACTGGACCTTATGGTTCTCCATTCACACAGTTTACAGATGTGTACCGAGCCCCCCGGTACAAGCAGGCCCCTCCGTGTCATCCTCTGACAGTGGTGAGGAGGGCCTTATGTTCTAGGGGGCAGGCAGACAGCAAGGACACAGATGCACATATAACCCACTTCAGGTAGGACACAGAGGTGGGATGGGGGCAGACAATGACCAAGGGGGAAGGGCTGTGTGAAGGATGGGGGATGGGGGTGGGGTGGGGTTCAGAGAAGGCCCCTCTGATGAGATGACATTTAAACAGAGGCCCCAAGGGAGAAAAGGAGCCATGTGAATACCAAGGAAAGGCCCTGCGGTCAGAGTGGAGTGAAATGAGTGAGGGGACATGGCCGAACAAGGATGAGGGGTAGCTATGGCCCAGACCAAATAGGGCCTTATTGGCTGTGGTGAGGACACTGGATTTCACTGATGGTGGTGGAACGTTGCTGGACGCTTGGAAGCAGGGCAGTGATATGACATACGTAGTCATTGGGACTGCTGTGTAGAGAATGGCCAGAGGAAGCCAGGTGAGATGCTTCTGGAGTCTGCAGGAGAAGGAACCCAGGCCAGAGAGGCCAGAGGTATGGACTCAGATGTTCCCAGGAGCTCCCAGGGAGTTCCTGCCCTTCTAATATGCACTAAGTGGGTGCCTGTGTGTGTATCTTTATTTTCATTGGCCTCTAGCTTGTTTTTAGAGTGTGTAGCTCAGTGACAGAACACTTGCCTAACATGCATGAGGTGCTGGGTTCAATCCCCAGTACTGAAAAAAAATTTTGTTTCAATGATAAATGTAGGGAACTAACCACATTAAGTCACGGCAGTGCCTGTGACTTTGCCACCCCTAGAAATCAAGATTTTTTAAAATATTACATTACATACGGTCCCTGCATCCATCACTATTTTTGAGTTATAGTAGTTATTAGACTTGCCACTTATCTTTTATTTAATGTGGTAAACATGAAACACATCCATTAACATATCATGAATTTGTTATTTAAAATATTTTGTGTGCAGGGCTGGAGTGGTGGCTCAGCAGTTGGAGCTTTTGCATGGCATGTGTGAGGACCTGGGTTCAAATCCCAGCACCACATACACAACTTCAGTTTTGGAGAAACATAGGCCAGATGAATAAATACGGTTGATTCTCTCTTTCCTCTCTCTCTCTCTCACTCTCTGTCTTTAAAAAAAAATTGTGCACTATATTTCAATATGATTGGTTTCCTTGATAATCCGATGTGTTTATTTTATGCACTTAAAAATATTATTCTGGGGGCTGGAGCAGTGGCTTGGTGGTTACGACGCTTGTCTAGCATGTGCAAGGACCCAGGTTTGAACTCCAGCACTACATGCACAACTAAGTATTGGAACAATGAAAGCTACATGAAAAACTGAATGAAATTGATTCTCTCTTTCTCTCTCCCTCTCACTGTCCCTCTCTCTTAAAAAAATGTTATTCTGATAAAGGAGCCTATAGGTTCCTGGCCAAAAGAAAAAAAACCAAAAAGAGGGGGCAGAGAATTACACAGAAATAATATATGTGGTGAACTTTGGAAAGCAGTATGGAAATTCCTCAAAAGACTAGGAACAGACCCACCATATGGTGCAGCTATCCAACTCCTAAACCCAGCAAAATATAGAGACATATGAATACTGATGTTTATAGCAATTCAATTTATAGGCAAGAACCAGCCTAGGTGTCCTTCAATAGATGATTGGATAAAGAAAAAAATATATATACACACACAGAGAGAATGGAGTTTTACTCATAAAGAGAAATGAAAATATATCATTTGCTGGTAATTGAATGGAACTTGAGAACCTAATACTAAGAGAAATAAGCCAGACTCAAAAAGTCAAGGGTTGAATGTTCTCTCTCGTATGTGGAAGCTAGAGAGAAATAAGAAATTTTAAAAAGGAAAAGGGAGAATCTCATGAACATATAAAGGACAACAGTGCAGTTGAGGAAGGGCATCTAGGTGGGAGGAGAAGGGATGGGGAAAGAGAGGAGGAGGGGAATGAAATTGACCAAACCATGCTCTGCGCATGTGTGAATATATCCCAGTGAATTTCACGTTGATGTATAACTGTAATGCACCAATAAAAAACAGTAAAAAAAATACTTGTGGTGAAAAAGGGTTAGTTCTTGTTGTGTTTTGCAGTCAGATTGAATGCGGAACAGGAGAGAAGAGGAGTCAGGGCTGCTGGGTCTCTGCCTGGGCAGGTGGATGGAAAATGACAGTCACAGAGAAAAGGCAGATGAAGAGAGGTCAGGTTTAGGGGCAGGGGATGCAATATTCCTTTTGGGGCATGTTGGTTATTGTGGAATGGGGAATGATTCTTGTGCTGGGAAGAGGTCATCTTTATAAAGGGCTCGGCATATGGTATGCACCTTGTGGTAGCTGTAATTGGTAATGTCCCAGGTCACACAGAAAGTGGCAGCATTAAGGGGTAGGTCTCAAGGACAGGGATAGTTGTTTAATATGAATCCAGAGCTCAGGACAAGGCCTGGGGTTGGAGACTTGCTTTTGGGAGGCATCCGTCTACAGATTGTATGGCAATCTCACTTTTAGTCCAGTGTGGAAATTGAACTGCTCCAGCCACCATGCACTCCAGGCCACAGTTATTGTAGCAAGGTGGTAATTTACCTGCTCAGCCAGAGATGTTCTCATATACGATCGCTCATATTGATGTGAAACCTCAAACACTGTTTACCAGAAACACAGGGATGGTTAGTAATTTTGTCTCAGACATGGCCGGCAGGAGCTGTCGTGACCAGGGTGGCTGACTGGGCCTCAGTTTCCTTCCTTCTTAACCAAACAGTTTCACCAGGGGAAAGGAACATCCCTGAGGCTCTAAAATGAGGTTTCACTTTTCCCTGAACTTGTATCATCTTGTGTGGATGCCCCGCGATTCCAGAGGAGGTCATCAGCCAAGGAGCGGACAGTTCCAGACAGCAGAGTTTCTATTCCTGGCCTGCTGCTCTGCCCCAGAGCAAATCTTCCAATATTTTGGGGCCTCCATCTGTTTGAAACTCCTGAACAAGGGGAAACTTTTAGAAATGGCTGGAGAGACGAATTTCATGATTATAGAACACTCAGAACATAATAACCCTCAGAGCCCAGAGGAACCTTTACTTGAATCATAGTAGAAGTATTTCCCAACTATTTTGTGTCATACAGATCATCTGCATTTGCATAAAGAAAAAACACGATATGGTGGAAAGAACATGGGCTTTGTAGGCAAAAGAACTCACCCCAATCTCAGTGCTGCTGCTTTCTAGCTGTGTGACCCAGGTAAGTTACAAATTACAGCCACCACCAGCTGCCTACTTTGTGCCAGGTGCTTTATGGAAATGTTTTCTCCCCAGCACAATAATCATTCATCATTTTATGAATGGGATTCTTGAATGCAGAACTCCAACATGTGGCATGTCTAAAATTCAAACTTGGGTTACCCAGTTGATTTCAAGATCCCTTTCCTATAGATTGAGCTTCCCCTAACTCTTCTGGGAGTGGTAAGCCTTATCCCTAGCTCCTAACATTTTTCTCTTCATGCGAAGTACCTGGGACATAATAGCTGCTTACTAAACACCAGATTCCTCTCATTTGAGGGCTAATGCAGTTATAGTCTGGCAACTGAAAAAATATTCTCTCCATTCTTTCACTCCTTTGCCTTTTTTTTTAAATAGTTTTTTTTTTAAATGAGAGGGACAGTGAGAGAGAGAGAGAGAGAAGGAGAAAGAGAGAAACCATTTTTATTTAGTTTTTCATGTGGCCTTCGTTGCTCTGAGACTTCGTTGTGTATGTGCTGCTGGGGTTTGAACTTGCATACTCGCACTTGCTAGGCAAGTGCCGTAACCACTGAGCCACAGCTCCAACCCCTGCCTTTCTTTATTCTCAGCAGCATTACTGTCATTGAGAAATAGCAGCTGGAAGGCAGTACCCCAAGTCCTCATTCCCAGAGACTATTCTGACCCCAGGAAGCTACAGCAGTTCAGCTTTCTTACCCTCCCTCCGTGGGCTCAGCTCCACCCTCTGTGTGCAGTCTGTGCATGTGTTTCTGAGCAATCACCTTCCATCAGCTGCTGCCGCCAGCACTTGTCCTGCATTTTCTTGATTCATCTTTGGAACAAGCCCTTGAGGAAGATGCATGGGCAGAGAGGAAACTGCTTCTCAGAGAGGGGCAGTCACTTTCCGGAGGCCACACAACTCACCAGTAGCAGTCAGGATTAGAAATTAGTTCTGCTTTGCTCCAAAATTCTTCATGCTTTCAAAAAAATAGGTCTATCTTGGGCAAACTGAAAATTTCCCATCTGCTCTCAGTTGTCTTCTTTACTCTCCTAACAATTCAGTAAAAACAAATACAAGCCCAAAATAGATTATTTGAAAACAAAGATTCTTAGGCATTTGGGAGGCCCTGAGGCTTTAAGTGAATAGTCATGGTCAAAGGGAGAAATCTGTGTGTTACATGGCAAAGGCCATGCGGACAGCCACACCCTCTGACTTAGTAATTGTACCCCTGGGATTTCTGCTAAGGCTATATTTAACATAAAGAAAAGCCTCCACAAGTTTATTTATCACAAAGTTATTTCAATATCTAAAGTTTAAAAGCAACATAACTGTCCAAAATAAAGAAATGGCTGGTAAAGTACTATGCATCAGGATAATGGAGCATTATGTAGCCATGAAAATTATGATTATTTAGACTACAGAGAAATAGAGAAACATTGTGAACAATTATATATGAATGAGTGTAAAAAGCAGAGTAAAAAATACATGTGCAGTATGATTGCAACTAAGCAAAGAGTGTAGGCATGTGGGCTAGGTCCAGAAAGGAATCAGTGAAAATGAAAAGAGGAGTATTAGGTTGATAGAATTGCAGATATTTTTATTTACTTTTTTAAAGAGTGTCACTCTCCCTTTGACACTTCGTTGTGCCTGTGGTGCTGGGGTTTGAAACTGTGTCCTCATGCATGCCAGGCAAGCACTATAAGGGCTGAGCCACAGCTCCAGCCCCAGATGTTTTCATCCTTTTAAAAGAGAAGTTGCTCGGGGTCAGGGGGCTAGGGGGAAACAGTACATGACTGAGTTTAAAACTCAAACAAGGGGGGCTGGAGCGGTGGCTCAGGGGTTTTGGCGCTTGCCTGGCAAGCACGAGGACCCGGGTTCAAACCCCAGCACCACGTACACAACTAAGTGTTGGAGCAACTAAGGCCATGTGAAAAACTAAATAAAGTTGATTCTCTCTTTCTCTGTCTCTCTCACTGTCCCTCTCTCTTTAAAAAAAAAAAAAAACTCAAACAAGGGCTGGAACGGTGGTGGCTCAGTGGTTGCAGTGCTTGACTGGCATGCGTGAGGACCTGGGTTCAAACCCCAGCACCAACCATATGTACAATGAAGTGTTAGAGCAATGAAAGCCACATGAAGAACTAAATGAAATTGATTCTCTCTCTCTCTCTCTCTCTCACTGCCCCCTCTCTCTTAAAACAAAAACAATAAGGAAGATGTAAAGTTGAAAGTATTTCAAGTCTCTGCTCACAGCTTCCATTCTTTCCTTTCTCTCTCTCTCTTTGATTACATTTTCACAGATGAAGTTTTGTATGTAAGACGATCCTTAATGCTAGTTCTAGTTAAAAACAAAGTAAAGCCAGTAATTCTTTTCCTAATGGCCTGTGCCCATTTCTTTCAGATTGTTTAGATTCTTGATAAGATTTTCTTTATTCATTACCAATTTTTTTTGTTGAAAAGTTTCAGGAATGCAAACAATTTAGAATATAATATAATGGCCATTTGTGTATCTTCTACCCAACATAAAAAAGAAAACATTTAAAATACAATCAAGGCAGGGGCTGGAGTGGTAGCTTGGTGGTTACGGCGCTTGCCCGGCATGCGCAAGTACATGGGTTCAAACCCCAGCACCCACGTACACAACTAAGTGTCGGAGCATCAAAAGTCATGCGAAAAACTCAATAAAAATTGATTCTCGGGTTGGGGATTTAGCTCAGTGGCAGAGCACTTGCCTAGCATGTGCAAGACCCCGAGTTCAGTCCTCAGCCCTGAAAAAAAATTGATTATTTCTCTCACTGTCCTCTCTTAAAAAAAAATACAATCAAGGCCACCTGTGTGTACCCCAGATCCTTCCCATTCCTTCCTCTTTCCTGGTGGTTATGACTCTCCTGAATTTGCTGTTCATTATGTTTTTCTGCTGTTACTCTCTCTCTCTCTAAAAAATGTTCATTCTTGTTTTGCATGATTTTTTTATGTGACTTTCATATGCTCATATGTATTCTTTTGCAATTTGCTTGCTTTACTCAGCATTGTTTGGGTGAGACTGATCCATGTCGATGCCAACAGTTCATCCATCTTCACTGCTGTTCACCACTCCTCCTTCTTGGCGTCTCACCCACATATGCCCTCTTAGCACTTGTCTCCTCCCGCACGCAGAGCTGGCTCCACACTGCCAGCATCGCACATCATTGTCTGAGGATGTTCTGTGACAGCTGGAGAAGCTGCTATCACCTGGGGCAGGCCCCAAAGGCTGGGATTTAACAGGACCCCCCTACCCCATGACTGATGGGAGTCGGTGAATAGCTACCCCAGCTGCCTTGCTCCCTGGGGAGGTAGCGCTGACACATTGCCCTACACCGCCTCCTAGAGTTCCCAGTGGGATTAAGCTCCACTTAGTCACCCACATTGCTAATTTGCTTCTTAATCATCTTAGGCCAGCTTCTCTAGAAAGGGACACTGAGCTGGAATTTGGGGTACAAGATGATCATTAAGAATCAACATCTGCAAAAGGAAGTGGGGAGAAAGCAAGACTGGGAAGAAGGAAAAGTAGATCTGCAATGCAGGGCTAAGGAAACCTCAGCCAACTGAAGGGAGCTGGGGAGTAAGCAGAGCCCATCAGAGAATCTCATGATAAACCAAAATGACTGGGTCTTAATGCCCCTGCCTTGCTTAGTCCTTGGCTGTGGTAGGTCCTAAAGAGAGCATGACTTGAGCAAGGTTACTCTCTGTAGCTGCAGCAGACCCTAAAGGAGCTGACAGCTGGAAACTGTCTGCTGACCCCAACCCTGCAGCTGGGCAACAAGGTCTTCTGTGAAGGGAAATCTGGCCATATACCCTTGTCTACCACAAGAATACACCTTTTGTTAGCTTCTTCATCTGTCAAACTTTCCTGTCATTCATTTAGATATCTTCCTATACAAACTACTTGGACTTGTATCTTTGTCCCAGAGTTTACTTTTGGGGAAACTCAAACAAAGACAAAAAAAAATTTTTTTTCTCTATTTACTTATCCATTCTCCTATCAGTGAACATTCAGGTTATCCCAATTTTTTTCTATTGAAAACTATATTGTAATAGACCTTCTTTTACATGTAATAGACTTCCTTATACCCATGTGGGGGCTTTAAGATAAATACTTAGAGCAGAGTTCTTGGGTCACAGGGTATACATGTGAATGAATGAAACTGAAATACTTTTCAGATATACAAAAGCTAAAAGAGGTCTTTCCCAGCAGACTTAGTTTACGAGAAATGTTATTCTATGTGTGGAAATACATGTTCAACACTAATACAATTGGTAGGTGGGCAGGAATAGATATATAATTCTGTAAGATTCTTATATTATGTATGAAGTAGTATATCACTGGAAGTTAAACAAGTTTAAGATGTATACTGTAAACCCCAAAGCAACCACTAAGAGCACAATGAAGAGTTATAGCTAATAAGTCAACAAAGGAGACAAAAATGGAATGAATCATGTGAAATACCTAACTAGTAAAAAGCAGAGAATTAGCAACAGAGAAAAATGAACATCGATAGATAAGAAGTGTGGTGGGGCACACTTGTAATCCCAGCTACTTGGGAGGTCAAAGTAGGAGGATTTTATGTTTAAAGCCAGTCTGGACAACTGAGCAAGATCTTGTCTCAAAATAAAAATAAAAAGGACTGAAGATGTGGCACAGTGGTAAAGCACTTGCCTTGCATGTGCTAGGCCTTGGGTTCAATCCCCAGTACCACACACACATGTACACACTCACAGTAGGAAAAATAGAAAATACATGGCAAGATAATAGATTTAAAATGAATCATTTCAATAATCACAATAAATGTAAATGGACAAAATGTCTAAATTAAAAGTGTTATTGCCATGTTGAATTTCAAAAAGTAGAGCAAGCACAATTATATGTTGTCTACAAGAAATCCATTTAATTTTTTAATTTTTTTAGGAGAGAGAGAGAGTTAATTTATTAATTTTTTTCATCTGGTTTTTGTTTCTCCAATATTTAGCTATGTACGTGGTGTTGGGGTTTGAATCTGGGTCCTTGCACATGCCAGGCAAGTGCTCTAACTGTTGAGCCACTGCTTCAGCCCAAGAAATCCATTTTAAATGTAAAAATGAAAATAGGTTAAAAAATGGAGAAGATCTGCAATGTGAACACTGGTCAAAAGAAAACTGAAGTGGTTATATTCATACCAGACAAGGCAGATTTCAGAGGGAAGAATATTACTAGAGGTAAAAATGGATAATTTCATAATTACAAAGGGGTTGATTCATCAAGATGATTTAATAATTCTAATCATTTGCATACCTCATAACAGATTCAAAATACATAAAGTAAAAACCGATAGAAGTACAAGGACGTACCGACAAATCCACAATTATAGTTTGAGATTTAAAAACTCCTCTTTCAAGAACTAACAAAATAATAATATGGATAATCAGACCAAGTGGTTCACTTCATCTGGAAGAGAAAGTACAGGAATGGGGTAAGTGGCCACGAGCTAACTATCCTGTAGGGCCAGGTAGTAGACTAAAACATGAAGGCAGAGAAGATAAACTCACCAACTCTGGAGACTGAGGGAAAGGAAATGTTTAGCAAACACAAAGCTCTCCTAGTAACAGCCATAATTAGGTCAAAAGATTTCAAGTTTCCACAATCTCAGTCACCTTTTTTTTTTTTTAAATTTTTATGTAAGCAATCTACAAAATTTTGCCACAGAACTGATTTGAAGCAGAACCCTTTCAATTTGAAGTCAAGCTGAGAGCAGTCTATGACTAAGGGAGACTTGCTTCCGAGTGCAGTCCAAGAGGCATGCCTGAGTGACTCAAGTATAGAAAGTTGAAGTGTAAGGAAATGAGGTAAGCCATCATAAATTAGAGGAGTGACTAAAGACCTCATCTCTCATTTGCCTTCAGGGAAGTCTACCATTGAGGAACACCCCAGATCATCAATGCCTTTTTGGGACAACTGGCAAAAACAGACCACCTGTTGCATAAACCATGGCCATCTTGTCAATTGGAGCCATTCTGAATCAGGCCCCCAAAAAACAGGGTTCCTGGAATAAAGGAAGAGTAGGAGGCACACATAGATCAAGTCCTGTTAAAGTGAGTGGGAAACAGTCAGAAAAGAAGCCCTTCTCCTAAAAGGGAGACAGAGCTGGGTGAGAGGGGTGTTCACTTCTTTATCTGTTTCTTCTATTCTCCCCTTTCTGTCTCTGCTATCCTCAATCCAAAAGCATACTGTGGTCCTAAAAAACCAATAAGCCTCTTGGTTAACAGATGTTTGGACTTTTCTACAAATGCTGGAACAAACCTTGCTGAAAAGGGAATTTGGAGTCTTGAGGACAGCATTGGCTTTGGAGTCTATATGTACACTTAGAAGTTGTATAACATTGATTAAATCACCAAAATTCGCTAAATCTTGGTTTTCCCATCTGTAAAATGGGGATGATACTGCAAATGTCACATGTGTAAATATAATATTTCCCAGGTTACAACTAAGTAGCTTAGATTACGGGCATGTGCCACCATACCAAACCCATACTTTAAATACTGTCTTGTGCTTCCATTTTGACTCCTGCTTAAATACAAATAAAAATAACAGCAAAACAGTCAATTGCAAGAATATGCAGGCACTTGAATATGTTTCTGGGTTTTTTCAGTTTTAAGTTTGCTAAAGTCAGTCCTTCATTTTCCTCTCCCTGAAGAGTTTGCCTCAGCCTATGGTTATTTAACTGTTATCACCATAGCGAGGGAACTCCTGACCTTTTTATTCCCTGAAATATAATTCACCTTGACTAGCTTTTGGTCCAGAATATGCTGGCAGCTTCTGGGACATCCACATCCCTCACCTGTTATCTGGTCATCAGGCTGGGCCTACACAAATTCTTGTGCACTCTCCTTGTCCTTGAAGTCTTAGGTCCTCCTGGGCCATTGCTGTGGTTTGGTAAATGTTTCCCAAAGTCCTTCATAAAGGCCTGGTCTCCAGGGAGGCACAGTGGACCTTTAAGAGGTGGGGCCTAGTGGGAGGTTCTTAGGTCTGGGGGAGGTGCCCTTGAAGGGGATTGTGGGACCCAGACTCTCTATCTCACTGTGTTCCTAGCTTGGGATGGGATGGCTTGCTCTGTCAAACACTCCTGCCATGATATGCAACCCTTATCAAAGGCTCAAAGCATTGAGGCTGCCTGATCCTGCAGTAAACTTCCAGAAATGTGAGCAAAAATAATATTTTCTTTATTTCATAAGTAGTCTGTGTTCCTTATTTTGTTATAGTGATCCAAAGCTGACTAACATGTCATTATCTTTAAAACATTTCAAATTCACCTTTAAGAAAAGCAAATAAATTGGGTGTGGTGGTACACATCTATAATCTCAGTTACTCTGGAGGCTGAGGCAGGAGCACTGCAAGTTAGAGACCAGGGAACTAGGGATGTAGTTCAGTGAGTGATGCCCTAGGTTCAATTCTCCAGTACTGAAGGATGGGGGTGGGAGGCGGGCACAAGCTAATAAACACCTGTCATTCAACATGCAAAGGATATAAAAAAAAAGAAATAAAAAAATTCTCTTTCCTATTTTTGTCTCTCAGCCACCCACCTCTCTGCAGAAACAACTATTTTTAAACCAGTTTATGTGTCCTTTTAAAAATAATTATGCATTTTAATCATCTCTTATTGTTGATCCAAGTTTATACTTGCTTCTTATACAAGATTTTCTGAAGAATCTTATAAAGCAGAGCCTAAGGCACTATGTGCTTGCCCTTTGTGGAGGGATCCGATTCCACTGCACAGGAGAAGAAAGGGGAAAAAGCAAGTGGGACAGTGTGTTAGTTTTCTAGGGCTGCTACAACAGAGTACCACCAACTAGTTTAAAATAATAGAAATTTGGGCTGGAGTAGTGGCTCAGTGGTAGAGCGCTTGCCTGGCATGTGTGAGGACACGGGTTTGATCCCCAGCACCACATATGCAACTAAGTAGAGGAAAAACAAAAACCAGATGAAAAAATAAAATTGACTCTCTCTCTTTAAAAAAAAAATAGAAATTTTCTCTGTTCTATAGATCAGCAGATAAAAATCAAATTGTTGGCAGGACCTCAAGTCCTTGGAAGCTTCTAGGGGAGGATCCTTCCTTGTCTCCCAGTTTCTAGCAGCCCCAGACGTTCTTCTGTGGCAGCATAACACCACCTCTCTCGTCAGGTGGCGAGTCCTCTTTTCTGTGTTTCTGTATTTCTTCTCTTCTTATAAGGAGCCCAGTCATATTGGATGAAGGGCCCACCCTCCTCCGGTATGACCCCATCTTTAATTACATCTGCATACAAATCACACCTTGTTAAAACTATGCTTGAAAAGTGATTTGAGGGGCTGGAGCGGTGGCTCAGCAGTTACAGCACTTGCCTGGCATGTGCGAGTACGCGGGTTCAAACCCTAGCACCACGTGCACAACAAGGTGTGGCAGGAATGAAAGTCACATGAAAAACTAAATAAAAATTGCTTCTCTCTTTCTCTCTTTGTCTCTCACTGTCCGTCTCTGTCTTAAAAAAAAGAAAGTGACTTGAGCAGATTTCAAGATTACACAGTAGGGTTCCTTATCTTTTGTGAAGCACTTTATAGCATAAGACATCTCCTTCTCACTCCTCACTGGAAGGTTTGTAACATCCTTGTGAAGAGAGATCTTACACCTGGTCTTCTGCATTCACTGCTTCCAAATCTGTAGGTTCAATAGAGCTGGGGAAACATAAAAGATTGAAGATGTTTGATAGAAGTTGTATGTGTACTAAACATGTACGGGCTTTTTGTCTTGTCATTATTCCCCAACCAATGCAGCACAACAACTATTCACATAGCATTTACGTTATATTAGGTATTATAAGTAATCTAGAGATGACTTAAAGTATACAAGGTGAAGTGCATAGGGCATACACACGTGCTACCCTATATTATATAGGGACTTAAACATCTGCAGATTTTGGTGTCCTGATGGGAGGTCCTGGAATCAGTCCCCTCCATTCAGAGGGGCAATGATAATTATTCTCATTTTATAGTGGAGGAAACCGAGGCTCAGAGTTGTTAAGTGACTTAAGTGGAAATTTGTTGTCCTTGTCCTGCACGATTCTTTCACCTGGTAAATCTTAGGTCTACGAACACATTTCTCCAGGTAGGACGTACTCAGGAATGGCAGCAGGGGCAGGCGCCATCCTATTCATCTGCTCTTCTGCTGATGTGCCCTCTGGTCGCCCCGTGGTGCTCGTTGTGCGTGCTGGGCAGGGCCTGTGGAGACCTTCCTGCAGTAGCTGCTTCTCCCCTGCAGCATGTTATTTGAGGGAGGGGGTCAATTCTTAACTGGAAAGGGCTTGGAGTAAGTTGGAGGAGGGGGTTAAGGCCAGGTTAGGGAGTCTGAGACATCTCTTGTGGGTGAATTGCTTTCATCCTTGGCTGGGCCTCAAAGCCATCTGTGCTCAAGCTTTTTAAAACACACAGGCTGGGGTTCAAGGCCAGGTCCACAGAATCTGATTCTACGGATGGGTGGGGAGTGGGACCTGAGCACCTTCATTTTGTCAAGTCATTCTGTTTTGGGGTCAAAAATTCTTCCTGTAGGACATGAGTGAGAAGCTGTCAAAGAAGAAGTGTCACAGTGCTGTTTTAGGATGAGGAATTTGGCAATGATTGGTGGGAGGGAGGGAGAGAAAGGAAATTGGAGAGATGGAGAAACCAGTTAGGAGGCTCCGGAAATGGAACAGAGCTGTGCTAAGGCCTGAAACTGTTGGTTCTGGACAACAGAATGGAAGGGGTGGATGGGGAAGATGGTGTACAGTGCTGGGTAGCATTGAGTGTGGGGGACAGCAGGGGTGAAGGAGAAAAGACCAGAGATTAAAAGTTTCTAGTAAAACCCACAAAAGCAAATACTTTTCTTTACTCTTCCTAGTCATCAATTCTTTATGTGTGAGACTGAACCCTACAGCAGTATGTTCTGTTTCCTTTACTGACACTAAGGTTCAATGAATCTGGACTTTTCTTTTTCTTTCTTTCTGTTTTAAAGAGATAGGGGCAGTGAGAGAGAGAGAGACTTAACTTTATTTAGTTTTTCACGTATCTTTTGTTGCTCTAACACTTTGCGTGGTGCTGGGGTTTGAACACACGTCCTTGTGCATGCGAGGCAAGCACCGTAACAGCTGAGTCACTGCTCCAGTACTGAATCTGGGCTTTTCAAACTGGATTATAGTTCTTTTAATTTCTAGAGGTACTCAGCAGTGGGCCAACAGATGTGCAAACACCATAGGAAAGCAATGTGTCTCTCTCTAGAGCAAGGTTTGGCAAACTTTTCTATAAAGGGCCAGATAATAAATATCGTAGCCATTGCAGGCTTGATGGTTTCTGTAGCACTTTTTACCTTTGCCATGGTAGTGTGAAAGCAGCCATAGCAATATCTAAGTGAATCAGAGTGGCTTCATGCCAATAAAACTTTATTTATGAAGCCAAGTGCTAAGCTGTATTTAGTCTGCTGGCTGTAACTTGCAGACTCCTGAGCTACAACATCAATTTTATTAAAAGGCTTGTGGGAAGTGTTATGTTTGGAACCCAAGTGTCTAGAAAGTCTCCAATCTTAAGGATCAATCTTTTCGTTTACATTCAACTAGCACTGTTCTATAAGTACATCCTGTGTAATGAACAAAGGCACATAAGCAAGGTGATAAGTGGGTGTTGAAAGCAGCCTAGTAATGGGTATAGCACTAGGAGGAGGAGTGCTCAGAGGGGCCCCTTTTTTGGTAGTTTGAACAACAGCAACCCAATATGCTGATGACAGCTTTGAAATATGTGTTAGCTAGATTTCTCTTACTATAACAAAATACCTGAGATGATCAACTTAAAAGGAGGAAAGGTTTATTTTGGCTCATGAGCAGAGAAATAGGTCTCTGCTTTCAAGTCTGTGGCAAGGCAGCCCAGGTAGCATGTGGTACAGCAAAGCTGCTTTTCTCATGGTGTCTGGGAAGTGAAAGAGAGAAGGGACTGTGGTCCCAATATCTCCTTTAAAGGCACACCCCCAGTGACCTAACTTCCTTGCCTTAGGCCCCTCCTCCTAAAGCTTCTGCCACTTCATGGTGGTGCTAAGGGCTGGGGACTGAGCCATCAACACATGGATCTTTGGAAGACATTTAAGATCTGCAACATGCACCACACACCCATCCCACCTGGTCCTTCTCAGGCTCCTAGGTGCCAGGTTTCTATTTCCAGGTGATGTGCAGCTTCTTTGCCAGGTGATGGTTTGTTCCTTCTTGTTGGTCATCACTGGTCTCCTTGGAGCTTCTCCAGGCTGCTCCTGCTTCTTTCCCACAAGGGCAGACTCAGTCCTCTCTGATTCCAAGACACTTCTCAGACAAGGCCAGTAGGGATACTAGACCTGGATGAAGCTTGAAACAAATAGGCCTTTGGAGTTATAGCTCAAAAGTAGAAATCTTCGCATTGGACACCAGCCATCTCTGTCCCCATGTGTCTTGATGGAAGCCAGCCTTTTCAAATGATTCATCAGTCACAATATCTAGCTAGAAGCATATAAATGTGGATCACTTCTCTGCTTCAGACTTGCCTTTGTAGGCAGAACCCTCACACCTAATGACCTGAATGATTCCCCAGCCCTAAGCCTTCCACCATGTGAGGATTTTATTTTTTTTGTATTTAGTTTAATTTTTTTTTAAAGAGAGCACATGGGACTATGGCTAGGGAAGTGCTGGAAAAGAAAATGATTCTTCAGAGAGAGAGAGAGAGAGAGAGAGCAAGAGAATCAATTTTTTAAATTAGTTTTTCATGTGGACTTTGTTGCTCTGACACTTTGTTGGGTACATGGTGCTGGGATTTGAACTGGGGTCCTTACTTATGCCAGGCAAGCACTGTAACCACTGAGCCACTGCTCCAGCCCCCCACCCTCCAAATGAAGATTTTAATGGAAGCAAATAGACAACTGCATATATTATGAAAACAAAACACAAAACTGGGAAGAAAGTTTCCTTTTTCTCAAGGTAACTTTGAGCAATGACCCAGGGTCCTGAGTGCAAGGGCCCTGGGCTCTGTCCTTGGAGGTCCTTCAGTAGAAACCTTTGAGATGCCCTGAATCAAGTACTTTCCTCTTATTTAGCATGGATGCACAGACTTCTTAGAAAGCACACATCTAGCATCAAACACGATTGCTTGTGGCTAGTTTAAATGAGTTCCCCTTCCTTTTTTTGAAACTCTGTCCTCGTTTTCCCACTGACAGGTTTGGCTCACTGCTTTGAGGCTGCTTGGTTTAGAAAACGATAACTCCCTGCTATTTCTGCACGTTGGTTCTCCCAAAATGCAAGTGCTTATTTTCTCTTGGAAAGTCTGTCACTTAGAAGCCCAATAGCTGATTTGTTCATTCAGGTCTTAGATATTCCAGGCCCAGAGTTCGCCCTGCACCTGCATTGTTCTGCCTTCCCAGGGAGGGAGGCTGCATCCTCAGAGGAAGTGACTGACAGCAGGGACATCTGGCCTCAACATCATTTGTCTATCTCTCTCTCCAACTCCTGAACACAGAGAGCCTCACTTGTGCCTGATTTGTCTGTTTCATGATGCTTCGATATTTTCCAACTGAATGTTGCCTTATTAATGTGAAGTAAAAACTGAGGCACTTCAGTCTTGGGGTAATTGTTTTTTTGCTTCTTAAACAAAACACAGAACAGACAAGGTTTCAGCATTAGAGGAATTGTTTTTTTTTAAGGTGGAGAAGGCACTGGGGCTTCTGAATTCTGTCTTGAGACCCTTTAGTGGCCCAAGGATGTGCTTCTTGGTCTTCTGGATCCAAGGAAACCAAACCTATCCTGAGCTTCCCAGCTGATGTGGCTTTGGTAGGCAGGAGTAAATACAGAGGCTGCATCACTCTTAGCTCAGGGAAGTTGATGGCCTTGTTCTGCACCCTCTGCTTTATAGAATCTTCTGCTCAGGTCTTGCTTTAGCTGGGCTCCTCCTCATGCAGTGAGAACAAGCAGCCCAGGAGGACCCAAGGACAGGTCAGGATCTAGGACTCTGAGGCCCTGGAATTCTTGGCTAAAAGGATTCCAAACCTTCTTCCAGGGCTTTTGATGAACTCCTTCCTAAATTCATCCTCCCAAAGGTGGGCTCTGCATTGGAGATGGCACATGTGTATTCAAGAGGCAGCAAGGGACAGCCCTTTGGTGCTGGGAACACTTGAATGAAGCTTGAACAAAGCTGTTTGCACATATACATGAGAGGCTCTAGGAACAGAACCAGGGGTACATGGAGACGCATCAGGAGGTATGGGCCAAGGAGCACCCATTTAAACCGTTGGCCGACCTCCTGCAAATATCAGGGGTGGATCTGACAGAGGAAAGAGATGGGAAATATCCAGAGAAAATACAAGAATTGTGAAGCCAAGACATTTGCTAGATTTTCTGTTTTGATGGGGAGAAGTGTCCCCCAAACCACTGCATTGATAAACCTCGACATAAAGTTTAGTTTATTTTTCATTTTAAAATTTAAATAAAATATGGATTATTCCAATGACCAAAAGCATGTTTTTAAAATGGTGATAATAGGTCCTTATGTTATTTTGAGGCTAAAATGAGAATCGGCACAGCATCTAGTGGAGGGAGCACTTAACGCACATTGATGGGATCGTTCTTTTACTGTTTTCCTCCAGCTGGTGCCCAAGATAATGTTCAAAGCTTAACTTCTTCCTCCTCTTGTCCTGGGCTGTCTGGTGTGATGTAGTTAATAAAAAACAGATACTAAGATGTTTTTAAATGTCAAGTTAAGACAAGTTAATAATTGCTCTCCCACAATATGAGAGCAAACTGTAGTCCAGGATCAAAAGAAATTGTTTTTTCCATTTTTGGAGCTGCCAAAATTCTCTTAAGGGTGTTAACCAGGTAAACGTGAGGACACACTGAGAATCTGAATGGTGCACTGGTCTCAGCCCGTGGCAGACCCCAGCTGGGACATCTATCCAGTTTGATGAGGATGTGACTTAATCCAATTGTGTCTGAAAAGAAAGGAAGGGCTGAAAAACCCTGTTGATGAGCCAGGCAATCTGCTTAAATATCAAAATACACTCTCTGTGGATAGTCTTCCAACAGCAGGGAGGTTGAAAGGGATGTATCTGGTACTGGAAGTCACAGTTATCATCCCTTACTCTTGTGCAGCTCACTCTTCGCTGTTTGCACAAGGCTGCCATGAGTTCACATTATCCTGCCATGGTGGTGCTTGTCCACTCAGAGCACCGGAGCCGGAACCCCTCATGTTTCCCCAACTCCCATTATGAGAGCACTTAGAGGGAACTGAGTGGCTTTGTGGGTTGGGCAGAGAACTGTGTTCTCAGGAAGCAGCTCATCAGTGGCCAGTGGGATTCAGTGATACCACCCTCAGCAGGACCTCTAACAAGCCACAGATGTCGTCAGGAAAACAAAGTGTGGCCAAGGACATGCCTTGCCCCTAGGCCCCTGGGTGTAGCCCTTTCCATTAAGACCCCACTAATGGGGAGGCTGTTGTGTCTGTTCTCCATGGGTACAGGGTTAGCCTCTCCTCTGCTGGCACTGAAGGAACGGGTGTTCCTCTCCTAGGTGGGCATTAGGAGACCTGTGGTTTGAGCCACAGATGTCTGAAAGGGATCTCTGGTTACAGATCTGGTTGGACAGAGTAGTTCTGTGCATGGGTATTTTGAGAGCTTGGAGTCAGATGCTCAACATTCTCATCATGGAAAAGGGAAAAGTGTTCTTTGTCACCTTTTGCTTCTTTCATCAGCACATGGGACTATGGCTAGGGAAGTGCTGGAAAAGAAAATGATTCTTCAGAAGGCCCATCAGTGCTATGGGGCAGGAAGCACTCCAGGTCTACCAGATCTCAGGAACCAAGGCGAGGTGTTTTCTCAAAGGGCAACACAGCCTCTCCTCTTGTGATCGGTTTCAGGCTACCTGGCTCTTTCTGGTAGAGGAGGAAGGATTCCGAATTTCTCTTTCTCAGTCCTCACAGGATTTTCTGTTTGTGTTGTTTTGTTTGTTTGTTTGTTTTTGGTATTGGGGATTTTATTCAGGGGTGCTTAACCACTGAGCCGTATCTCCAGCCCTTTTTATTTTGAGACAGGGTCTTGCTAAGTTGCCAACTAATTTGCTAACCTTTCTAATTTGCTGAGGCTGACTTTGAACTTGCAATCCTCCTGCCTCAGTCTCCTGAGTCACTGGAATTATAGGTGTTTTTAACTCTCCTGGATGACAGAGGGAACACATCTTGGAAGGAGCCCAGAAAGAGTATAGAACCTGGTGCCCAATGCCCGGAGTCCCTCTTAAGTCCTGGGCTGGATCGGGTGGACAGAACCCACATCCGTAGACTGAGGATAGAAGAGGGGTTCCAGGAATGTGAAACTGAAGAGGGAGGAGGTAGATCAAGTGAGCAGGAGCCAGGCAGAGTAAAAGCTGTGGGAATCAGTGAGCTCCATGTGGAAAAGAAGCAAGGGGCTTCTAGACTTAGGCAAGGACAAGGACATGTGGAACTGGTTCTTCCTGATTGCTGATCCCACAGAATCATCCGAGCTAAAAGATACAGAGCACTCCAATTGTTCATTGCCATGAGGAATATTGTGGAAACTAAACTAAAAATCCCTATAGTAGCCAGTAGTGGAGTCACATACCTGTAATTCCAACGACTTGGAAGGCATAGACAGTAGGATTGCAAGTTTGAGGCCAGCCTGAACAATTTAATGAGACCCTGTCTCTAAATAAAAATTTAAAAGTGCTGGGGATGCAGCTCAGTGGTAGAGTGATCCTGGTTTGAATTCCTAGTACTATCTCCACCCCCCCCCCCAAAAAAAAACACCTATAGGAGTAAGCCCTATATGATTTTTTTTAACCCTATAGGATTAAAAACAAGCTTTGTCACATACTGGCATCCATTTCTCCTTTCTAGCATGACCTCCACCAATTCTCTTTTTGTATAACCTACACCCTATTTTCCTTAATAGGGTGTCCTGACTCCCTGCCTGACTGGGCCATTTGCTAGTATGGTTAATTTTACATGTCAACTTGACTGGGATCCCCAGAGAGCTGGTAAAACTATGGTTGTGTCTGTGAGGATGTTCCTGGAAGAGACAAGCATTTGAATTGGAAGACTGAGCAAAGAAGATTCACCCTCCTCAACACTGTAGGCAAGCGTTGTCCAATCTGTTGAGGATACAAATAGCAAGGGAAGGGAAAAAAAAGGCAGAGGGAGGGCGAATGTGCTCTCTGCTTGAGCTAGGACACCATCTCCTGCCCTTAAAACAGTACACTTGGTTCTCTGGACTCTGGACTTAAATTAGAACTATACCACCAGCTTTCCTGAGCCTCCAGTTTGCAACTGACAGATCATGAGAATTCTGTTTCCAGAATAGCCAACCCTTCATAATAACCTCTTTCTATATGTATCTATATTCTATTGGTTCTGTGTGGAGAACACTGCCTAACACATGGACTCAAAATTTTTGGGAAACAATAGAATAATGTATTTCTTAAAAATAAAGAACACATGCCCTTTGACTCCCTTCAATCCTACTTTACAGAGCTGAGCTAAACAAAATGATATAAAGAGTTACATGCATGTAGATACCATTACACCCTAATTTTTAACTGTGAAAAGACTGGAAATAGTTTATCTGTATTTTCAATGGGAGCTTCTAAAGGCAATTACACTCGCCAACAAATGGAAATTATGATGATTAAACAATTTAGCAAAAGGACATTATTTTTAAAGAGAGTGGGAAAGAGAGAATCAATTTTATTCATTTTTTAAAATCTGGCCTTTGTTTCTCCAACACTTCACATACACTTGTGTATGTGGCACTGGGGTTTGAACCTGGGTCTTGGCACATGCCAGACAAACGTTCCAACCACTGAGCCACTGCCCCACAAAAGGACATTCTTATGGCATAACACTTAGGAGAACACAAAATTTATCATGATTATACATAAAATCATGTAAGTATATGAATAAAAATGGGGAGGAAAATACAGAAAAAGGAAAATCAGTACTTACTAGGTCCTTGCTCTTATTAGAATGTTGATGATGTTTAAAATAAAATCTAGAAAAGGGGCTGGAGTGGTGTCTTGGTGGTTATGGTGCTTGCCTGGCATGCACAAGTACACGGGTTCAAATCCCAGCACCCACGTACACAATTAAGTGTCAGAGCAACAAAAACCATGTGAAAAACTCAATAAAAAATTAATTCTCTCTGTCTCTCTCTTTCTCTTTCTCACTGTCCTTCTCTCTTTAAAAAAAATCTAGAAAAAAAATGCTATCCTTCCTTTACAACTCCCAATTCAACTCATTCCTACCTAGTCTGTGGTCCTCATGACACTGTGCCTTGAGTGTAACCATCGGTGTACTAGTTTTGGACCATACACTCTTCAAAAGCAAGGACTGTGTTTTACTTTCCTTTGTCTCACCTGAGCACGTGTATTTGCTGGAACACAGTAAATGTTGAGCAACTATTTGTTAATCAAATTAACCACTGCTGAGGATTATCTTAGGCTTAAAATTAAAATTCAACCTATCATTCTCTCCATCTTCTTGTCTCCTGGCAAAGAGCAATCAGATAAATAGATATCTAAATTATCTTTAAAGACTTCCTGGGAAGGAAAATCCATATCAAGAAAGGCTGGAATGGTGGCTCAGCAGTTGGGGCACTTGCCTAGTATTATGAGGACCTGAGTTCGAACCCCAGCACCACATGCACAATTAAGAGTCAGAGAAACAAGGGCCAGATGAAAAACTAAATAAAAAATTGATTCTCTCTTTCCTTTTCCCTCTCTCTCTCTCTTAAAAAAGAAAGAAAGAAAGAAAGAGAGATAACACAGAAGCAGTCCTGCAGATAATACTTAGAAATTGAGTGAGTCTTTTGGGCCTTATTTACCTTTGCATTTAATGCAACAAGATGCTTAAAAATTGAAGCCATGCTGTTTGCTACAGGGCTAAATGGATCCTGGCCAGAGATAAACTACTCACCACTAGCACTGGAAGCCCCAAAGCTGCTGTGCGTAAGTCAGGGCTGGTGTTTTATGGGCTTAACTGTCAGGGTTGGTGAGCGGAAGGGAATGCAATAACTTAAGCCTCCCAGGGAGCCTAGCAGGAACTCAGTGCTGACCTTTAAGTACTAAGCCCTTAAGCCCTTACTGCATGCCAGCACCCTGCTCATCAACTTGTGCACTCATTTTTGGATAAAAACTTGTAATTCAGAGAGGTCAATGGACTCAGTCAAGGTCAAATAGCTAGTGAGAGGTCACACGTCCAAAGCAGCCAGGCTCCTAAGCATTCCTACCCAGGATGCCTTGTAACTGTCTATAGGGCCATTTGGGCTGTTTGTCCAGGATCAAGAAGTCTCGTGTCCTTGCTTTTCCTTTTCCCTTTGTTCTCAAAGGGACAGGCATGGCCCTTTCCTGCAGCGTACCACTTGCGGTGTTTTTAACGTGGCTTACATTTTCCCTTGCTTTTATCCTAGGTCCCTGAGCCCATGACTTTATTCCATGTTCTTGGAATCCACAGGGGTTATCAGTCATCTCCTCAAGAAAGGCACACTCTTTCATCAGCGAACATTCCTGAGACCTGACTTCTAGGACATGTTTCCTTTAACCGAATAGTCTCACCTCCTGGGGATAAGGTTCAGGGACTGGTATGGTTTGAATGTGTCCTCTCCAAAATTCAAGCACTGCCAATAAGTTAGCATTAAGAAACAGGACCTTTAAGAGCTGATTAGAACATCAGGGCTCTGCCCTGACAATGTGATGAGGTGTTCTTAAGAAAGGGTTTGACCCAGGGAGCTCATCCTTTGGCCCTTCTGCTTTCTGTCACTTAGGACACAGCCTTCCTCCCCTCTGGAGGACACAGCATTCAAAGTGCCATCTTAGAAGCAGAGACTGGTCCTCACCAGACACCAGGACTGCCAGGACCTTGATCTTGGACTTCCCAGCCTCCAGAAAAGTGAGGAATAAATTTCTGTCCTTTGTAAGTCACCCAGTCTGTGGTATCTGTTATAGCAGCATAAGTGGCCTAAAGGATTATAACAGCAGTTGTTTCAGAACAGTTGCTTCCAAAATTACACTAATTCCTTTTTTTCTTGGAAGTGAAGCTCTTCTACAAATTCCACTTAAAGAGAGAGAGAGAAAGAGAGAGAGACAGAGAGAAAGAGAGAGGGACAGTGAGAGAGAGGGAGAAAGAGATAAACAGTTTTTATTTAGTTTCTCACGTGGCCTTTGCTGCTCCAAGACTTCATTGTGTACAGGGTGCTGGGGTTCGAAGTTGCGTACTCGCGGATGCTGGGCAAGCACCATAACCACTGAGCCACCGCTCCAGCCCCTACAAATTCCACTTTAAAAGTTTAATTTTCTCCTACTCTAGATGTGGTTCTTTTCCCCTTTTTATTCTGTGTATTTTGTCTGTGGTGCAAAGCTGGCGTTCTTTTCTCTCTCTCTTTTTTTTCCAGGGCTGAGGACTGAACTCGGGGCCTTGTGCGTGCTAGACAAGTGCTCTGCCACTGAGCTAAATCCCCAACCCCTTTCTCTCTCAACATAAGTCACAATAGCGACACTCAGGCAGTGGCAGAAACCCTTCCATCTGGTCCTGTGATAGCTGCCTCCCCTTTTTTCATCTATGTTCCTCTCAGCCTTGTTTTGTGCCCTTCAAGTCACCTTCCTAACACACAAAATTCCACGTTGACTGAAAATTAGTTTAGAAAGTAGATGATGCTCAGCTAGTCTTCAACTACAGAATCCTGCCATCCCACCCTCCAGAGCTGATGCAGTTAAACATCAAGCAGCACCAGATGCTCCCTGCTGGGGAGGTCTGGGTTTTATCATTCCCTCTAAAAGAGACTATTTCCCCCACTTTTATATTCTTCCATTTAAAAAATGAACTTGATCTAGGTTCAAAGAGAATTCAGACTCCTGCATTTGGAAGCGGGCAATGGTTTAATGATGGATGCCCTTTTTTTTTTTTAACCAATTGGGAAAATTTGTTGAAACCAAGACTATCTTTTCTGAGTTTGTTATATATTATGCATATTTAAAAATATTAATTGAATATTTTAATGTATGTGTGTGTTCCAACACTTAGTTGTATACATGGTGCTGGGGTTCGAACCCAGATCCTTGCACATGCCAAGTGCTGTAACTGCTGAGCCACTGCTCCAGCCCTACGGCCATAGATTTTTAAGCTGCTCCCACCAAGAGGCAGAGTCTATTTTTCTATCCCTTGAATCTGTGTTGACCTTGTGGCTTGCTCTGAACAATGTGGCTAAATTGACCCCCTGTGAGTTCAGGGGTCATGATCTTAAAAGAATCTGTAGCTTCTTCCTTGTTTACTTGGAATGCTGTTCTAAGTATGCCATACAGGAAGCCAATGGGAGGCTGAGAGACCATCTGGGGGAAAACCAACCTGCTCCAGCTGGTGCCCAGCACCAACTGCCATACATGAGTGAGGCCATTTTGGATCTTCCAGCTCAGTTAAGCTCCAGCTCAAAGTAGCTGCACACATGAGCCCAGGTGAGATCAGCAGAACAGACACCTGGCCAGCCCACCGTATTGTGAGAAATAATAACTCATTTTGTTTTAAGCCAATAAGTTTTACGGATGGTCTGCTCTACAGAATAGATAAGTGAAATAATGTAGCATCCAAAGTCTGTCTGTCTGTCTCTCTCTCTCTCTCTCTCTCTGTGTAAGTCCATATATGTGCATTTAAAGGAAAAAGTTATTTCTTGGAGCATAAAGCATCTACTTTCTTTGAATGTTCCACATAGGCAGGGTGAAGAATAGAAATGGGCTTTTTAAGAAGAGAAACAGGGCACAATCTAAGAATTTGCAACAGGTGTATTAGGTAAGTAAAATGCCCTCACATCAAGAGGCTGCCTCTTTTAGTATCTAACCAGTGTGTGAAAAGTACGCATTTAAATCACTTTTATTATGAAATATTTCCGATATACACAAAGGATAGAAAATAAATACCAAACAATAGTATGCCACTTCCTACCTAAAGAAAGAATATTGTAGATAACAATAGAAGCCCCTTCTCAAAACATTCTCTTCTCTTCCCAAAGGAAACACTGTCCCTAGATGGTATTCATAATTCTCATGAATATCTATGTTTAATGTATAGCTTTGCAATTTTATGTAAAGAGAATCATCTGTATGTATGTACGACTTGTTCTGTTTGCTCAATAACAGATTTTTGAAGTTTATCCATGTTAGCGCAGGAGGAAAACCACTCGAGTCTACTCTTGGGAAAATGAGATGGTCACCCTATGGGAGTCAAGGATAGGAACAACAGAATCATTATGTCCCTTTTCACACTTACTGCAGGGCAGATACAAAGTCATCTGCCCCACCTGGATCTCTCTCTCTCTCTCTTTCCCTATCTTAAATGTTCACATGAGCAGATTACACTATAATGATCTCTTACATTATGAAGTGGAAGTCAAGGTCTGTATTGTAGAGCTCGAATGCATAATCTAGGGGAATCCTAGATATGTAGCAGGAGGGGAGGGGAGGAAAAAGGTAGTAGGAAGGGGAGAGGGAGTAAGGAAAGAGAAGGATCTGTGAGGAGGGATCAACAATGTAACTTACTCTTTACTCACCCAAAAAGCCAAATAATACAATGCAATCATTTACTATTCAATAGATAAAAGAGAGGAATGAAAATTTTCAAAAAAAAGAAAGAAAAATTATATTGTAGAGCTCAATATTGTCTAATTTCAATGTAATGTATGTCACACGTGTAATTTTAAACGTCCTACTGGTCATATTCTAAAAAGTGAAAAGAAATAGAGAAAGTAATTTTAATATATTTCATGTAACCCCATACATCTATGATACTATCCACATATATTATATATTTAATATATAATCATTTTATATAATCATTATATAAAATGATTGAGAGAGTTTTTTATATAAAGTATTCAAAATCTGATGTGTATTCTGTAGTTATAGCTCACGTTAATTTGGATCAGTCACACGTCAAGAGCTCAATAGCCACAAATGCCTAGTAAATACAATTTTAGCACAGATGGGCCTCAAAAATCTGACCTGTGTGCGCACACTGAGCAGCCCTTGGCATTCCAGTCTTCACAGTGGTAACTGAACACTGTGAGGAGTTTGTCTCTTTTCATGAGACTAGAAGGGCCTGTGCCTAGGGGTGTCGGAGCTGCTGTGTTGTGAAGGTCACTTAACTTCCTAAGCTCTGTGGGCCTTGCTTTCTCTCTCTATAAGAGTGAGGGTAGGCTGGAAATGTTTAAAGAGCCCCTGTAGCACTGATGATCGTGCTGGTTCATCTTCCATTGCCAGCCTGCCTTAGGATTAAGGAGAGTGGCTGGTGATCTGCTGTTTGTCTTCCTAACTTAAAGCACCAGAGAGCCTTTCATTAGAAACAGACTCCTACGTGGTCCTAGGGAGCCTGAGTATAAACCTTTATCCTTTGAGGAGGACTTTGGTCCTGCCAAAGGCCAGACTGGCACCATACAAGTCCACAGTCAGAAAGAACCACAAACCAACTCCCCTGGGTAGCATGGTCCAGGACGTGCTTTATTTAGACGAATCCACACAGAGATGCTACAGTTGGATCTGGGCATATGATTATATGGTTTTGATGCCATGGAGCCTTACAGGAAATCAAGAGCACTGATGGAACCCAGGCTCACACCAAATTCACTGTGCCCTGACTCAGTTTCCCTTTTTGTCAACTAGGTAGTATAATTAATACTTACCTTGTAGGTATGATGATTCTATCCTGGCTTCCAAATCCCTTCTTAAAGAAACACCCGAGTCAATGGAAAACTCTCTTCCTAATGCAACAGTCAGGAGGGGCCACTTGTCAGTTCATCCAGATCCTAGGATCCTGGCAAATTGTCACTGGAAATAAATCTGAAGTTAATATGGTCCTATCTCTCCCTGTATTATCTTTATTTTAAAATTTTTTTTTAAAGAAACAGAGAAAGAATGATAGAAAGAGAATCAATTTTATTTTTTTTATCTGGACTTTGTTTCTCCAGCACTTAGTTGTATATATGGTGCTGGGGTTTGAACCTGGGTTCTCGTGCGTCCCGGGCAAGCACTCCAACCACTGAGCCAGCAGTCCAGCCTTGTATTATCTTGTTATATAGACACATCACCACCTTAACCATGCAGACACATTAAAAAATTACCTCCTTTCTTAACGGGCATGGTGGTGTGCACCCAGAGTCCCAGTGAATTGGAGGCTGAAGCAGGTGGATCACATGAGCCTGGGAGTGTGGGGTCAGCCTGGGCCACATAGCGAGGCCCTGCCTCTTACAGCAAACAAACAAAAAACAAAAGTTAGTTTCTTTCTGAGAACTCAATTTTCTGGAATATTTTTGGTTTGACTCTTCAGTGTTGTGAGATTTATTTTCAGATGTTACTTTTAATTTCAAAAGTAATTTATGACTATTTTAATTTTAAACATTTCACACACAAATCTAGTACAAATTCAAATACTACAAAAGGGTATTCAAGAAAAAGTAAACATCTATCCCATTCTAGGCAAACGCCAATCTGTTTCCAGGTTGCTGTGTATCATTTTAGAGCTATTCTATGCATAAAATACATATTTTCAGACTTTTTTTTAGAGATAGAGGGACAGAGAGAGAAAGAGAGAATCAATTTTACTTAGTTTTTCATGTGGCCTTCGTTGCTCCAATACTTCATTGTGTACATGCTGCTGGGGTTTGAACCCAGGTCCTTGTGCTGTCCATCCTGTTGGAAAGCACCATTAACCAAAATGAGTTTTTATGTTTTATTATTTTCAACTTGTAGAATTTGGTGAAAGTTTCTTCTTTGAGTCTACAGCTCATGTATAGAATTTATTTAAGTAATTTTTTTCACTTTGCATGCCAGGCAAACACAGTAACCACTGAGCCACTGCTCCAGCCCCCAGACTTTTTTTTTTTAAGAGGCATTATTTAATTCTAAAGCTACTTTAACTAAAGACAACATAACAAAGTAGGAAACTGGATTAAAAAAAGAAAAAAAAAAGGCCTTGGGTATAATTGTTTTAAATATGTGTTGATGTGTTGAGTTTAAAAATATTTTGATGCATTCCAACGCATGGAAAACAAGATGCTGTGAATCATTGTCTTGAATAAACTGTCCAATATGATTATACAGTTTTGTGTTCACCATGGCAAGGTCACCTTAACCTTTTTACATAATAATAAACAGAAAAAAGAAAGTGACCCAAAAAACTGGAGGAATTGGAGAGGGAGGGGGAGAAGCAGAAAGCTGGCAGCTTCAAGAACTGCCATTTAGAGAAGAGGTGCAGAGATGAGAAGAGGTAGGTAAGCCAAGCTCAAGGCCAGTGCTTTCCAACAGGATGGACAAATTGTGTCTGCACCGTCCAATGTGACAGCTGCTCATGCTCTTAATGCTTGACATGAAACTAAGGTATCTGAGGGATTGCATTTTGAATTTTTTATTGCTGTACTTGAATTGAACCCAGGGTTTTGCACATGCTAGGCAAGTACTCTACCACTGAGCTACACCCCGTCACCAGAGGGATTGAATTTTTTTTAAGAGAGAAGGACAGTGAGTGAGAGAGAGAGAGAGAGAGAGAGGAAGAGAGAATCAATTTTATTTAGTTTTTCATGTGGCTTTCGTTGCTCCAAGACTTCGTTGTGTCCATGGTGCTGGGGTTTGAACCCGCATCCTCATGCATGCCAGGCAAGCATTGTAACTGCTGAGCTACCGCTCCAGCCCGAGGGATTGAATTTATAAATTTCATTTTAATTTAATTGGTTTCAATTTAAGTAGTCATATGGGGTAGTGGTTGCCATAGTGGATAACGTGGTTCAGGGCTTTGCAGCGTCTTTGGGAGGCATCAGTGAGCAAAGAGGATAACGACAAGGGCGAAGAGGGTGAATGAAGGGTAAGTAAAAACAGAAGAGGAAATGAGGAAGGGAAAGAGAAGGGGAAAGAGCAAGATGCAAGCAGATAGCCAGGAATAATTGCTGGAAGTGGGCCTTGCTTCACAGGCAGGGAGCCTCTGGCATTATTCTGAGGTCTTCGGTGACAGCAGCACAGGAAGGACTGGGATGGCCTCCTTCTGGAGCAGCTCCCCACCTGCTGACCCTGAAGGCCTGTGGGCCTCAATCACCGCATCTGAAAAGGGTGATGTGTTCCTCCAGCCCTAGGACTCTTCCTCTCTCAACAAGTTCAACAAAATCCCAGAAAACTCACACTTTCACATACCACTAGGGGTCACCATTAACCAAAATGAGTTTTTATGTTTTATTATTTTCAACTTGTAGAATTTGGTGAAAGTTTCTTCTTTGAGTCTACAGTTCATGTATAGAATTTATTTAAGTAATTTTTTTCACTTTGTCACATGGAAAAAGTGCTTTGTGTTCTGGGAACCTGCTCAACAAGGATTCTAATTTGGTTTTTCTTTCCAGTTAGAACTTTGCTAAATACCACAAACATGTGCATGCTCGCACTTATTCATTACTGAACATTTATCCTGTGCCAGGCAGGCGCCCCGGGTACCATTGAGTAAGTTATATGTGGCACAACTCCAGGAGGGCACTGTTCACATAGATCTCAATACTGCTCCCTGAAGTTGTGCTTCAGCCCAGCAGCTCCCAGAGACTCGTCTGGGCTGTAGAGACAAAAGCTTGAGTAAGACACAGATCTGCTTTTTCCATTTGCTCTGTTATATCTCTGAGGAAAGTTTGTTAATGTAAAACCTTCTTTGTAAGTAGAAACACCTGTACTCTATGTAAATTTTGAGTTATACACACCACGGGTAGTTCTCCCATCCACACTTGTGAGAAAAATTAAAGTTTACTTCCTTTTCAGAAAAGAAATATCTTCCTCAACTGAGCATATTTAAAAAGAAAGAAAGAAAGTAGGGACAGTGAGGGAGGGAGAAGCAATTTTTATTTAGTTTTTCATGTGGCTTTCATTCCTCAGACACTTCGTTGTGTACGTGGTGCTGGGGTTTGAACTCTTGTACTCGCGCATGCAAGGCAAGCGTCGTAACCATTGAGCCACCGCTCCAGCCCCTCCACTGAGCATATTTTATGAATAAAGCTTACTAAACCAGCTGGAAAATTAAGTCATGTCCTTTGCCCTTGAGATGAGGTCATACCCAATATCCAAAATAATGTATCTAAGTTTTGCATTTCTAAACCTAACATCAGAGGAGGAGGAGGAGAGTAGCAGCAATTGAACATGAATCTAGGGACCAAAACCCGTGGTCTATACCGAATAGACTTTCTCAGGGATGTACCAGTTAGGTTTCCCTCTGTCACAAAACATGCTGAAGCATAGTGACTTCAAATGACAAGCGTTGATGACTTTTCTTGATTCTGAGTCATTTGGGCAGTTCTTCTGATCTAGATTGGAGTGGCAGGTCTCTGTTAGCTGTTGACTGACTTCACCTATAAACCTGGAGAATGATAAGCTGGGTGGCTGAGGAGGACTTAGCTGGAATGGTTTGTCTCTGCTCCACGTGATCTCTCGTCCTCTAGCAGACTATCCCAGGCCTTACATGGTGGTCTCACCATGGTGGTCTCAGAATACCAAAAAGCAGCGAAAGTGGGCAAACTATAATATACAAATGCTTTAAAATTTCTTCTTATGTCCTATTTGCTCTTGTCACATTGGTCAAAGCAACTTACATGGCCAAGACTGGAGTCAGTGTGAAAGGTACTATCCAAGGATGTGGATTCAGAGAGTCTGAACAAATTGAGGGCCTTTGTTGCCTGCAATGATATGCTGAAGAGAATAAATTTCTCCTTATTTTAATTTTTTCAAAATAAAAATAGTATCATTTTAACCTACTACCCTGGGATACAAAAAGAAAATGAATGATATAAACATTAGTTGCACTTCAGTTGACTCATTTACCTTTCATACATGGGTAACCCATTCACTGGGCAAATAACAATACCACTTAGTAGAAAAATCTATCAATGGCTGGAGCAGTGGCTCAGTGGTTATGGTGCTTGCCTGGCATGTGTGAAGACACAGATTTGAACCCTAGCACCACGTACACAACAAAGTGTATGAGCAGCAAAAGCCACATGAAAAACTAAATAAAATATCTCTCTCTCACTGTCCTTCTCTCTCTTAAAAAGAAAGAAAGAGGGGCTGGAATGGTGGCTTGGTGGTTTTGGCACTTGCCCAGCATGCACAAGTACACGGGTTCAAACCCCAGCAATGTGTCAGAGTGTCAGAGCAATGAAAGTCATATGAAAAAACTCAATTAAAAAATTGATTCTCTCTCTCTCACACTGTCTTCTCTTAAAAAAAAAAGAAAAAAGCTATCAAAATTACAGGTAACTGTAACAATGAATCCCTTCAATATGTAAGACTATGTGGAGCCAATAATAACTTTAAAAAGCTAAAAAAAATTAAAGATAAGCATTTCAACAGAAATTTCCATTTGTTTTCATAATTTTCACTTGTAAATAGGTATGTTTTATGGGCTGTGTGTAAAGATGCCCACCTAAGGGTGTAATTAGGAAGATTATCCAGGAGTAAAGGTCCAGAAATGTCTAACCACACACTAACTTCCACAACTGCACCTATGTGTTAGAATGTGCAGATGCATTTTCCCGCACAGGGACAAAGCTGTCGCCATAGCACTGGAAGGAGTTACTCAGACAAAGAGAATGACTAGGAGATTAAAAAGGCTTAATCAGATAAAGAGGAGGTTACAGTGTGTGTTTTCATTCTTATTTGCATGTTGCTTACCATTATTGAAGATAACACCACTTCTGTAATTCCTACCCAATCCTACTGGAACCAAGATTACCCAAGGATGGTAATTCATTCTTATTAATCACTTCTTTTTCATACAACTTGTAATCTCTACCATTTTATTTGATGAAAAAACATTTATTGAGCAACTACTTGTTAAGAACTGAATTAGAGGGGCTAGAGCAGTGGCTTGGCAGTTACATTGCTTGCCTGGCATGTGCAAGTATGTGGGTTTGAACCCCAGCACTATATACACAACAAAGTGTCAGAGCAACAAAAGCCACATGAAAAACTAAATAAAGTTGATTCTCTCTCTCTCTCTCTTTCTCACTGTCCCTCTTTAAAAAAAAAAGAAAAAAGAAAAAACTGAATTAGAAATTGAGATATGGGGGCTGGTGTGGTGGCTCAGCAGTTACAGCACTTGCCTGGCACGTGTGGGTATGTGAGTTCAAAACCCCAGTACCACGCACACAACAGAGTGTCTGAGGAATGAAAGTCACATGAAAAACTAAATAAAAATTGCTTCTCTCTCTCTCTCTCTCTGACTGTCCCCTCTTTCTTAAAAAAAAAAAAAGAAAGAAAGAAAAGAAAAAAAAGAAATTGAGATATGGACGAACACACCACCCTTGCTCTTCTGGAGGCCACCATCTGATGAACAGTTAACAACACACTACAAGGCAAATCTGACAGGTAAGTGTTCTGGGGAGTATTGGGGAAGGATTTGTATCAGTGGGATGAACTTCAGAAGACTTCATGAAGAGGATAACTTTTGCTCTGAGCTTTGAAGAATGAGTAGAACTTCTTAATGTGAAGGAGGAGCAAGAGAATTCTATGGAGAGGGAACCAAATAGTAAACAGAGGTTTAAGTGCACAGTATGTTCAGAAAAGAGTACCCAGGGGAATTTGAATGTGGAGTATGTTATGGGAAATGGAAAAAGAAGTGAGAACTTTTTTTTTGAGACCTTTTAAATATTACATTAAAGAGCTTATATGAGGGTCTTCGAAGGCCTTTGATTAAAGCATTCTCATCATTGCTATTATTTTACAAGTGTTACTCTGGCTTCTTGTTCCTCACAAACTGGAAAGCCAACAGGGGCTATTGGCTATCTCTCTCAACCCATTCCTGCTAGTGCCTCAGAAATGGGGCAGTTGGTGGATCTGAGACCCTAATGTAGTAACTGTGAGAAGGATAAGTGGTTGGGTCCCCACTATGTGTATATGTAACTGCAGATCACAGGGGAAGAGGTCAGGTGCCATAAGTGGGAAAGAGTTGATCTTAGGCTCTTTTTCTCTCCCATATGCAGATTATAGTCATACCTACTCCACTGCAATACAGAACAGAATCACTAGTACTGTTCCAGTGGAAGATGGAATTTGTGGCTACATCAGGGCAGGCTTAATTCCTGGGTAGTACAGAAAGCAGATAACAGATGCAGATAGATATATATTCCCTCTAAGAACTGCTACAACTCAACATAATACTGAGGTCCTGGCCAATGTGATAAGACAAGAAAAATAGGCAAGGGAATAAGGATGTGAAAGGAAGTGGCAAAACTGTCATTATTTATAGATGACCTGATTATCTGCACAGAATACTTCACAGAATTAATAACAAAATTTTTAGAACTAATATTCATGTTCAGCAACAATGTCAGGAAAAAAATCTGACTATAAAAATCAGTATATTTTTTAAGAGAGAGAGAGAGAGTCAGTTTTATTTACTTTTTCATCTGTTTTTTGATTTTCTGATACTAAGTGTGTTAGTGCTAGGGTTTGATCCCAGGTCCTTGCACATGGCAGGCAAGTGCATTACCACTGATCCACTGTTCCAGCCCTAGTAGCATTCTTCTTCAAGCAATATTCAACTGGAAAACAATATGAAATCAGATAATTTTCACAAGAACTACAGAACTACAAAATACCTAAAAGCCAACTTAACAAAAAAATTTCAAAATAGATTTTTGGAGAAAAATGTAATACTATTAAGTGACATAAGACTTGAATAAGCAAAGATACATGCAGAATGGTGGATAAGACCTCTTCATATGTAGATACTAATTGTTCCAAAAATTACTCTAAAAATTCCAAACAATTTCAACATTCTCACACAATTTAATTTTTTTAAGGGAATGGAGAAATATTTAAAATTTATATGGAATTAAAAAACAAAAAACCAAACCCAAGGTCCACAATTAGTTGAGTCAATTTTGAAAAAAAGAACAAGGAGGAAGGATTTGCCCCAATGTACTCCAGTACTACATAATAAAACACTATGGCACGGGGACAGAAGCAGGTAAATAGAGCAAGAAGTATACAGGTATGTGAGTGTATATGCACCTAATATAAAGAAAAACCCAACAAATCAATGGGAAAAGATGGGTTGCTTAGTAGATAGTGTAGGAAAAATCAGCTTACTACATGAGAAAAATAATATTGGATCCCTACCTAACAATATAAACAAAGATGAAATTAAAGATTAAATGTGAGGGCTGGAGCAGTGGCTCAGCAGTTGGAGCACTTGCCTGGAATATACAAGGACGCAGTTCTAAACCCCAACACCACATACATAACTGTTGGAGAAACAAGGGGCAGATGAAAAAATAAATAAAATGGATTCTCTCTTTCCCTCCCTCTTAAAAAAATTAAATGCGTTCCTATATACTAATAATAATAGGACTGATGAAGAAATCAGGAAATCAATCCCATTCACAATATCTTCGAAAAAAATAAAATACTTGGGAATTAACCTTACAAGGGAAATCAAAGATCTCTACAATGAAAATTGTCGACCATTGAAGAATGAAATCCAAGATGCCCTAAGAAGATGGAAAGATGTCCCATGCTCTTGGTTAGGCAGAATTAACATAATAAAAATGGCCATTCTACCAAAAGCTCTATATAGATTTAATGCAATCCCTATTAAGATACCTATGTCATTCTTTACAGAAATAGAAAAAGCAATTCTCAAATTCATTTGGAACAATAAGAAACCTAGAATTGCCAAAATATTACTAAGCAAGAAAGATGAATCAGGCAGTTTTGCCATACCAGATCTAAAACTTACTATATAGCTGTAGTAACAAAGACAGCATGGTACTGGTATCAAGATAGGAAAGAAGACCAATGGAACAGAATTAAAGACCCAGAAACAAACCCTCAAATCTTTAAACATCTGATTTTTGACAAAGGGGGACAAAATATTACATGGAGAAGAGACAGCCTTTTCAACAAATGGTGCTGGACAAATTGGACAGCCACTTGCAGAAAGTTGAAATTAGACCCACATCTTTCTCCTTGCACGAGAATCAAATCAAAATGGATCAAGGAGCTAGGAATTAAGCCAGCTACCTTGCAATTAATGGAAGACAGATTAGGGCCAACACTTCAGCATTTGGGAGTAGGCAAAGACTTTCTCAACATGTCTCCTAAAGTGAAGGAAGTAAAGTAAAAAATCAGTGATTGGGATGCCTTAAAGCTAAAAAGCTTTTGCACTACCAAGGAAATAATCAAAAGAGTCAAAGAGGTTTCCAACAGAATTGGAGAGAATCATGGGCTGATTCCTCTGACAGGGGCCTCATATTCAGAATCTACAAAATCCTCAAAAACCTCAACTACAAAAACACAAACAACCCAATCAAATGGGCCAAATAAGCTAAATAGAAACTTCTCAACAGAGGACATCGATCAAGCCAATGAATACATGAGAAAGTGCTCTAAATCACTAGTAATCAGAGAAATGCAAATAAAAACTACATTAAGATATCACCTCACACCAGTCAGAATGGCAAAAATGAAGAAAATAAACAATAATAGATGCTGGAGGGGTTGTGGAGAGATAGGCACACTAGCACACTGTTGGTGGAGCTGCAGACTAGTACAGCCCCTCTGGAAAGCAGTGTGGAGAATCCTCAAAAAACTAGGGATGAGCCCACCATATGATCCTGCTATTCCTCTCCTGGGTATTTTTCCAGGGGATTTAGAATCAGCACACTACAGTGACACATCGAAATTGATGTTCATAGCAGCTCAATTTATAATAGCTAAATTATGGAAACAACCCAGATGTCCCTCACTGGATGAATGGATACAAAAACTGTGGTACATATATACCATGGAGTTTTACTCAGCAATTAAAAACAATGATATTGCAGCCCATGAAGGTAAATGGATGGCTATGGAAGAAATTATGCTGAGTGAAATCAGCATAACCCAGAGAACCAAGGGTCAAATGTCTTAAGTCATCTGTGGAGGCTGGAGCTAGACCCTGGCCATTGAGAAAGGAGGTCTATTATCATGTTTTAAATCCAGATAAGGTATAATGTCATACAACCTAAGGCATTTGTAGAGATATATTGGGAAGGAAGTGGGGGGAGGGATAAGGGTGGGTAATTGGCGAAGGGCTCTTGGGGGTAAATCTAATTTTCAGAATTTATATATATATTATATTATTTCATTAGAAGCTTGTTCGATTGTTCAACAAATAAATTTCTGAACAAAAAATTAAATTTGAAAGGTAACTCTATATACATATACATAAATATATACATACGTACATATGTAGGCACACATACATATATATACATACATATATAATAAAAGTGTGCATATGCGTGATATTAAAGAGTTATTGATTTTGTGTGCAGTGGCAACAGTGTGATTATGTTTTAATAGGGAAAAGCAATGGTTCTCAAAGTGTGGCCCAAGATTGGCAGCATCAGTATCACCTGAGAAATCACTGGAAAAGCACATCCTCAGCCCCTCCAGAGCTACTGAATCAGAGATTCTGAGGTGGGCCCCGTTATCGGTATTTGAATAAGCCCTCCAAAGATTCTGTTGCGTGCTAAAGTTTGAGAACTTCCAAAATCATGTGATGTCTTGAATTTGTTTCAAAATAATCCCGGGAGGGGGTGTTGGGTCTGCAGGGGTACAGGTGAAAGGAGTTGATCATTGCTGAAGCTGGATGATGTGGGGGGCTTCGTTATATTGATACTCTCTACTTTTGCATGTGTTTGAAAGTTTTCCATTATGAAAAGTTTTCAAAAATCCAAACTAGTTTCACTGCAGTGCCTTTAACTACTCTTCCCCTCTTTTACCATCTGTCTCCCCTCTATCTAGAGCATTTGCTCCTGGCTTCAGCAATGGCTGAATCTACTGTTTTCTCCTTATTTTGTTTATCAGCCTCAATTTCCCCAGATCTCAGGAGCTCCTTTTGCCTGTACCCTCTCTCAATGTTCTGTGTTGAGGTTTTGAAATGGCTCTTTTCTTACCATATGGTCACCACTTCTCTCCTCGCAGCACCCTTTCTCCTGGTTTCCTTGACCTTCTGTCCACTGTGCTTGTAGAACCTGTTGTTGAAGACCTTTACTTTGCACATGTGCTGTGTGGCCTTCCTGTGTTAATCCTGGCACCATAGATGGCTTCTTTTCTTTTTCTTAAAGCAGAACGTGTCTGCCACTCTCGATTAAATGTTTTTAAAAACCCAAATGACACAGAAGTGGAACAAGTTAAAATGTCACCTTGCTTCCTTATCTCTAGCTAATTCCTATGAGAGGTCTAGGGGTTTTTTGACCTCTGGCTTCTGCCTAGAACCCCAGTACAGCATTTTTAGTAAGGAACCGGAAGACCAGAGTGTTCATTCTTCAGGCTGAAGGATGAAGAAAGGTAGAGGGAAAGGAGTGAATGAAATAGGGAGGAAGAAAGCAAATGCAGAGCCAGGGTGAGCAGGGCGAGGATGATTGGAAGCTGCCTAATGCATGTCTGGCTCCCATGACTCCCATCATTTCCCTCAATGGAGTGTCCTCAGTTCTCCATCGTGACTCTTGTTCTTCTAGAAGCACTAGATCCAGAAGCTTCTTTAGATTGCCCCATGATGAACACTGTTCAGCATGCGAACTCAGAGTGAAGATGCCCATGCTCTTGGCTGTGGACTTGCACCCACCCTGGAGGGCTCACTTCCCCCAGGTAGCCAGCACCGTGTGTACTCACTTCCTGTGGATGCCCCCATCAAGCCCACAGTCTAATCACTGTCACTTACCTGGATACTTCCACCTGTATTTTCACTGCCCTTCTAGGAGTTCTCTGACCTTGAGGAAGTCACTTGAGAAATCTGACTCCTATTTTCAATCACAGGTCTTCCCAGACTTCATGACTTCTTGAAACTTGACTTAAGATCTTGTCGATTTAAAATAATTAAGACTATGTGGAAATGTGGGAAAGTGTTTATAATCCAATATCAGTTTTTTTTTTTAAAAAGTAGTATACCTAAGATAATATTTTTACTCCAAAGTAACCAGGTAAAAATTTTTTTTGACCTGAACAATAAGAAGAATGGAATGTGTAAAAATGAAGAATTATTGTCAGATAGGATGGATCGCTGGCGTTTATTTATTTTTAAAGAGCGAAGGACAGTGAGAGAGAGAGAATCAACTTTATTTAGTTTTTTCCTGTGGCTTTTGTTGCTCTGAGACTTTGTGGGAGTTTGTTGTGCACGTGGTGCTGGGGTTTGAACTCGCGTACTCTCACGTGCCAGGCAAATGCCATAACCACTGAGCTACCGCTTCAGCCCCTATTTATTTTTCCTTAAAACAAAGCAAAACAAAAAAACCCCAAAACTCTTCTTCTTGTTTTCAATACTTATCAAGGAAAATACTTAGCATGGGGGGAAGAAATCCCTCTAAATAACTTTGTTTCTAAAAATCTTTCTGCTGAGATGCTTCCCTGTTCCACTTCAACATTAGAGTTGTTTCCAGTCTCAGCAGCACACTGCCCGGCATCAGACTCTAGGTTGAAGGGTCAGAATGCCCGTGTTGCTTGTTGCTCAGTCCTCTGTCCCAGGATCCATTTCCCTGCACCCCTGCTTTTATCTGAGCAATGACTATAAATTAACACTGCTCCTTCTGTTACTCTTCTCCATCCCCTTCCTGGTTCTTTCCCTCCTGTGGGCTGCTACTTATATGAGGTCTCTCACAATGGGTTTTCTCTCATTCATTGTCTCTGAATTGATTTCTTTCTTATGAACTAGGCCTGTATTATTTTGCTTTTTCTCTCAGAGATGAAATGAGCACAGGGAGCCTTCTTATCACAGACAGATCCGATGCCTCCTCTAACAGCAGACAAACAATGCTAGTTACAAGCGTCAATAAACTTTTTAATTAAGGACTGTGATGTCCTTCCTAAATATTGCAAAATAATTTTGCATGTTTTTGCTGGGCTTAAGTAGCACAGTCCCCATCATAAAAGTGGAGTGACCGAGGTAGTTTCCCTGCCCCATCCCTCCAGGGAAAACAGAATTTGCAGAGAGCCCAGATTTCTTGGGTTGTAATTTTTTGGTTTTAATATTCGTGAAGAACTCTAACTGTATCTTGCCATCATTTCTACCACCCACAAAATCCTGGATAGTAAAAAGAGATATATAATATCAAAACCACATTTTGCATCTCAATGTTAAAAAACTGAGATGCAAGCTTAAGGAATCCAGTTATAATCACTGCAAAGAGAGGCCCGCATTCTTTTCTTAAGTAGAGTGGATATGAAGAATTAGCTCCATAGGTAAGATTTCCTCACTTGTCTCAGTGGGCTTACCATGGCATGCCACACCTCCTTGGGGATATGCCTTGAGTTTATTGATTGTGTTGTCTTTGGTGACAGAATTCCCAAGGCTTGGCTGCTTACCTGCTCTGCCAGCCACCAGCTATACCTTAGCTCTTTCTCAGGGCTTGAGAGCAAGTTGGATCCCATCCAGGGCTGGCTGCTAGCCAGAAAGACAGTTCAACTTGATCTGTCCAGGGTGGGGAATTCGCTGAGCTGGCCTTCACCTCACCATGCCATAATGAAGGCAATGCAACCTACACCACACTCCCCACCCACCGAATTCTTTGTCGGACACTGAAGCCTAAACAAGGTCCTGCTCAGGGTACCAAATCCAGCTGGAAGAGAAGTGGAAATAGCACACTGTGTGTTCCTAGTACCCCATAGCCAGTGGAGACAAATGCAAGCTGAAACACAAGCAACTGGGGGTGCGTGACTGTATTTTTTTTTAAAGCACCTGAAATGAAGGATCAGCTCATAAATTCCTGCAATTGTAGAGAACTTGTGTCCAAGCAAGAGGAAATTACCAGCTTATTCCAAGAGGATGTGACATCTTTGAGCTCAAGAATCCCTCCCACCTCCAAATTTCTAAGGATAAGACATTTCCTGTGGTAAAGTGGTTCTGAGTCTTTTTGCCCAGAAGTCATCTTACTTCAGTAGGGGGAGTAGGTTTGTGATGACCAAAGATTAAATTCTTTGAGAGGTCACTGGGTAGACTTACAGGGAAAGAAATACCTAAAAACTTTTGCTCATTCTTCCCTGGCATTTGTGGGAGTTGGTGGGGTTGTCCAAATCAGGGTTGGAACTATGGGGCAAAATAGCCCCTTTTTAGCAGACAGGACCCTTCTACAGAGGGGGCTACCATTTGCACAGTGATTATTGGCCACTGTGCTAGGTTCTTCACATGTCTAGTTTATTGTATTTAGTCCTCCCTGTGTCCCTTTGAGGTATACTTACTCCATGGTCCTTATCTCTTTGGCCAGGAGGAAAGTGCTCCTTGGACAGGAGGTGACTTGCCCAAGATGACCTGGGTTAGTGAGTGGTGTAGATAGATGGATTTCAAAATCCACATTCATGTAATGCCAGAGCTCTTCCCCTTGTACCATTTGACCTACTTAACTCAGGGAAGAAGTTGTCCAGTTTGACTTTTTTTCAGTACTGAATATTAAAACCTAGAGGTATTCTAACCACTGAGCCACATCTCCAGCCTTTTTTAAAAATTTGAGACAAGATCTCGCTAAGCTGCCCAGGCTGGCCTTGAACTTGCGATCCTCCTGCCTCAGCATCCCAAGTCTGGGATTATAGGTGTGCACCACCACTCCTGGCCAGCTTTGACTTTATTTTGGCCCTTGTGAGCTTGCTGGAATGGGTCTGTGACTGTACTACGGTTTGGAAGACAGTGGTGAGAAAGGGCAGGGCTTCAAACTGAGACTAAGAGCAGGACCTGGACCAGACCCCTTAAGGGTAGAGGAGAGAGGATGCAGCCAGCAGGTGGGAAAGGAGAGATGGCGGCAAGAAACTTTAAGATACCACAGTTTAAGATATCTCCTAAGTTAAACTTGGTATCAGCTAACCGTGGTCTTCCAGATAATTTACCTGGAAAGAGGTAAAGTGTACTGAGTCAAGTTTCTTTCCTTAAAATGTTCACTTTCCCTGTATATAAACTTTTGAATTTCTATCATTTTTTCATAATCATTCAGAAAACTGAGTGTTCTCATGAAGAGCCCTTGTTCCTCACTCAACAGAAATTTCAGATGAAGGATTCAGTGAAAAAATGGTAGCTGTTGCAGGTATTTCATGGTAGCTGTGGGCTGAGAGTTCATGTCTCCTGTTGGGGTCCAGTTTTCATTTTCTTAGATTAATAAACCAAGGCTGAGATCAAACCAGTTTCATTTCATTTCAAACCCACTCTTGGATGTGATATCTTACATATGTCAAGTACTCTTATTTATCTTCTCCCCCCAAAAGCACTTTCACATTTATGGCCCCACCCTGTACAGGGTATTTTCTTCCTTTTCTTTCCAGTACTACAGATTGAACGCAGGAGTGCTCTACCACTGAGCCCCTTTTATTTATTTATTTTTTATTTCGAGACAGGGTCTTGCTAAGTTGTCCAGGCTGGCCTGGAACTTGTGACCCTCCTGATTCAACCTCCCATGTTGCTGGAATTATAAGCATGTGGGGCTACACCTGGATGAGACTGGACATTCTTCTTCCCGTTTACAGATCAGAAAACAGAGGCATGTATAGGACAAGATGCTTGCTAAGTTTGGCCAGGAGTCTGGCATTCTTTCCTCCAGGTTATACTGTCCTGTAACTGATCCTGCCTGACACTGAGCAGGGTGGTAGGATTCACAGAGAGGTGATGATTCCATATCGTCTCTGCAAAGGTGAAGAGTAGATGCTAATAAAACTATAATGCTGATTGTATTTTCAGAGATGACCTTGGCACCCAGATCACTGGGTCCACATAAGTTTTGGCCTAGAGGTTGCCAAAGGGTACAGTTGACCTTTTCCCTCCTTCCCCCTCCCGCTGCCTTTCTCCCTCTCTCCAATTCCCTCTTCCTCCCCTTTTCTGGGTCAAAGCAAAGCTTATTAATGTAACAAGGAGCTCTGTGTAGGGCTGTCTCCTTTGCTGGAGAGCTGTGTGGAATCAAGCTCGAGTTCTCAAGTTCCTTGTATCATATTTTGGCAGATACTGTATGCATAGATCAGAGTGCAGGTCCCTCACTAACCCTTAGGGGCTTGGAGAGGACACAGCATTGTCCTCTGCTGAGCATTATTTGTTTGTCAGAATTGTCCCATTGTGTCTATGATCAACAAATGAATGATCATGGTATCCAGAAAATTGGTAAATATACATCTCAGAGAGATTCAGTGATAAAATATCCCCATTTGAAATATTGGAAGGGGGGGTACTAGGGATTGGACCCAGGGGCGCTTTGCTACTGAGTTATATCCCCAGTCCTTTTATTTTTTAATTTAGAGACAGGGTCTTACCAAGTTACTGAAACTGGCCTTTAACCTCGGTATCCTCCTGCCTTAGCCTCCGCAGTTGCTGGGATTACAGGTGTGCATCACCATACCTGACCATTTGAAGCATTTGTAGGATAGGCATGGAAAGAGCCTGTCTGAGCCTTGAAGATAAGAATGTTACAGGCTGAGAATTCAGTCTCTGCTATTCAAAAGCCTTGTGAACCTATGCGAGGAAAGGATTTAGCTTCTAGCCTCAGATTCCTCGTACATAAAGTGGCAAACCTAATACTGTCTCCACAGGTGCTTGTGAGAATGAAGGGTCACACACTGCCAGACATATAGTAGATGTTTAATAAATGTAAATTTTCCTCCCAGAAGTCTTTCCTTCTCTCTTTCTTTCTTAGTACTTCTTTAGATCCATACAAAGGTGCATTCCCAACTAAGTGAAAGTATTCAAAGAGTTCATTCTTTTTTTTTAAAGAGAAAGGGATAATGAGCGAGAGAAAGAGAGAATCAATTTTACTAGTCTTTCATATGACTTTCGTTGCTCAGACACTTTGTTGTGTACATGGTGCTGGGGCTTGAACCCGTGTCCTTGCGTATGCCAGGCAAGTGCTGAAACCGCTGAGCCACTGCTCCTGCCCCAAAGGTTTCATTCTTCAGGAACAAAATTCCCTATATCTAACCTTTCCACTTGAAGGGGCAAAAACCATCAATGGCACCAGTTTTTTTTGAAAGAGGAGCATGAAAAAAAGAAAGAAAGAAAGAAAGAGGAGCATGGATAATCTATGCATTTCAAAGGTTTTATAAAGTCATAGAATCTAACTTCATACCGATGACGTCTTCTGTCACTGCCCTAAAACCAAATGGGGCCCTCTGGGTTATACATCAACCTTCCATTGCACTTACTAAAATTGTAGTTATATAGTTATTCATGAGATTACTTGTTTTATGCCTGGTGCAATGCCTAGCATACAGAATATGAATGAATGAATGAATGAATGAAGGAGTGTAAGTGTTTCCACTTCCCTTATCTGCTTCCAGCCATTGCTCAGTTCTGTCATTGTCCACAGGCAGGGATCTGCTCTTTACAGATGAGGAAAGTATACCTGTCAGGCTCATCCAGTGACGAAGTGGTGGGCAAGACACTTCAGCCCAGACCTCCTGACACCAAATCTGCATTCTTTCTTCTACACTCCTCCCTTTGACTCACCAGCCTCACCCTCCTGTCTGTTCAAATGGTACTATTCTAGAGGGGCACTGTTCCTTGGAGCCTGGGTGTGACACTTGATGACCCGTTGCCACATTTTGCATGCAGAAGGTCCTCTTTCCACTTTAACTCATTGGGTATTGGGTTATTTATGGGCTGAAAGCAGTGCTGTCTGATGGCAAAACAAATCGTTACGTGATCATCTATGCAGGCTTCAGGAAGCAGGGAAGAATTCCTAGAGTCGGGAACTTAAGCTGGTCAGGTGTGTATTGTTTGCTGGAGGGACATTCAGCTTCACATTCAGCTTGAATACTTTTGAAGTTTGACAATTCCTCCTATTTCTGCTTGCTTCCTGCTTACTCTCCTTCTGATTGCCTAAGAATAACATTTTTTTCCTTTTGAAATTTGTTCAAAGCACTAGCAATTAGTTCTCAGCTCTGCTTCTTTTTCTTCTTATTATTCTAAGAGGGCAAGGGGAGAGAGAGATAATCAATTTTATTTATTTTTCCATCTGGCTTTTGTTTTTTCAACACTCAGTTGTGTATGTGGTGCTGGGGTTTGAAGCTGGGTCCTTGCATATTCTAGGCAAGCACTCTAACCGCTGAGGAACCACTCCAGCTCCTCAGTTTATATTCTTGATTCTCTTTTAATTGCTATTCATTCTTTACTAATTAACTGATTATTTGATTTGGACATGCAGTAAATATTTCAACCCTTTTTCTCTCCATGACTTCCCAGCTCACAATCTAGCTTTACTGGTCTACTAAATCTGCCCCTTCCCCCTTTTTTACTCCTCCATGTTTGGGGATCCCTTAGAGGTGCATGTTCAAGGTTAAATGAAACTTAACATTTCTCCAGACGTAATGGGGAAATTCTTGGCATGGGAGTAACAGCAGGTATGTGCACAGCCCAGTTTACCACCTTCAACTAGTTGTGAAATGTGTGGCAAGTGACTTCAACCCTACAGTTTCAGTCTCTGCATCTCTGAACCTGCAGTGGTTCCTTCTCAGGCTCTTGTGTTCCTCTAGTCTATTCCATCTTCTAAAAAGACTGCCTTTGAGGACAAATCAGAGATATTGAACAAGAACTGCAAGCAAATACTCCTTCACCACTCCAGAGCTTGCTCAAGGCTCTTTATCATGCAGAGAAGGTCATCCTTAAGGCGCCTGTGGTCTGAAAGTGCTAGTGACAAGATTCTCACTGTAACAACTTCCTTAAAGAGACTGCAAAGCTCTTTATTACCCACACAATAGCCCAGCTGATAGGAACAGAACAGCAACACCCCTTGAAATGTGGGTGGCATCATCTTCCTGGTGGTTGTCAGGAGAGAAGTTATTCACTCCCTCCAAAATCATGTGAAAACGTGGCTTCATTGGTCACTAAAACCAGCCTAAAAGTCTGCTTAGGCTGAGAGTCAGAACAGACTTGAGTTTGATAAGGTCTATTCGGGCTGCTGTGGTCAAGAGAAGAGGGTATGATGGGCCAGGTCACAAACCCAGGGTCATGTACCAGGGCTGTGGGTGGCACCCTTTTCAGCTAATGGAGTCTGAGCAATGCGTGTAGGGAGCAGGGGGTAGGAAACCAAGCCTAGCATCTGGAGCAGTGCAGAGACAGTTGGAGGGTCCGGGGGCAGGGGGGGGGCAGAAACACATGACCTCAGTGGTGGGACTAGCAAGTGGCAGTAACAGTAGCAGGAAGATTTAGGAAGTATTGGAGACAGCAGGTTAATAAGATCTTTGAATTAATGGCTGTCTGGATACAAACTAAATACAAAGGAGATCAGACAAGAAATGTGAGAAAAGTGGGTAAAATGAGCCACAGGAACTGAAAACAGAGCTTGAACACTGATCTGGACCAAGATGCACAACACCTAGCCCTGTTAGTGTCTGCCGCATATTAGATGTTCAGGAAATAACTTTACGTCCTCTTCCACAGCCCCCTCAATTTCCTAGCGAGGATGAATTGATGTTGTGGACTAGCAGGAGCATTCCCCGCTACCTCTTATTAGAGGAAATTCTAATTGCTGAATAAAGCTGTTTACATACGACCCATTACACTATTTTCACATTCTCTATTTCTTTACGTTTAAATATTGAAGGAAAGAACCTGATCGGGAAGCACTGTGCAATTCACAGAATTTCTGAATTGAATGCAGCCACTTAGCTTATCTTGTCCAGTCCAGAACCTGTGGCCAGTCCAAACAGGAGCAAACTTGGACCCCTGTAAGAGGATTTGGCTTAAATAGCATTGTACTTGAGGGGCTTCTAAATAGGAGCAGTGACGCAACAAAACCAGGGCCACTTAAGTGATCCCTAGGCACACCTTTTTGGAGGGGGCCCTAGGCAGGCGGATCTCGCCACGCCTGCCAGCAGCCGGCACGAAAAACTAGCTCCCCAGGTTGGCAGTGGCCCTGAAGCGTGCTGCGGAGGACAGCTGAAGCCGGGTCAGCAACTCACCTCGGACCTGGGGGCCAGCCCTCCGGTAGGCTGGGCGTTCTTCCCCCGGCAAGATGACATCATGTGTTTGGGGTTGAGTCGCTCCATAAAAGCAGCCCGCGGGAGCCGGGAGCCCAAAGAGCAGACGCGCTCGCCACAGCTGCGGGCTACGGCACGCGGTCCTGCTGCGCGCCGCGCGGGCTGCACGGGCTGCGCGAGAGCGAGCGGCAGCCGCCTACTGGAGGCGAAGATGTCCCTACACAGTCTGCATGTGGCGATCTTCCTCCTGGTGGTGATCCTAAAGCAACAGCCTTGCAGCCCAGCCCCGCTGAACGGTGAAGTTTACCCTTTTCCCTCCTTTCCTTCCTTCTTTCCTCCCTCCCTCCCTCCCTTCCTTCCTTCTTTCCTTCCTCCCTCCCTTCCTTTCCCTTCCTTCCTTCCTTCCTTTCCCTCCCTCCCTCCCTCCCTTCTTTCCTTCTTTCCTTCCTTCCTTCCTTCCTTCCCCTTCTTTCCCTCCCTCAGTCACACCTGGGTAGAAGGATTTCCTGAGAGGCTCTTAATGATAACGTAAAATTATTGTCGGGGGAGCAGGGAAGGCACATTTTTTATTATTATTTTTTATTTTTGAACAACCATACAAGTTTCTAACAAAATAATATAAAATGTGTATAGATTCTGGATATTACAATTACCCCCAGGAGTGCCCCCCCAGTTACCCATCCATATCCCTCCCTTCCCCTTCCCACAATATCTCTAAAAAAGTATTAGGCTGTATAACATTACACCTTATCTGGATTTAACACATGATAATGGACCACCTTACTGAATGGCCAGGGTCTAGTTCCACCCTCCACAGATGAGTGGAGACATTCAATGCCTGGATCTCTGGGTTTAGCTGATATTACTAAGCGTAATTTCTTCCATAGCCATCCATTTACGGGAGGCACATTTTAAAGAAAAGTTGCTCGGTTTTCTTTTGGAACATAGGACGTTCTGGGGTTCCGTGTAGCGAGAAGCACGTTGTGTTCCTAATGGTGCTTTTTCTGCCGTTTTCTGAGCTTTGGAGATGTGGCTTGGGAACAGGATTTAAAATATCGCGCTCCTAATCCACATGCAGACAGTAGAGAAGAGTCTGTGACTCTGAGTGGTGTGAGCAGTGGGTCACCCCACTGCAGAACCGTCAGCAGTAGGAGTTTTTCTTTGGGGGAAAGACACTACCATCAAATTTTACCTCCAAGGCAAAGGGATAATGTATCCCATCGTTAATCGTTGTTTTTCTCTGGGAAGGTTCTAATATCTTGAACGTACATATGCGTGCACCTTATTTCTGATTGTAATTTGGGCACTTTGCCCTGAAGGACTAGAGTCTGAAGGTGCCCAGTGGAGTGGCAGGTTGAGGTGGGAAGCAGGACCCCAATTGTAGGCTCAGGTCCAGCACCATGTTAATTGATCATTTGGAATAAGAAAAGGATCCCACTAAGCTCTCCTCTCTCTCTCCACCAGCCCAGTGGGCACTCTTCTGGGAGAGGAGATGTTGACTTTTGTGAAATCTTCTTGGGTAACTGATGAGAGCCCCTGTCCTTGGCAGAGTTTGCCCCAAGTTGTGCAGACTTGTGGGCGTGAGAGTTCCTGGACCCAGGCCAGCTTGGAACATTTATAGAAGGACCAAGAGTGACTATGATGGCTGAAAATCAATTCTCCTTGGCTAAGCAGTGGTAATGGGAAATTGGTCCCGCTCAGCAGCACCAAACCTCTGAGGTACCTTTCGTCTTGGAGGTCACTGTGCGCACCGGGCAGGGCAGGGAGCTGGGCATGAGCAGCTGTGGGATTGCTCTGAACTAACTTCTTGCCTACTGGCTGGCATGATCTGCTTAATATCATCTCCCTCATGTGGTAGAGACAGAATGAGGGAGAAAGAAGTTACATAAAAATGAAAATTAACTTTTTGTGGAATAGGAGATTGAATCCAGCACTTTGTGCTTCTTAGGCAAGCGCTCTACCACTGATTTATATCCCAGGCTGGAAATTAATTTTTTAAAACTTTAAACTTTGGCATGTATTTCCCTCTCAAGAAAACTATACTGTGAGTGAAATTCACTAGAAATCTTTTCAGACCCAAGTTGCTCCAGGGAGAAAGGCCATTCACTGGCCCTCTTTCCTGAAAACTTGTTGCTTCTCTCACTCTGGGGCATAAACTCCCCATTCTCTTCCTTCTCTCCACCCCTTCTTCCCTCTCCCTTTCTTTCCTTCCCTTCTCCTTGGCTCTTCCTTCCTTATTCTCCAAGTTGAAGTGGGGGAAGTTTACAGTAAAAATCCTACCTTCATCTCACAATGAGCAGCCAGCCTACCTATCCCTAGACAGAGCACAAGTGTTTGTTCAGTTATTCATTGCTCCGATTTCTTGGCTTTGTGGCTGCCTCAGGAGACAAGGTCAAAGTAAAAATTGCTGAGGTGGACAGAACATCAGTATTAACACAAGGTTGGGGGTAGAGGGGCTAGCTGAGTAATGGGGTCAAAGTGTGGTCTGGGGAATATCCAAGAAAAACACCTGGGGCCAGGGGAGGACAGGAGCATGAGCTCTAAGTAGGATCTTCTGCAGGAAAACCTTGGAACTCCTGGTTGCTATAGCTAAAGGACATTTCTGTGAATTCTAGAGTCTGGTTTGCCCAAACCTGGTGCAGAGAGCTGGGCAGTCTTGGGCTGCCAGGATGACAGATGATGGTTACTCATGGAAGGTTCTAGTGCCCAGCACAGGAAGCAGGCAGGACCCTGTACGCCTGCCCACATCTTGATGAATATCATTTCCTTATGGCATCCCCTCCAGGGCATCTCCCTGCCTAGTATCAGTGGGCTCTGCAGGTTCTAACAGGCATCTGCTGAGCTGCCCAAGTCTCCTGGAAGGAGCAGATGAACTTTTTGGGGAAGAGAATAATTCTCCTCTGGGAAGGGCCTGTTCCTTCAGGAAGCCACTGAAGCCTTGGCCTGAAGTACCTTGTGGGGTCAGTTTAATCTTGTTAAGATTCCTGCTCTTAAAGCTAGAGGCAGGAAACCAGGCGTTGCCCTTCCTTAGTAAAGCAAACATGCGCGTGCTTCCTAAGGTCAAATCTGAGTTGACGATGAATCGGGGTGGACCCTGATCTCCACTGATGAACCCTACTGACTCTCCATCCTCACCTTCACTTTACCGTGCTGCCTCTCCCCTGCCTTGGAGCCCCTAAGCCCATCCTGAAACAGTCATTCATACCCAAGGCACCAAGTCCTAGGGACCAAGCAGGCTTGGTCAGAGAGTGGAGTGCCTGGTCCTGTGTCAGAGGCTTTACAATCCCCCAGCTTTCCAGAGTACTGTGCTGGTGCCTCGTCTGAGGATGAGAGCTATAGTACTAGGGGAACCTCAGCCCAGGCAACTTTGGGCAGTATAGATGGACGAATTGAGTCTGGGAGTTGATTTGTGGGTAATTGCAATGCAACCTGCTGGCCAAGCCAGGTTTGCTCAGCAGCAGACATTTCTGGTGATATTGAGGGTCCCCCCACTGCTTGCCCCAGGGAGAAGCGAGGATGAACCCCCTCCCTTACTTATGGCATTTTATATCCTGGGCCTCCATGTGCTCTGCCTGGCAAAGCAGCAGTAGTCTGGCTTCCCACCTCTTAAATCCACGATTGTATTTCACTAGTGGACCCTTCATATCACACAGTTAAGGAAAACGTCCAGAAAAGACATTCGATGTCTTCTCTAGCTTGGTTCCAAGGCCATGTTTTCTCTCTTTTCACATTTCAGTGAAAGGGCCAGTAAGAACAAGTTTGGTTTTCCGGTGAAGGCAAAGAAATGAATGAAACAGGACAACAATGACGAAGTCCTCTTTAACTTTTAAAAATCACCATTGAAGCCCAGCTCTGTGGTGCATGCCTATAGCCCCAGCAATTTGGGAGGCCGAGACAAGAGGATCATGAGTTCAAAGCCAGCCTCAGCAACTTGGCAAGGCCCTAAGTAACTTAGTAAGAGCCTGTCTCAAAAAAAAAAAAAAAAAAAAAAAAAAGTGCCTGGGCATGTGGCTCATTGGTTAAGTGCTCCCAGGTTCAATTCCTGGTTTAAAAAAAAAAATAACCATTGGCTCTAGTAGAAAATGCCCCTGTGATAAGTGACCAGGTTGCTTGTCAGTTAAGTTTTACTTGCAGATTCCTGAGAGAGAAAGGGGATGTGAGATTCTTTCTCTTCCAGCTGTGCCTCCCCATCGCAGAGCTACTGGGAGATAGTTGGAGAGAGGGGCCTAGGAGTTGCACTTCCCCTTAGTGAGCTTGTCCCCTGAGACACACAGAGGGCTGCATCTCAGCTTGGGGCTCTGGCTCCTTCCAGAGCTGAAGAGGAAAGTGGACAGGCAAGGTGACAGGAGCACAGCTCTACAATGATTTTTTAAAACTACATTTTTCATGTAGGAATGAAGGACCTGTGTGGCATGAAGGGTGTGGAGTGGGAGGTGGCAGGCGACTTTCATTACATTCCCAGCAGAGGTTCCCCACCTTATTACCAGCCCTGGGATTCTAACTCAGATAAGGATGGCAGCTTTCTTAGAGGAAAATGTCTCCCGACTTGTGATTAGTGTTCTATGTACTGGTGTGTTCTCCAGGATATGTTGTTGAGTGGGAAAAATCAAAATGTAGAACAGTGTTTCAGAAAGTCAATGTTTGTGTGAGGGGAAGGGAGGGGGACATAAATACAGGCGTGGGTGGCAATACTGTGTAAAGGCACACAGCCCATTGATGAACTAGGCGTTTAATGGAAGCAGGGAGCAAGGGTGGCAGGGAAGAGCTTTCACTGAATGGACCCTTTGGCTATTTTTGTGTTTTGAGCCACATGAAATTATTACCTACTTGTACAATAAAGTTCGGGTTTTCTAAGATGTCTGGGAGGCATCTATTCAAGAAACCTCCTCTAGAATCCACAATCCCTGCATGAACTCCCTATCCTGAGCCCGTGTGTAGAATACAGTTGTTCTGAGAAGTTGTGGTTCTGACTTAGACTCAGAAGAAGTCTTAATTTCTGGGCATCTGCCTCCTTTTCAGTCTCACCCATTTCTTTTTTTTTTAAATTTTTTATTTTTGAACAACCATACAAGTTTTTAACAAAATAATATAAAATGTGTATAGATTCTGGATATTACAGTTACCCCCAGGAGTGCCCCCCCAGTTACCCATCTGTATCCCTTCCTTCCCTTACCCATAATATCTCTAAAAAAGTATTAGGCTGTATAACATTACACCTTATCTGGATTTAACACATGATAATGGACCACCTTTCTGAATGGCCAGGGTCTAGTTCCAACCTCCACAGATGAGTGGAGACAATCTACCATTAGTTCTCTGGGTTAAGCTGATTTTACTCAGCATAATTTCTTCCATAGCCATCCATTTACCTTCAAAGGCTACAATATCATTGTTTCTAATTGCATATTCTGGTTCATAAAGATAATCTCAGCAAAGATAAAAAAGTAGACATCCCATGTGTCCTTTTAGACCACAGTGCTATGACCCTAGCGATCAACAGCAATAATCATAACAGAAAGTACACATATTCATGGAGATTGAATAATACCCTATTAAATGAAGAATGGATCTAAG
>PVKS010000008.1:96740-429466 GCA_004027875.1 Aplodontia rufa
TAAGTAGAGATTTTAAATATATATATATTTTAAGGAGATGGCATTGTTAAATGAGAAACCCAGAAACTTCATGCATTTTTTGGGGGGGTGGGGGTGGGGGGAGGCGTCAGAAAAGATGTGCTGGTATTATCTGAAACAGGGGACTAAGGCCTTTCTAAGGAACAGCTCCAGGAGAGGGTTGCTAGCGTTTCCCCACACAGCCTGCTCTGTGCACTTGAACTGTGAGCCACAGAGTTAAGGCTTCCAGATTCCTTCAGAGAATTTTTTTTTTTTAAGAGACGGACAGTGAGAGAGAGAGAGAGAGAGAATCAATTTTTTTTTTTATTGAGTTTTTTTTTTTTCACATGGCTTTCATTGCTCTGACACTTAGTTGTATATGTGGGTTGCTGGGGTTTGAACCCATGTACTTGCACATGCTAGGCAAGTGCCGAAACCACTGAGCCACCACTCCAGCCCCTCCTTCAGGGAATTCTACCAGACCTCTAGGTACCTCCAGACTTCAAGGACACTGGACGGGACAGAAACTTTCTTCTTCATAGGACATTTGTCCTACAATAAATGAAGAATAAAGGGCTCATTTCTGAAAGTTTGGCTCAGGCCTGAGAACTTGAGCTGTCAGTGTATCTGGAATTAACTTTTTGTTGCCATGTTCATGAACTACTGATGGGTGAAGAGGTTATGGTCAGTCTTTGGTGAAGGAGGGATGCTGTCTTACATGGAGAGAGAGGAGCATCAAATATGCCCGAGGATTTCTGTGGGACTGGGTCAAGAACATAGGTACTCCAGCAGGCCTGCAAGGTAGGCAGCTCCAGGTTGGCTTGACTGCACTGTCGCAGTGAATCAGCAATGTTGTCATTGCTGGAGTGGAAACGGGTGCCAGGTACCTGGTCCTCTGGCAAGTGTAAGAAGCTAAATAAAGTTTTGTTAGGGGCAGAGTCATAGAAGATGCACAAGATATATTATTTTGGTAAGTAGGAGAGTGAGACCGACTGCACTGGCCCAGGTGGCATTTGAAGCAGGCAGAGGTATACTGCCAAGGTTAAGGCCATGAGATGCAATGACTGTGGGGGTGGCGACAGGCAGGGAAGTTGATTACAGCAGTGGGAGCATAGTCCAAGGAAAACCCTAAACTTGATTTGTAAAGGTTAGCCTTGGGGTGTTCACCAGCTCAGGAGGCATGGAAAAGTCACTGAACCGACCAACCAGCTACCTGGCTTTAGCACTACATAGCTTCATTATTGCTAATTTCCCTTATGTACGGATGCACAAAGCACCTGGCTAAGTGGGTGTGTAATCACAAGGGTAGGCTGTGGTCTATAACCAGGAATTACTTACAGTTCACAGTCCAAAGCAGAATATAAAGGGAATAACAATATAAATAAATGATTTGGTCCTCTGACTGTTCAGAGGGCTGGACAATTAAGGAAAGCTTCCTGGAGAGAGTGACCTTTCCCCTGGGCCTTGGAAGATGGGGAGGACTCAGTGAAGGTAGAGGAAGTGCTGTTGGCCCAGGTGATACTGGCATTACATGAGCAAAGGGAAGCCAGAGCAAGGTGGAAATTGAGGCAAGCACGTGAAGACATAGGGCTTATTGGAGAGTAATGGGCTGTAAGGTCGGAAAAATAAATAGGGGAGGCAGTGAGGGGGGCCCAGGCCTTTCCCAACTTGTCCTGTACATGGAGGGGCAGGGCAAGGAGTAAATCTGTGGTTTAGGAAGAGTGACTCAGTGGTAGGGGAGAGGGGACAGATGAGAGGGAGGTGGGAAAGTTTGAGCTTTGTAGGAACTGTATTCTGTGTCTTTGCAACCAGTCCATAGTGATGGCAGGAAGAGGGAAAGAAAGGGCTGGGTGAGAGACCCCATAAACACGAATCAGCTGAGTTGGGCCATGGACTCTTCTGGCCAGCTGTGCTTGTGTGCTGGTGGTGAGGGAGTTTGTGACACTCATGAAAGAGTGGGACTCAGATTCTGGCCCTTAATCAGTGTGATCCTCAGTGAGCCATTTGAGCCCTCTGAACCTTCCCTTCTCTGTAACCTTGTTGCAGGGGGACTGTATTTGTATATATCAGTGTTCATCAAACTATGGCTTGGGGTCACTTACATCAGAAGTACCTGGAATGCTTTCCAAAAATGCAGATTTCTGAGCCTCAGCCAGGATGAGTGGGGTGGAGGTGGGCTGCAAAACCCTAAATCCCCAAGGGATTCTTATCTTATGAATGCTTTGTTAAAGGACCACTGATCAGATGGTTCCCAAGATCTTTCTAGCTCCAGCCCTTCTGCTGGAAATACAGATCAAGTCTCTACAGGGCTCCCTGCCTCTGTGTTGTTACAGTCCCCCAGGCAGAATGAGATGGTTACAAGGAACAGAGAGTCACTGTGTCAAGGAGTGGGAGGAGAAGATCTTGCTGCCACCTCTGACATGGTGTTTTTCCCTGAGGGCCTCTCTGTGCAGCCATATCAACTGGTCCATGGCATTTCTTTCTCATCACTGGCCCCAGCCAGTCCTTTGCCCTCCTGCCTTGAACAATTAGAACAGCTCTTTGCTGAGGAAGCAGAGGGTAGAGTCAAGTGATGCATGGACATGCATGGGGTAAGCACAAAAGCAATCTGGTTTTCATTAGTGAAATGGGCACCGTGGTGTGGCTGGCCCTCAGTGGGGGCAAGTGCAGGCGGACAGATGGAGGATGGTTCAGGAGGCAGACAGGTTGGGGCTGGCAGCTGGCCCGTACTCCAAGTCACACAGGTAAGCAGAGGGCCCAGCATAGGTACAGGGGGAAGTGGTTTCCAAGCAGCATGGGCTGTGCTGAATGAGCAAGTGCAACCAAGCGCCACAGGCTGGATTCCCAGGGTACAGAACTCAGCTTCTGTGCACGTAGGCAGTACTGAGTCAACCTGACTCCCGGCTTCCTGCTTTGGGTACATATGGTGGGATTTCTGGAATTATGTGGAAAGGGAATTCTCCCTCCCTGCCCTCTGCATAGACTCACCAGGCTGACCTCATGGGTGGCCCCACAAAGAGAGGAGGACCAGCTGACAACCAAGATGGGGCAGCCCTGCCCCTGTGCTCCTCCTGGGTGACGGAAGCAGCAGCTGGATACTGCTGAATTGAGAATTGCCCCATTATGAGAGAAAGGAAAGAATGATGGAACCTGAGCTTGCCCAGGAAAACCAGTGCCAAGTCAATCCTGCTGAACCCTGGCAGCTTCTCTAGTTCAGAACCCAGGGTGACTGCAAGTCAGGTTGTCACATGCACTGAGGACAAACTCCAGCCTGCTAAAGTGAATCTGTGTGCTAAATGTCAGAACAGTAGATGCTTCTGGGAGGTGGAGGTGACTGGAAGGTGGTGCGAGGCCATGCTGTTCATATTCAGGTCCTTGATGTGGGTGCTGTGTTCAGTTTGTGAAAATTCATCCAACAGTTGGCTTATGACCCTTGCACTCATTTGTATGGATATTAAACTCAATACAAGAGTTTAAAATGTCCAGCTGGCTGGGAGAATCATCCTTTCCCTGAAAAGTTTTGTTTGTTTGTTTTAGCCCTCCCCCAAGGAAAAACAACAACAAGAAAAAAAAAATCTCAGTGTGTTTGAAACATCAGGGTTACCAAAAATGCATATACTGGACTTAATGGCCCACGAAGCCAGTCCTCAAACAGAGAATGAACACAGTACAGCATTCCTGGTGGGATCAGGTTTGTTGTGTGAGTTGAGCTGGTTCAGAAGGAAACCAATACCACTGTCTGCTACAGACCTGGAGCAAGTAAGACAAACCTTGAAGGCAAAGGGGAATATGGATGCTGAGGCCTCTCCTGGAGGGAGAGTGAATCCCACCTGCAGGGCATCCATGAGGCCAGTCCCTCCATCCTGTGCAGGGAACTCTGGGAAGATGGGGGCTTTGCTGGGGTGGGGGGCTGGCAGCTGACTCCAGTCACTCACAGGTGGTCCTGCCTAGCTTCTCAACTGTGGTTGGATGGACCTCAGCTCTAGCAGGACTCAGTGACCAGGCTACGTACTCCTTATGCTGCTGTCCCTTCTCCACTCCTTGGCTTCTCTCCCAGACAGTAGATTCTCTATTGTAAAGAATTTCATTTGGCAATCGTATGGGCTTTGTTATAGGGCAGAGGACTTCCAAGAAACAGAGACATCATGGAGGCCTCACTTCAAACCTTGACTTTTTCAATCACTTCAGAAAGATTTCAGACATGTCACTCAGAGTAACAGACATGAGTTCCTGTTGGAAGGGACAGCAAAATGGAAAAGGGGACACTTTGAAGGGAGAGAATGGGTCCTCTCGGAGAGGAGGGAGATGGCATGTCCCTCCTGCTTCCAGTTTTATTAGGGGTCCCAGAGAAGTTTCTAGAGAGCTCTGCCTAGGTCCACCTCTTGACTTTTGCCTGACAGCAGGATGACATCAAACTTTCAAGTCCCCACTAGTCATGACAACTCTAGGTCACTTTGATCCATACTGATCAGTTCTATTTGGAACCTGTTGTTACAGATTTTATGGTTAAAATTATCTTTATCTCCCTGAGTTTTGGAATCTGTTCTGTGTAAGGGTTACAAAGTGCCCCCCTTCAGGGTACCTTGTGTTCTTTTCATTGGCATTTCTGGCCTGCATTTTTCAAGCAGATAACAGGTAGTTTTCTGAGGAATGTAACATATCCTGTCAACTTAAGCCAAGCAGGGATGTGGATAATTTTTTTTTTTTTTTAAAGAGAAAGCATGTGAGGTCAGCACCAGTTTGTAGAATTATTCCCTTAACCTCATGTTCTTGCCGCTCCCACCTGTTGGTTCCCAGTCTTCATGGGGGCAAACCTCTTGCTCATGTCCCTCAGGTCCTGAAGGCCCCCACCTGCACTCACCATTTGTCCTCCATCTGCTGAAATAAGTTGCTGCCAGTGATCTTGCCCCATGGCTCTGGATACCCCCTGCAAATACTAAGAACTGGATGGAACTCATGGAAGGAGGCCAGGATAAAAGCTCTGTGTGGCTTCACATTCAAATTGCAATATAAGGAGCATACCTTAGAGCAAAAGGGAAAACTGAAAAATGGTAGTTAGGGAGTGTGTAAGATTAAAGGGTGATTTAATTAAGGAGGTCTCTTGTCTTTGCCAAAGTTGGAGAATCAGCCAACTCCAAACACTCCAATGCCTTCTCCTCCACTCCCAGCTGCCAATCTGAGGATGAATGAGAGGCCCTAAGTGCTCTTGGGAGAGCTGGAAAGGGTCAGACATGTGTTTGATACCAGGGAACTGAATCCTTATCCCTGTGTCTTGGGGATTTCCCTTGAGGATTGGACTCTGACCCCCTATCATTGATTGAATCTGGGCTATCGTTCCACTTACTTCTAATTAAAGTTGTGATATCCAGGATTGGTTTGGGTGTGGCCTGCCCATTTATAAGTATTTCTCATCTTTCCCGAGTTGCAGAATTTGGTGTTTACGTGTGTTATTGGCCTGTAGCTGCTGAGATACTTGCATGTTAGCGTTTATAGTTGGCCTTACCAGCTAAGGAAAAGAGAAAGGGAATTAGCATTAAATCCTTAAGACAAGTGTGGTGGCATGGGGGAGGGGGTGCAGGAAGCCAGGAGGAAGAAGTGGGAGGTGTATAGGTTCTGAACCAGGCACACCACCATGAGAATATCTTCTAGGCCACTTTCTGGCTGGCTGGTCTGAAGAAAGTAATTTGACTTCTCTGAACTCAGTTCCTCTGCTATAATATGGGAATAACATCATCTACCTCAGTGGTTCTCATGTGGTCCCTGACCAGCAGCTTCAGTTTCACTTGGGGCTGCTTGTGTGGCTGTTAAAATGCAAACCCTCAGTCCCATCCCAGGCCTACCTACTAATCAGAAACTTTGCGGGTGGCCCAGCCATCATTTTATCAAGCCCTCCAGGTGATTCTGGTGTGAACTCAAGTCTGAGAACCACCCTAGGTCTGTGGTGAGGATCAAATAAGATCATCCACAGAAAGAGACCAACACAAAGCTAATCACCGCTTTCCTTGCCCTCACCGCACCGAGCTATGGTGTAGATGAAATTGGCTAATGTGTGGGAAAAGGCCTCGTAAACACGAGAGGACCAAACATAGGAGAGTTCCATTGTTGCTAAGAAAAGTTTGGCTTCCTCACACTTTTCTCAGTGGATGAGTTTTTACAGCCAGGAGGCACTCCTTTTATATGCTGAAAAAATAAGGCATTTCCTTTTTGAGAACCAAAGAGATTGAACAGAACACCAGGGTTCCAAGCTCTTGTCCCAAGAGCCTTTTAGGCCAGAACATTCTCTGTAGTTTTGTCCTTCAGACCAGGGATAAGTTGGATCTAACCTGCCTGGTGCCTTCCTGGCATCCAGGTACCTGACTTACGACCATAGCCACCTCAACTATGCAGGTGGCTTCCTGAACAGCAGGCACTGCCTCACTTTTCCTGTCCAGGCCACAGGGCTGAGTCTTGGGTTAGGGTTCGGGAGCCTGGGAAGAAACTTTGGGATGGGCTATTAGGGTGCTGAACTACATACACCTAGCCCCACACAAGGTCCTCAGCACACCAGCATAGGAAGAGAGGAGCCTGAAGTCGCTCATGAACTCACATAAAAGAAAGATTTCGAGGGAAAGGGCTAAATTCAGTGTGTGAAGGTGGCTGCGGGCAGGACTAGGAAGTCTGGTTTCCAGGAAAAAGAAAATGAATGAGACTGTTTTGTCAAGACCTTATAGTCCCTGAGGGAGCCAGGACCTCTTTCCTGGAGGGTACTGTGTTCCTCTGCAGGGCAGTCCCAGAGTGCAGGTGCCCTGCAGCCCAGGAGCAAAAGCTGGGGCTCTTCCAGGCGCACACCCATGGACCAAGTGAGAGGCAGCACCTGACATGATCCAAGAGCCCATTTTATTGGTTCTAAGATGCCCACATGCCCCACACTTTTGCATCTCTGAAATAGGATAGATCTTATAATCAATGGCACCTCAGCGATAAAATATGGTAGTTCCACAGACACTGAGAAACACCATGTTGGATGCTATGAACACACAGTGTCTGACATGATTCATTTCAACAACTAAATCATGAAGATGATGGAGGCAAAAGATGCACAAATAATGGCTGATATGTACCCATCCATGCAGGAATGATGGGGATCATATTAGATTTTGAACTATAGCTTTTCCCACCTCTCGGGCAATTCACAGCTTACACACTATTACAAGTATTTTTAGCAAAGTAATTTAGGTGCTTTTTTTTTAGCTTATAAAACTATTCCTTTAAAGATCAAGCTTTCCAATTATTTGCCAAGCATTTGATTTATGCCAACCAGGAAGGAACAAATACTAGCTGCCACCTCCTTGTGTCTATAAAGATTGACTCAGAACTGGTATTACTCTAAATAAAATGGTTCGTTCAGCTCTCCTTAACTTTTAATATGATTTTGCAATCCTTAACATGTGACTAAATCAACTGTGTGACCTTTGGGTGAAATGGAGGAGACCCATTCAGCCCTTGTAAGGACACCTGCAGCTTCAGGGCAGGAGGTGCATGCTGCCCCTCTTGGGAGGATTCATGGTGCAGCAAAGCCTCCTGTCAGAGTGAGAGGGAGATTTACCAACTGCATGCCAAAGGAGTGCGGTGTGGTCCCTCCTTGGTGCTCCATCTTGCAGGAACCATTAGAGAAGTAGAGAAAGGAGAAAAGGTGACCTCAAGGTTGTAGAACAAAGATGCTTTGTTGCAAGTCTGAGACAGTCATGCCAATGATTAGTTCCTTTTCTGGCTTTGGCCACCAGAGGCAAATTGGTAATTTCAACTTAAGTAAAGGACTATTTTGGTATGTTTTAAAAATGAATTAATATATATGAAATAATTTAAAATTTCCCATTTGTTATTAATCAAAAACATGTAAAATCAAAGTTTTTAATTACTGAATAAATACTAAGTGCCAAGTGTTGGACTAAAGAAACAGGATGGTTTTAAGGAAATGATTAACAAGCCTTGGTCCCTACCATTATGAGGCTGAGGGTCAGGGGAGAGAGCAAGTGAGCAGAGCTTTACAATACAGAGGAGAGAGGCCTCACCTGGTGCTTTGGAGGATTAGAGGAGGCTCCTGGAGGAAATGATTCCAAGCTGAGTTCTGAAGGGCATGTAAGAGCTAGCCAGTTAAAGGGCAGGGGATAGAAGGGCATTTGGGACAAAGGGACAAAGTACAATGATCAGCTAGGAGGCTGGCATGTCCTGGAGACTCCAAGGACCTCAAGGAGGAAGGATGGGGCTTGGGAGATGGGCCAGAGTTAGAGCATGAGGAGCTCCTGGGCCAGCCAGAGAGGCAAGAGGGAACTGCTGGAACATTCTAAGTAGGAAGCTGACATGATCACAAAGCATTTTATTTATTTTTTTTAGGGAAATTAAGGTATACTTCTTTCTTTTTTACTTTTATTTTTATTAGTGCATTATCGTTTTACATAACGTTGGGATTAGTTGTCACATATACCTAAATGCACACAATTCAGCAATACAATTTGTTTAATATTCCCCCCTACATCCTTCTACCTCCCTCCTCCTGTCCTCTGATCCCTTGCATTTCTTCTGGGTCCTATATTGTTCCTAAAAAACCCAAATACAGTGACATAATTCTTATACTTATGAAGAACTTTTTTTTTAAAGAGAGAGGGACAGTGAGAGAGACAGAAAGAGAGAAACAACTTTATTTAGTTTTTCACATGGCCTTAGTTGCTCCAACACTTAGTTGTGTACGTGGTGCTGGGGTTTGAACCCAGGTCCTCATGCTTGCCAGGCAAGCTCCGAAACCGCTGAGCCACTGCTCCAGCCCCATGAAGAACGTTTTTTTATATATATGGCTATAATACATACAATCACAAAGCATTTTAGAAGGAACATCCTGGCTACATGGTAGAGAATGGGTGGAGTGTGTGACACTGAAGGAAGGAAGCCCAGAGGGACACAGGTGGCTCTGAACTAATGGGAGGGGAAATGTAGACACCTAACACTGTAGTTGGCTGGCACAGCCTGCCTGTGGGTGAGTGGCCATTTTCATGGGTTTCATAAAGAATTCTAATAGGCCTAGAAGGGGTCTGACTGGGGCTGGGGATGCCAAGGTAGTCAGCCAAGCCCTGCCCCATTTACAAATGAGGCCAAGAAAACTCAGAGTCAGCAAGTGGCCCAAAAAGAACACCAAGGACAGAGTCAGAGCTCCGTCTCCTGATCCTACCTGATGCCTATTTTATGATAGGCTTCGTGTCCCCCTACATGCTGCTGAGGAAATACAGGATTTTAAAACAGTAAACAATGTGGATTTACTGGAGACAAATTAACTGGCTTTTTTTACCGCACCAGGATAAAGGGCTTGGTGGTTAAAGAAAACACAATAGACTTAATACCTGTTGACATAAACAAACATTTGATACAGCTTATTGTGACACACTCATGGGAAATGTGGATCAACGACCCATGTGGCTGCTAGTGAAACACGAAACAAAAACGGTGGAATCTAGTCATCGTTGCTGTCTGCAGCACACACCTGGGAGAGATGTCAGGGTTCCCCTGAATCAGTGCCCCTTTTTGGAGCTTTAGGACAGGGATGGACAAGCTGCAGGATTTCGGGCTGGAATGGGTGAGCACAGCTGGTGGACATATATGGTGAAGAGACTTGCAAGGAATGTGGATCATGGTGAGAGAGGTCTGACCTGCTGGGCAGCAAATAGTGATATACTGAGCAAATTCTAGAGTGAGGCCAGAGTGGGGCTGCAGAGATTTACGGAAGAGGAAGGCTTGGCTCCCCCCTCCCTGTTCACACGGGATCTACAGTCTTAGCTGTGTCTCCAGCCCACACGCTCACAGCCCACACCCCCAGCTCCTGCACCTCCACTCCGAGTGCACCTCTGAGCTGGTTTCTGAGTTACATGTATGCGCATTTACATCTCCCGGCTTGGATCTGTGCTTAGGAGAAGGCTTAGAGCAGGAACTCTGAGCTTCCTGTTGGCCGTGCCCTAAGAGTCACCTGCCCTTAAACCTTTTGAAACAACTTGTCCATCAGCAAGGCTGATATAGGGAAGGTTCCCCCATCTCTAATTGCAAAAAGATGTCCGGTAAGAAAACACGCTATGTTTTGGAAAGAAAAATAGAGGGGGCTGGAGAAGTGGCTCTGTGGTTACGGCGCTTGCCTGGCATATACAAGTACGTGAGTTCAAACCCCAGCACCACATTCACAACTAAGTCTTGGAGCAATGAAGGCCACATGAAAAACTACATAAAATTGATTCTCTCTCTCTCTCTCTCTCTCTCTTTCTCTCTCCCTCTCTATTAAAAAAGAAAAATAGAGAACTTTAGGAATTGAATGCCATCCTTTCACATAACTGGTCCATGAGGCACAGCACTTCTTGGGTCCATAACCAAGTGCTTGATTAATGGACTTGTCAGATTATCTCTGGAGAAATAGCATGTTTTGAGCTGGAGCTTGCTGCATACATAGCAGTGTTCAAGGGACTCTGAGGGGTCCCAGGGGCTATCAAAAAGCCATTTGTACTCTGAAGAAGAGTTATCCAGAGGGAGGGTGCAACTACACAGTGTGGGGGGACCCCTGCCCACAGGGGCTGCACCAACAGATGCACACAGCCACCCAAGGAGGTACTTGGGAAACATCTGTTGATGAAAGAGGAAAGAATGCTTTATTTCTCTATTTATTTTTGGCTCTGGGACTCAGAGAAGGCACGAGGGAGAAGGTGACACTTGATCTGGGATGGTAGGGTTTCAAGAGGAGAAACCAGTGTGAAACAAAATGCCACATCACCATGCATATCTTATTAGAAGTAAAAGGAGACACACAGGGAACACTAGATTTGTTTTTGGCAAAGTAAAAGGAACAATGTGCTCTAAAAGGCTGGAAATCGGTCTCTAAGGGAAGAGAGAGAGAAAAGTGCGAATCGAGACTCTTCAGCCCGGGAAGGCATGGGAATCCGCATTGCGAGAGTCCTCACAGCTGCCCTGGGAGATGGCTGTTGTTATCTCCACTTTATAAGGGAGGTTCTGAGAACCAAAGACATGTGCTCAAGGTCACAGCTAGCAGACGGTAGAGCAGTGAGTGGCAGCTTGGTTGGACAGTTACAAAGCCCTTCACCTTCCCACTGCCCTTCACACCTATCTGGAAAAGACAGAAGTAGCCTGGATGAAGGTCCTTCAATATGAGGAGAACCAGCCAAAAGGTAGTTTTTTGTTTGTTTGTTATTTTCACTTAAGGTAAAATTAGGTGAGTAGCTTAAAACAAAACAAAACAAACAGCAATAGTGCTATAGGTTAGCTATCAGAATGGACTTTTGTTTTTTTTTTCTTTCTTCCCCTGGCAGGGCCTTGTGCATGCCGGGCAAGGCTCTCTACCACTAGGCTATACCTTCAGCCCTTTTAAATTTTTATTTTGAAACAGTCTCATTAAGTTTCCCCTGTTGGCCTTGAACTTGCATTCCTCCTGCCTCAGCCTCTGGATTATCTGAGTTTACAGGCGTGCACCACTGCACCTGGCTTGTGGGAGCTATTAACTGAGGCATTGGTTGACATCAGGTTAATGTTCATAGACCAGCCCACCTTCACTTTAGTTCAGACTCCAGCCTGGGAAGTGCAGGAAGTTTGTTTCTTTAATCAAATCCCCTCATTTCCTCATTTCCAGACTCCCCAGGGATTGTTTAAGGGAATGTTTATGAAGTCACAAATCCCTCTGTTGCCCCTTCTCCTTCCAGCTGTGGCCTCTCGCCCAGTCTTATCTGTTGATGCCTCTCACCACCTAATAACCACCACCCCTGCCCAGGCTGTGGACACTCCAAGGTGTGTCCAGCGGCCGCGGTGTTGGAGACTGAGAACTCTCATGGGTCAGGGAGCAGCCTTGCTGTTTCTGGGTAGTGTGACTTCAGCATGTCATTCAATCCTCAGTTGCCTCGTCTATTAAATGAGTGCATAGTACCTGTGTCACAGGGTTATTAGACAGATCAGAGTAACTAATAACCATGGTCCATGGGCCAGCTCCAGCCCACTACCTATTCTCGTAAATAAAATTGCATTGGCACACAGCTGTGGTCATTTGTTTACATATTCTCTGTGGCTGCTTTTGTGCCCCAGCAGCATAGTTGGATAGGGACAGAGAACAGATAGCCTGCAAAGCCCAAAACACTTACAATCTGGCCTACTACTATAACTATAAAGCACTAATGAAAACAGTTTAAAAAAAGAAGAAGAAATGATAGGGCCTGGGGTAAAGAGAGCACACCACTGAGGTCAAGGCTGCAAGGAAAACGGAGGCAAAGGGTCCTTTTGGATTCAATGGGATGTGGGCAGGCAGCAGAGCGATACGAAGGAGAAGGGATGCAGAAGAGAGCATCTCTTGAGACACTGGTGTGAAGGGAGAGAACCCAGACCAGGAGCCGAAGGAGAGGTTCTTGCTCAAAGAGACACTGGAAGTCCACAATGAATAGTTCAAGGCCACGTTCAATTTAGATATCCAGGTCTGACACCTCACCCCTATCTCAACCCCTGTCAAGCAAAGGCTGCTCCCCCTCAGCCTTGCATGTTTAACAAAATGCCTGCTGATAAGGTGGAGGGAGGGAGGGAGAGAAGAGCAGTTAGCGGGGCGTCTGTACCCAGACAGCTGTACCCGTGATGAGAAGCACCTGTGACATTTTCAAATCTTTCTCTCTGCCAAGGAAGCAGCCTGCCACAAAAGCAGCCTCTGCCCACAGTATTTACTCTCCTGCTGGGGAACATTGCTTCATCACCTTGTGTAGACTATGCCTTCATTATCCTGATTATTTAAAGCTTTCCCTTTCCACTCAGGAGTTTGTTACAAATAATAGCCCCGTTGACCCCAGACCCTTGTTTCCTAGAAACCGTGTACGTTCCTTCCTGCCAACTGCCTCTTGGCTCCATTCGCAGCGCATTTTCCAAAACTGAAATAGGAGAAACACCAATGTTTTATTTCACCAGCAACTATTTTATACAAGAGAATTAATATCAATTTAACTATAGATATTTAAATTACCCTGAAGTGCAACACTGACTAGATAAACAAATTGTGGTATATTCTTAGAATGGCATGTTATTCAGCCATAGAAAGGAATGAAGGACACAACCATGCTGCCCCAAAGATGAACCATGAAAACTTGACGTAAAGTCAATCCCAAAAGACCACATATTGTACGATTCTATTTACGTGAAATATCCAGAGTAGGCAATTCCACAGAGACAGAAAGTATATTAGTGGCTGCCTGGGGCTGGGAGGAGGGAGGCTGGGGAGTGACTACTTACTGGGTTTAGAGATCCCTTTTGAGGTGATAAAAATGTTCTGAAACTAAATAGTGGGGATGGTTGCATAACATTGTGAATATACTAAATGTTACCAATGGCAGATTTTATGCTTTGTCTATTTTACCATAATAAAGAACGTTAGTTACAAAACAGCGGCCTTGCTCTGACAGAAGAGAAAAAGGCCCAGGCTCCAACCACAAGGCCTTAGATCAGATAAGGGCTTTAAACCAGCTCCACGCAACTTTAGCTGCCCATTAGGATAACCTGGGCAGCGCGTCCCCACCCCTGAAGCTTTTTATTTATTTATTTATTTAACTGTAGATGAACACAATACCTTTATTCTATTTGTTTTTCTATGGTTCTGAGGATCGGTCTCAGTGCCTTATACGTGCTAGGCAAGTGCTGTGCCACTGAGCTACAACCCCAGCCTCTCTTAAAGGCTATTTACTCAAGACCAATTGAATCAGATTTCAGGGGCTGGGGACACTCACAGAGGCTCCAGCGTGTAGCCACAGTTGAGAAATACTGCTCTCGACCATGGTTCTTTTTTAAAGCATGGTGCCCAGGCTAGTAGCATCAGCAGCAGTTGTGGTTGTGTTGGAAATGCAGATTCCAGGGCTCCACCCCCCAAGCTACTGAATTGGAAACTGAGTCAGGGCCCAGATATCTGTTTTAACAAGCTCTCTGGAAGATTCTCATGCACACGCAAGTGTGGCAACCACTGTTCTGAGTCTAGAACAAGTGAGCTATAGAGAGCCTTCCTCAACCACGGAGTGTTCACTGGGCTGCTGCCATGCTTGGCTCTGTGATGGCTGTGGGGAAATAGGAAGACCTATCCCAGCTCTCCTCAAGCTTCTAGTGGGGTAGATTCTTGGAAGAGAAGCGTGCATTACAATGAGCCTTTAATTGATAAATAAGAGTCCATTGTCTATAACCCATTTTATTTACCCATTCCTCTGTCAATGGACCCTGGGCTATTTCCACCATTTGGCTATTATGAATAATGCTTCTATGAATGTGGATGTACAAATATCTGCTTTTGATTCTTGGGGAGCATTTTTTATGAAGTCTATGTTGATTCCTTCCCTTCAAGCTGGCCCAACAAATATTGAAATAAAGAGAAAATTTGATATAAAGTGTAGATTAAAGCATCTTCAGGAAACGAGCCTATTTTTATTGATCTGTCACATAAAATACAAGGAAATAGAGCTAGCCAGCTATGACAGTCCAACTTGGCGCTTTGCAATGAGCCCTCGAGCCTGGCTCCCTGCTTGGTCCCAGGCCTGATTCACTTGTAGCATTAACAAAGGAAAAGCTCCAGGGCCAGTGTGATTCCTTGACCTCTGTTTGTAAATGATGCAATCGGGAGACCTCATCCGTGTTAACCCACATGCCTGGCAGCCTCCTTCCCGTCTGGGCAGGGTCCTGGGCTTTATGTGCCTCTCCATCACTTCCTGGGCAGACTCTGGCAGATGGTCAGGGCAGACACTATGGGAGCTGCATACCATCATCTGGACTTTTATAAGAAGCTATATACCTTTTAATCAATTTCAGAAGTGAACTGAGGGAGCTATAAATGTATTTTTACAGGTAACGTCTGTATTCAAACAACATCCTAAAGATATGTGGTTTAGAGATGGATATAGAGGGAACATGAAGGCTGTCTCTGAACAGGGTCCTGTGGCTCAGCTGTGATCTCTGTGGTTCCAGCTACAGGACCGGGACTGATAGATGAGTCCCAGAGAGAGGCGGGTACCAGCCCCCCAAAGGAAGAGCTTTCCAACAGGTGGATGAATGTACGTGAGCAGATGCCAAATGATTCTTGCTCAGCCTTGTCATAGAGCAGGATCCGCCTTGGCAACCAGAACCCAGATGGATCCCACGTTCTTTCTGAGTCAGTGCCTCACACACACCTAAAATGTACCAGCTGTGAGCGGCAGCAGGGCTCTGAGCTCCCTAGGCCCTCCATCTGGAATACTTTTTCTCAGGCTTTACTCTTGGCTTCATCCCATACTTTAAGTCTCAACTTTAATGGCACCTCCTCTAGGAAGCCTGCCTGTACCACCCACCAACAGTGGTTTCTCTATTTTTCTCTAAAACAGTCTGGGTTTAATTTCCACACTGCTCTGTTTGTAGAGTATGATTATTTTCTTCGTGCATTGATTTAGTTATTTTCTTATTTGTTATACTTTAGCAGTTTATTCCCTTGGAATGTAAGCTCTACAAGGACAGAGATCTGTTTTGTTCTTTATTGTGGTCAGCACTGAGTACGGTGCTTGACACTTAGTAGGACTATTTGCTGAAGAAATGAATGAATTAACTTCAAAACTAAATAGTAGTCCAAAGTGGCAAGTAAAGATTTTGCTTTTTATCTAACAGGTGAATACTCTATTTTCTTAAAAGTGCATTCAAAGTTGGTACACAAACTTTGATTACTTTTCATGTAAACATATATGCCAGGACTAGGTACCATTTTATTGTGGTCAGATCTCTGTGCAAAACAAAATAACCCAAAGCTTTTGGAGGACTAAGCAAAAGATATCTGTGGGGGACTGGAGCGGTGGCTCAGCAGTTATGGTGCTTGCCTGGCACGCGCAGGTACACGGGTTCAAACCCCAGCACCCACGTACACAAGTAAGTGTCGGAGCAATGAAAGCCATGTGAAAAACTCAATAAAAATTGATTCTGTCTGTCTGTCTCTCTCTCTCACTGTCCTTCTTTCTTAAAAAAAAAAAAAGAAGAATAAAAGAAAAAAGAAATTTTGGCTACTAGTTGGAAAAAGGGTATTCTGACATCTGGAATGTGTCACTTCGCCACTGTGGTTTTATCCTTTGGGGAAGTTTTAACCTGACTGCATTTTGGTAGTCGGTAGTCAGCAGGAGGAGATGTGCCCTGGAGCAAGTGCCCAGAGGGTTGCCTGCCTTGGGCATTCACACAGACTCCGTGAGTAACCGTCTCAGAGAATGTGACCACTGAGAAATGTCAGGGGACAGTAGGCAGGTCTAAGGAACCAATTTCAAAAGGCCCCATGACCATCTGGGCACAGTAGTTTAATCCCTGCAGCTTGGGAGGCTGAGGCAGGAGGATCACAAGTTCAAAGCCAGCCTCAGAAATTTAGTGAGGCCCTAAGCAATTTAGCAAGATTCTGTTTCAAAATAAAATATAAAAAGGGCTGGGGATATGGCTCGGTGGTTGAGAGCCCCTGGGTTTAATCCCTGGTACAAAAAAAAAAAAAAAGAGAGAGAGAAAGGAAAAAAGCCTCAAAGGTCAACCTCAAAACTGAGTGATACTGTTGTTGATCCAGACTGTCAGATCCTGTCCAGGTCACAAACAATATTTATTTTCATTAAAATTTTAATTATTCTTGACCACATAGGATGTGTAGTGAGGAACAGTAATAAAACTATGCTAGTAATTATGCACTTCTTGTCTTCTAAGGAATGCTACATGTGTTTGTTATTATAATGTATGTTATAATGTATATGTACCAGGGATATAAATATAAAAAAAATCGGGGGGCACTCCTGGGGATAATTACAATATCCAGAATATTTACACATTTTATACACATTTTATATTATTTTGTTAAAATCTTGTAAGGTTGTTCAAAAAAATAAAAAAAATAAAAAAAAATAATTTTAATTTAAAAAAAATAAATATAAAAAATTACTTAACCCATAATTTTTTTCATTTAGCCTTATACCATGTCTGAAAACAGGTTACACAATAAATAAAATTATCCTTCATGTAATTGCATAAGTTATTTGCCCAGGGCAGGAATAGTGTGTACATATAAATGTGCAGGCTAAATATACCTGCATTAGAGAGCAATGAAACAGAGAACCTCATAAAGAAAGAAACTTGAAAGATGTATCACCCAGTCACCATATGCTTCATTTGGACATTGATTCAAGCAAACTATTAAAATGTATTTATGAGACATTCAGGGAAATTTGAACACTGGCTCTCAGGTGGCATTAAGGAATTGTTAGCAGTTTTTAGATGTGAAAATGATCTTATGGCTTTTAAACGTCTTTAGTGACATATAAGCATCAGTAGATTTTCTTCTAAATAACCTGGGGGAGGGGAAATAGATGGATTAAGGTGTAGCTGAAAGTAGACTAGTCATGAAAAGATGGGTAGGAGGGACCATGACACTATACTTCTGATTTTTATACCTACTTTGGAATTTTTTGTAATTAAATTTTAAAACAAGACACAAAATGTATTGAGAAATTAACCAAGTGAACTTGGGTACGGTGGTGCATGCCTGTAATCCCAGTGGCTCGGGAGGCTGAGGCAGGAGGATTGCAAATTCAAAGCCAGCCTCAGCAACTTAGCGAGGACCTAAGCAACTTAGTGAGACCCATCTCAAAATAAAAAATGAAAAGGACTGGAGACATACATGGCTCAGTGATGAAGAGGCCCTGGATTCAATCCCTGGTACCAAAAAAGAAAAAAGAAAAGAAAGAAAGAAAAGAACCAAGTCAGAGTGTTTTTTGAAATCACACCAGCTTTTTTAGGCTCTTTCCTGTCTACCTCAGAATGTGAAAACAGAGGCTGCTTGTCTCCTGTAGCTGATCCTTCCCTCTGATCACCTTTGAAGCCTGCAGAGTCCCCACATTGGTGATTTGGTCTTGCACTCTATGGATCTCGTTTCCAGGCAGCCTGCAGGGTTCTGGTCTACAGCATTCACCACACATTTATTGAGGGCCACCTTCAGTGACCTCTGCTGGCTGGATCCTGTGCCACCGCTGTCCTCTAGGGTTGCACTTCAATGAATTCCTCATTTTCTCGTAGCTGGCGTTCCTTCTCTTCTCTCTTTTGCCAACTGCACAGAGTTATGATCAGGTCTCTCCTTTAGAAACAAAGCAAAACTTTCCCCATAACCACCACACACACACTCACATGCATGCACGCACACACATGCACACATGCACGCACACACATGCACACACACACACACGTACTCTTATCCGTTTATGGATAAATTCCTGAAATGAGCTTAAGAAAACCTCCGAGTGGATTTCTTAGGTGTGCCGACATGGGGAGAGGATGTGACAGAAAGCTCTCATCTCTGAAAGGTCTTCAAAATGAGGAGACAGAGCTTGGCCTTGAACAGGCTTATGTGCTGGTCTGGAGAGAGTGGTCACTGCGAGTCCGGGGAGTCACTGTGCGATGTGTGAACCCTGGGCAGGCTGGCCAAGAGGTTCAGCCAGGGAGCAGAGGGCCCTGGAGCCTCCTCAGTGGGATTTGAGCTGGGCTGTGGAAAGTGGATGGGATGTGGAAATGCACAGAGGAAGGAAGGCATTTCATGCAGATTTTAAGCATGAGAACATTTGTAAAGGTTGGTGACATAGCCTGTCCCGAGGTTGGAGAAACTCCTCTCGCCAGGGAGGGTGTAAAGGTCTTTGAAAACCTTGACATTCGGGGCATTCTGAAGCCATGAAAAGCAGCTGTGTCCTGCTTTGTCCTGTTGGAAAGGCAGGGCCTGCTGGGGAGAAGAGAAAGGGAGCGTTCAAATGGATGATGCCACCAAAGCAGGGCTATTTCGAGATCCATCTGGTTATAACAAGACAGCGAGCCTGGCAGTGTCACAGGAAAGGCTGATGCTGGGTCCCTTCAGGGAGCAGCATGACACGGCAAGGGCTCTAACTCAGGGTGGAGGTGGTGGTGGTGAAGGAAGCTTGGGGCTCCATGACCAAGTGAGGGCACAGGCTGGAGCAGGCTAGCCTGGCCTGGGCGGTGGAGCTTTGCTGGGGCGGGGGGGTCGGTTGTTCTCTGCTGAAGCCTCACACTGTCAAACTGTGATCTGGGCTCTAAAACATCAACGGTTTGCAGTACGTGGATCTTATTGAATCCTGAATTTGCAAATAGACCACTAAAAAGTTAAGATGTTTGAAAAGATTTGAATGTTAACTAAATTTGATAACATTAAGGTATTAGCTATTAAATTTTTAGGGGTGATAGCGGTATTGTAGTTTTTTTCCCAATTTCTCATGCTTTAGAAATACATAATGAGGGCTGGGGCTGTAGTTCAGTGGTTGTGTGCCTGCCTCACATGTGCAAGGTCCTGGGTTCAATCCCCAGTACCATAAGAACAAAACACAAAAACAAAAACAAAAAAACACGTAATGAAATATGTGCATGTGAAATCAATCTGAATTTGTTTCAGATTTATCCAGAGAGACATAGATGAAACTGGATAGGCTGTGAATTATAAACTTTCAAACTGGGAGATGTGGAATTCACTTCACTCCTCTCTCTACAGTTGTATACATTTGAAAGTTATTCTCTCTCTCTCTCTCTTATTTTTCTTAGCACTAGAGATTGAACTCAGGGGTGCTGTACCACTGAGCTACATTCTCTAGCCTTTATTTATTTATTTATTTATTTATTTATTTAAATTTTGAGACAGGGTCTTGCTAGGTTGTGCAGGCTGGCCTTGAACTTATGATCTTCCTACCTCTGACTCTTGAGTCACTGGGATTACAGGCATGCGCTACTGAGCTTGGCATATCTCTGAAATAAAATTTTCTATTGAAAAATTCTTGTCTTGGATCATGCAGGTCCCATGCCCTGGGACTTAGAATCTCCACTCAGAAGTCATGAGAGGCATTTTGAGCTGTGCCATGTTAATCTTTTGTTACATTTCAAAATAGGAATCATGTCCACTTCTTTTTGCCTAGAGCAAGAGAATTCATGAACAAGAAAGCAATAATACCTTGATTTTATTAGGGTAAACAAACTGTGAAATACACATGATCTCCTTTACCATGATCATGTGATGAATCCAAGGTAAAGTCAAAACTCTAAGCAAAGTCAAGTGTTTACAGTAGCTGGAAATCAATGCTGCCTTCAGAAGAGTCACGTCCACTTGAAGTCCTTTGGCAACAGAGCACTTGGCCACAGTATGAAAACTGAGACACGTTGAAGAATCACAGCTGGCAGTGTAGCTGCCAGCAAGGCTAGGGCCACTGTAGCCACAGTCACACAGGAGCCAAACAGAGGCGAGGGGGACGCGAGGACTCTGCCACAACCATCCTTGACATTGGTTGTTCTGGTGCTCACCCTGTGGCACCTCAGTCTCTCACCGGAAGCTACAAAGACAAGAGGATTCAATGACAGTGTCCCCAGCTGTGCAAGAAAGGACAGTAGCTGGACGAGGGTCCTATGAACTCTCTGAAGTCAAATATTTGGCAGACCACCTCCCAGGCTACAGGGAAGAACCCGGATTTCTTTTCAATGAGTGGTCCTAACCACAGCCCATCCTCACACAGGTCAACTGGACAGCTAGGAGGGCACAATGTGAACCTGAGCATGCAATCCCATTTTCATACTCTTTTCTGAAGGGAAAAATATGTGGGGGGATTAAGGTGGTTGGCCACTTCACCTGGAAAGAATCAAGCAGGAACAGTCATGAAAATCCAGCTCAGACAACATGATGGGCCTGCTCTTTGCCAGGCATTATAGGAAATGCAGGGATGAGGCACAGCCCTGGCTTCCAAGGGAAGAGTGGGAGAGGGAGGACACACGTGTCAAGATCTCATTGATAAGTCCTATACAGGACACACAAACTCTGTGACCCAAGCAAGGCCACTCTGTTTCTAAGCCAAAGTCTTAACTTTGGATGAATCATTTAATCTCATTTTTTTCATCCATAAAGTAGGACAATTCTTGTTTTGCTTACCCCATGGAGTTAGAGAGTTAAAAAGTTGAAAACTAGTAAGATAATAGTCCAGTACTGTACAACAGTGATGGACGATGATGATGGAGAAGCAGCAGGAGGAAGCATAGAAAAGGCTCTTTAGACACGCTGCCCCGAGGGCCTCGACAGGTGCCTGAGGACACTCTGGCCTGTGGGCAGCAGCCAATCTGGAATAGGTTCCTGATGCAGACACTGTCCGCTCTCCAGCCAGCCTCAGCAACATCAGTGCCTCATTCCCGAAGCACACAGACACTGGCTTGGCCTGAGCAACACTCTCCAACTCGTTCTAACTCGCCTGATGCAGAGGGTGAGAGAACTTATCCTGATATTCTTTTATTTTTTTTTTTAAGAGATAGAGAGAGAGAGGGAGAAAGAGAGGAAGAATCAACTTTATTTTTTTCAATTGTCCTTTGTTTCTCCAACACTTAGTTGTGTATATGGTGCTGGGATTTGAACTTGAGTCCTTGCACATGCCAGGCAAGCACTCCAATCATTGAGCCACTGCTCCAGCCCCCTGATATTCTCAATAAATCTCAGAGTTGAAGAGCCAGAAGGGATCTTCTAGAACATACTGTCTAGCCCTCCCATTTGTGCCAAGGGCAATGGAGGCTGCCAGCAGGGAAGTTGACCTGCTCAAGGCTGCTCACCGAGGTGGTGGGACACCTGGTGCCACAGTCCTGTTCTTTGGGCACTCTGGGTCCAATATTGCTGCCTCTCTTTCTGAGGCAGCATTTGTCTGTACAGTGTTCCTTTTAAAATCCTTAATCTTTCCTGATCCTAAATACTTCATTTAGCCCCAACTTCCCATGAAGAGTATTAAGAGCACAATTAAGAAAACTCCTTGTAAACTTTTCCCAAGCTCTCTGTTCTTTGGGGGAAAGTGTTAATCAATTTCCCATTAGGTAGGTGGTCCTGCTCACAACCCGGGTTTACAGAGATGGAATTGAGCCTTCCCTGTTCTCCAGAAACTCCTGGTTACTCAGCATTAACATGCCCTCTTGGTGAAACTCCTTGGACTTTCCCCCTGGGAAAAGGAAGTCAACTCGGTTCTCTTCAGAGTGTACAAGGAAAAGTTTTCTCAATGCTCCATTTCTTTACCTCCTGAGTTCTCCCATTCATGCCGGGCTGGCAGCCTCTGTTAACCTGGCTGTGGGCCCAGATGGTACTGTGAGCACAGAAAGGCTGGCGGCCTCTCTTGGTGTCTCTTCCTGATGTTGGAGTTAGTGTGAGGCTTCGGGATGACTTTGCTCTGCTCCCTGATGTCACGAAAGAGTTCAGTTTTGCCTCCAACTGAGTAACTGTCTTACTCCACTTTGCCCCTGGATTGACAACTTTAGTATCTTCCAGCTCCTTTCTCACCCCACTGCTATGAGAATGTAAGTGAGTTGCTGAGTTTGGGGCTTGGAGGCCTTGAAATAAAAACAATATAGCTGAATGGGGACTGGCATGCACAAAAGGAAAACCTGGTGTTTAGTTTTCTGTGAAAGTGTGCTGTTCTCCACAGAAGTGTGTTCCTTCCCTGTATTCTAGCTCACACCCTTGCCTGTGCCCACATCCTGATGAATGGACCCCAGGTGGCTTCATTTCCAGCTCTGAGAAACCCTGAGGGAACCATGGTTATACCCTAACCAGCCATGACACGCCAATTATTTGCTTTTCTGGAGAAACCTCAACCTGAAAATCTGTTTAATTACTATGTGAGATAATCTTTTAAACACAGATTTACATTCTTTAAAGATTTTCCCTGTGGGGGAGTAGGATAGTTTATCTGAACATGGATGTTGTTTATTTTCATTTCTAGAGGAGTGACTACTATCTGGTAGTTAGCAAGAAGCCTAAGCCCTGGAGGATTTTTGTTTTCAAGTCTGTTTCTCATCACTGATGATTTGTCAATTATATTGTAATAATTAGTTTGCAGTATTGTCATACATTTCCCCAGCAGAAACCCTGCACTTGCCTCTGTGATTCCAGGCATATACTTATTTGACACCTTTCAGGCATCCCTAAAAGGATGTGCCCTGAACTCTAAATGGGGGTGTCAATAGTCAGTGTCCTCAAGGGTTTCCTATCAGGAATGTCACACTTGTAAGTCCACAGCCTTAAAAGCCTACCTGGAGCTGCGGTCAGTTGAATACCATTTTTCCCAACCTGGCACAGCCCAGCAGAGTCATTGAATTCTTCCCCATTACAATGCCAGCTTGGAGGAGCAGGGCTGCTCTGGTGTTCAACCTGATGGCCCCAAGACCCAGAGCAATTACTGGCTCATAATAGGTGCTCAAGAAGCAGATGATAAGTTCCTGATAAATTCTTCATGTGGAGAGGATGTGTATTGTGTCAGCATAGGAACAATGTATAAAATAAAGCTGAGTTTGGGAGGCCCTAGACTCTGACATGGGCTGCTTTAGTCCTTCATTGCTTATATCACTTTTTGTTCTTTATTTTTTTGCATTGGACCTGGGAATTGAACCCAGGGCCTTGTATGTATTAGCTAGTGTTCCACCACTAAGCTATATCCCATGGTCTTGAGATATCTGCTGGACCTGATTTCTGGGTCTTAAACCTCTGGGGATTAAGAAAAAAGTCTGAAATAAAAGTGTTGCACATGGAATTAGAAGTGGAAGAAAATCTTGGGGCTGAATCTCTCCTTCCAGGTCCTAATGGAGAGAAGAGCTGGTTCAAGAAGTACCCATTATGTGGTGGCCTGCTGCAGTCCCCAATAGACCTGCACAGTGATATCCTCCAGTATGATGCCAGCCTTGTGCCTCTCGAGTTCCAAGGTTACAATGTGTCTGCCAATGAGCCGTTGAACTTGACCAACGATGGCCACTCAGGTGAGTGAGAGACCTTTGACCTGGAGGACTGGATCTTGAGCTTCCCTTGGCTCCCTGACCTTCGCCTTCCCATCTGGCAGGGAGGGGGCTCCACTGAGGCACTCAGGAGAAGAAGCCAGGTAGGGAAGCCTTTGGGTCTGCCTGGCCCACTGTCTCCAGAGGATGCTAGAAACCCTGGGTTCAGGTGATTCTGATAAAAGAAGCACAACTCAGGTTGGCGGAGAAGACAGGCCTGAGCCCCTTGGCTGTGCAGCAGGGGTGAATTCTGGGCCACCATGGAATACTCATGGGACCATGCAGTTCTATTGGGTGGGGGTAGGGTGGGCATACAGGCTTCAGAGTCAGACATGCCTGAATTTGAATCCTGACTTGACTACTTATGAGCCATCTGACTCTGGGTAAGATTTAAACCTCACACTAGCACATTGTTGGTGGAATTGCAGACTGGTCCAGCTGCTCTGGAAAGCAGCGTGGAGACTCCTCAAAAAATTAGGGTTGGATCCACCATATGATCCAGCTATCCCTCTTCTGGGGATTTTCCCAGAGGAGTTAGAATCAGCACATTACAGCGACACAGCAAAATCCATGTTCATAGCAGCACAATTTACAATAGCTAAATTATGGAACCAACCCAGATGCCCCTCACTGGATGAATGGATCCAAAAGCTCTGGTACACACACACACACACACACACACACACACATACACACACATACATATATACACATATATACAATGGAGTTCTATTCAGCTATTAGAAACAATGATATTGCATCTATTGAAGGTAAATGGATGGCTTTGGAAGAAATCATGCTGAGCAAAGTTAGTCAAACACAGAGTCAAAGGCTGAATAGTTTCCCTCATTCGTGGAGGCTGGACCTAAACCCAGGCTTGGGAGTACAGTAGACAAACTCATGTATTAGATCCATAGAACAAAAATGCTAAATGTTAAAATTTATGAGATACAGTTGCAAGATACTTCATAAGATATTTGAACAAGCTATGGTGCATAACTGTAAAAAAACGTAAATGTTTAACCCCATTGTCAAATATTTTGAAGCATAACAAGGGATGATAGGAAGGGAGAAGGGGAAATGTTGGAACTGAGATAATGCAAGGTACATTCCAAGAATTTATGAGTATGTCACTGTATATACTATAGCCATATACATATAAAAATGTTCTTCATAGGTTTAAGAATTATGTCACAGCATTTGGGTTTTTTAGGAACAATATAGGACCCAGAAGGGGATCAGGGGACAGGAGGAGGGAAGGAGAGGGATGTGTGTGTGGTGGGTTATTGAATAAATTGTATTGCTGAATTGTGTGCATCTAGGAATATGTGACAACTAATATCAACATTATGCAATACTATAATGCATATATATAAAGATTTAAACCTCCTTGAGTTTTCATCTGGAAAATGGACACATTTTGAGTGCTGTGAAGACTAGAGATTAGGTGTGTTGGGATCTGGCAAATAATAAATGCTTCATAAATAGCAATTATTGTTGTGGTTATATAACTCTGAAGCCTGGAAGGTGCTTCACTAAATGTTCTGTCCTCATCGCCAGGTGTTAATATGTAAAGAAACACCCATTACTGGTCTAGCATTAGTGCTTCTGGAATCACTTTCCAACAGCAATGGCGAAGGTGAAGGTGCCACTGGAGTTGCTTTAGGGGTGTTCTGGGGGAGAGGCCAGGTTTCTGACCTGCAGGCCGCTTCTCTCTGGTCTGCACCTTGCTGCAGCCACCTGCTTCGCCTGGACCCTGGGCAGGGGTTGCCTATCTGCTCTCTGATGCTGCTCCTGCCTCTGAAGTCTGCCCCTCCTTTCCCCAGTGAGGCTGATCCTGCGCTCAGACATGCACATCCAGGGCCTCCACTCCCACCGATACAGCGCCACCCAGCTACACCTGCACTGGGGGAATCGCAACGACCCCCGTGGCTCTGAGCACACCATCAGTGGGAAGTCCTTTGCTGCTGAGGTGAGTGAGTGACCAGTCTGGGAGAGGCTGCCTAGCAGCGGGTGGTCTGGCACCCCCTCCACCTGGCAAGTGTGGAGGTAAGTCAGGGGATGGGTGGCCTTTGCAATCTGCTCATCCATTGCTGGCCTGTCTGCAGCACTGGGTATCTGTTGGTGTCCTGGTCCCTCCTTCCTGTGAGTAAACTGAGTTTCTCTCTCTTTTCCTGAGTGATGCTGCTGAGATGGCACAGCTGAACTCTTGTACCCCCTTTTCTCGACATCTTCCTCCTCTGTGTGCAGACGAATAGCTCAGGAGCTTCCCGGGCTAATGCATCCCACTGCCAAATCATACTTCCCGGTCTTTATTCGCATATCATGCTGTTTACAAACGTCCTCCCCATCTCATTTTTCTTCTCCCTGGACATGGATTATGTTTGAGAATATAGGGATGGGTCCATGGCCACTCTTTGACTTGGCCACAAATCAAGGGATGACTGGCGCCATAATACAGGGCATCTTAGCAATCAGAGACTCAGTGAGGGTCATTTGCGATGTCAGCACAGCATTGTGTTATGTCACCCTGAGGTACGAAGCCAAAATGTTAAAGAAAAATGAGAATAGACCAGCATCTTTCCTGTACCACAAGTGTGCAGTGAGGTGGGACAGAAGGGACCCTGAGTTGCTCCATTTCAGAGCTCCTGTGGCCCTGAGCTGGGGGTACAGCTCTGAGCGTTTACAAAAATAAATGCTACTCATCCGCCCGTGGAACTCATGGTAAATAATAGCAAGATCATTCTCCTCTGTTTGTATCTGGTGAACTGCTTAACATCTCAGGCTGATTATAAGTCTGGTTACAGGTGTGGAGGGGATGTGACGCTGGTTTATCAGATGGCACTACTGGAGGTTCACAGATTTCAGAGCAGGCCTTTCCCTGAAACTCAGAACTGCAATTTCTTCCAGGCGAATTGCAAGATTGAAGCTTCTACTTCACTGAGGCGGAATAAAGAAGGAGTTAGCATGCAAGTTGGGAGGGTTTGCACATTTAGAAATATTTCTAGTTATTGGTATTTTCTGCTATTAAGCCACATCATCAGACCAAGAACCTGGTGAAGATGGACTGTAGATGCCAATAGTAGAGAAAAGACATCAGGGTGATCTTAAGTGGCAGATTCTCTAGGAGACACTTTGAAAGTAGTGGTTCTTCTGGATAGAAGACTCTCAAACCCTCAGCAGGGAAGTCAATTGGGCCTGGGTTAATCGTCACTTCCTATTGATTAAATCTGAACACATTTAGAAGAAAACTGCTCAGAGCACAGCTCAAAGGTTATCTCTAAAAAGAAATAAGGACCCAGGACCTTGGGAGTTTAGCCATGTAGAATTCCACTGTTTCTCAAAGCCCTGGTCAGGCCAAGATGGCATGGGCAGTGTGGGAAAAGATGGTGAAGCTGGGACCCCCTAAAAATCCTTAATAGAGGCTCAAGGAAGAGATCATTTGATAGCTTTTAAAAATGAGAAAGGACCACTCAAAATGTTCAAAATGGGAGTTTGGGGATGTAGCTCAGTGGTGGAGAGCTTTCCTTGTACATGTGAAGCCCTGGGTTCCATCTCTAGTACTGTCACAAACAAAACAAAACAGAAACATGAAAAAACAACAACAAAAATAAATAAAAAGAATGTTCAAAATGAGGATATTAAGCTGTATTCATAAAATTGCTTGAATTCTATTTCTAGACACATATGATAGAAAAAGAGATGAATGAAAAGAAAAAGGAAAATCTCAATGTGTCATAGTGTCAAGGACAAAGAATCAATTAAAATACTTGTATATAGAGCTATCTACTAATATTTTTTTGAAGGCCAGATGATAACACCTTTAAGATTAAGAGTCATCTTAAACATTGCCATTTGTCACAATGGTCTTAATATATACCTAGACTTTTTTTTTTTTGCAGTACCCCCAGCCCTATACCTAGGTATTGGAGAGAGAGAGAGAGAGAGAGAGAGAGAGAGAGAGAAAGAGAGAATCATTTGAATCTTTTTTTTTCTTTTTTAGTTTTTCATGTGGCCTTCATTACTCTGATACTCTATTGTCTACATGGTGCTGGGTTTCAAACCTGCATCCTTGTGCAAGCCAGGCAAACACCATAACCACTGAGCCACCAATCCAGCCTTATACCTAGACTTTTTAAACCCATAACTTCACAGAAACTTGTCTTTTGTTTACCTTAATAATGATAAGTAATTTCTTCTCTAAAAAAAATGAGTTTAGAATTTTATTTGGTTAAGATAGAAGTCTTGCTTTGTAGCCTCTTAAAAATACAGCTGATGTAAACCTTTATAAATGCCAAGCTGTGATTTTATCCAAATGATGGATAAATATGTGTGTCCTGTGCTGAATCAATTATGATTAAGTTATAGCTGGGGGTTTCCTGCCCCAACCCATTGCTTCTAGATCAGGTGCAGAGAGGCCAAGGCCAAGGTTCGGCAAGCCACATGTTCCAGAATAAATAGGAAAAATCAGAAGGGGAAGAACCATAAAAAAACCCAAGGATTTTTATGGTCAATATAAAAACTCAATCATGGGCTGGAGTGGTGGCTCGGGGGTAGAGTGCTTGCCTGGCATGCCGAAGGACTCAGGTTCGAACCCCAGCACCGTATACACAATAAAGTGTTGGAAAAACAAAAACCAGATGAAAAAAATAAATAAAATTGACTCGCTTTCTTTCTCTCTCTCTCTCTCTCTCTCTCTTTAAACAAAACAAAATAAACGCATTCATTCATTCATTTATTCATTCATGTGTATTGCACCTCTGGTACGTTCCAGGTGCCCTATCAGATACCAGGGATCCAATGAGTGAGTAAGGACAGTCTGCCCGAGTGGCCCTAGTGGAGACTGTGGTTTGAAGAGGATTGAGAGAAAAGGGGAAAGTGGGGATACCAAGAGGGAAGGGTCAGTTTTGTTGGGGAAGGAGAGGGACAGGAATCTATCTTCCCAGCTGGATTCTCGTCTCCAGCAGAAGGGAAAGGTTCCTGTGAGTCACTCATCCCCTGACAGGTGACTTTTCTCCCACTGCAGCTACACATTGTCCATTATAACTCAGACCTGTACCCTAACATCAGCATTGCCACCGACAAGTCAGAAGGCCTCGCTGTCCTAGCTGTTCTCATCGAGGTAAGAGGTATTTGAAGGGCTTTTACATGAAATTTGTAGCAAGGATGAGTTTGAGATTTGACATTTTGTTCTGTGCACATCAGATGGTACTAAGCTGTTTCTGTATGGGCCTTGTCACCTCTAGAGCAAGGGATATTCCCCTTGGGTTCCTTTTCTCTTGGCCTGGAGGCAGCCAGAGAAGTGACTAGAGAGCAGAAATGGACATGTGTTTTGTGACACTGGAGAAATGAGGCCCCTTCTCCAGCCTTGTTGCATGTGGCATGTGATTTGCTCAGCTAGGAAGGACCTGTGGGGAAGGGGATCATTATGCTGCCCCACCAGAGGCCTTAGCCCCCTCATATGACCTCCAATATCCAAACTCCACCCTATATATGGACCCTGGAGTGATTGCTTTAATCACAGAAAATGGGACTGTCTGATTAGCTTGCACTGCCCCCAGTGCTTACTTCTCTGGGTTGGCTTTTGAGAACCCAGAGCTCCCCTCAGTTCTGGGTTAGATGGACATGCTAGTTTTGGCCTTCACGTTCATGTGCAGATAATCAGAAGCACATTCTGTACCCCAAGCCATGACACACTCAAACCTAATGCCTTTAGCTTAAAATAGGAAGTCCTTTGATGTGAAATGGTAGGACCATTACAGTAACTCCCAACAAGCCTCTTTCCCATCCTAACTGTCCTAGTAGGGTGGACCCTCAGGGACCCAGAGGGCGTGACCACACTCCTTCAGCCCAGGTTTGGCCTGCAGTATTCTCTCCCAGCTCAGCCTGTGTGGTCTCTATTGCAGATGGGTTCCTTCAATCCATCATATGACAAGATCTTCAGTCACCTTCAACATGTAAAATACAAAGGTAAGGGCCCCTGGAAGCTTATTCCCTCTCTGTTGGAGAGGGATATAGTCACACTGTGTGATTTTAAGAAAAACAAGAGGAGGGTGCCATCTGTGTTTACCAGGATAAGGGTGGCAGGTTGTCCAAAAGTGTGTGGCAAGCCTTTGGGTTGGATGACCCCTGAATAAAGGGTAAGTTCACATTTCCAGGTTCAGTCACTGCTCAGGTACACCTCCACTGTGGGGAGCCAGCCTGACACCATCACATCATGTCTCTCCAGGCCAACACGTGCTCATCCCAGGTTTTAACATCGAAGAACTGCTTCCTGAGAAGCCTGATGAGTACTACCGCTATGAGGGGTCCCTGACTACGCCTCCTTGCCACCCCACTGTGCTCTGGACAGTTTTCCGAAACCCTGTGCAAATTTCCCAGGAACAGGTAACCATCTGAGCCAGAGTCCACATGGCACCTTGGTCCCCACCACAAACCATATCACAATCAATGACTTGATTTCCTTGCTTAAGAGTTTCACTGGCAGTTGTTCAAAATCTCTTTCAATGTCACTGGTGCTTGAGAACACTGCAGAAATTAGAGACTGAGCTTTAGAGAGGTGCAATGAAGTCAAGCTAGGAAAATGAAGACTTGTCTCTGCAGTTTTTTTATAAAAAAGAGCTGAAAGGCTGTACTTGCTAATATCTTCAGCAGCTGGGTGGTATTCACTTCTCTGGTTGGGGAGAGTTTGGTTCATTTAGAAGGCAGAATAAAAATGGCATCGGGACAAATCATTTCACAACGGGGTGTTCCATTGCAGCAGTGAGTGAGGTTGCTACCGTCAAGAAGCTCAGCCTACTGCAAAGCGGGGTACAAAGTCCTCAGCAACCATCTTCAAAGCCTCTCATGTGATAGGTGATGGAAATGGGGGTTAGAAGCTTGCAGGTTAGTGACAAAGCTGAGACCCAAAGTCAGGTCTTTGGGGTTTAAAGTCACAGCTCATCCCTCTCTTCCACAATTTAAAAGCATGAAAAAAAAACTGGCTCCCCAGGAGCAGAAACTGCACACCTGCTCACTCCCACCTCAGCTCCATGGGCCAGGGCAGCCCTCACTGTTGGCTCCTGCTCTTTACTATGAGCATCTGAGCTAAAAATCCGAGATAAATTGGCAGCCCGTAGGTGGATGGAAGCGAGGACGAGGTGAGTCAGGAGGTGAAGTGTGTGGGGAAGCAGCAACATCCTAACCCAGAAACTTCCTTGGAAACTGATTATATAATTTTGGTGGGTATGTGAAAGTGCCAGGGAGCCAGCTGTCAGATGACCTGGGAACCTCTTAGCTCTCTCCTTTTATCCATCTGTGCCTATTTCTGCTTTAAGAGTTAGATTCCAGTGCAGCCCCACGAGGGAAACGTGGCCTTGGTGATGAGGCTAAGGAGCCCTCTGTCCCTTCACCTTTCCCTCTGTGGGGCAGATTCTGGGCACAACCAGGGGCCAGCAGCATGACCCTTCCCTGGAACCTCCGCAGCTAGGAAGCATCCAGAACTGGACAGTACCCAGCTAGCGAGACATCCGTGGGAGCAGGAAGAAATAGTTTTCTGGCTTTCCCACTGCTTTCTACTGTCTTCCACCAAGCACCACTGGGGCTGGTTCCAGAGGTTTCTCCCAGGGGCTCCCTTCAGGGATGCCAGACCAGGGAGCATCACTCTGCCCATGGGGTACATTTCTGTTCTTCCCCTCAGCTGCTGGCTTTGGAGACAGCTCTGTATTTCACACAAGTGGATGACCCTTCTCCCAGAGAAATGATCAACAACTTCCGGCGGGTCCAGAAGTTTGATGAGAGGCTGGTGTACATCTCCTTTCGACAAGGTGAGGGATGCAGTGTGTGTGTGTGTATGTGTGGTCTGTTTCATATCAAGTCTGTTTCTGGCACTGGTGCCCATAGGAGACTGGCTAAGAGCACCCTGGATGTCGCAGGAACTGGGGTTCATCAAGGAGCTATGGTGTTGGGGGTTACTGGTTACTGACATAGGTCAGGACCTCTAGACACATGGGTCAGGGCCCTTGCCAAGTCTGGGAGTCTTCCATGATGGGGAAAGAGAGGTTCTTGAAGACATCTCTGTTCTGAAGAATGATCTTTTCTGAGACACGTGCTAGGACCCTTTTTACAGATCAGACTTGTAGTTTCTCTCCCTAGGCTTCAGCTATCCAGCCCTAGGCCTAGCCAGGTGATTCCTGTACCACCAATGTCCAGAAGCACTTCTTTGTAGGACTGTGAGCATGAAGATGTCCATGGCCATGAACTGCTCAAGGCCTAGTGTAGCAGGGCCCAGCGAGCGTGAAAGCACCCTCCTCACTCATAGCCTGTCTGTCTAAATCTCCTTGGAGTTCGCATAAGCACAAATTCCAAATTGAATGAAACTTAATAGTAAGGCAAACAGGACCCCTCTTTCTTTAAAATCTGTAACTCCCAGATCAGCATTAACATGTTACTGGCCCAGAAACTGCATCAATATATACTGCTGGAAGCTGGGGCTGGGGAAGGGAATAAGGGAACACTCTTGGGACCCTTCATCAAACCTCTGAAAATATGGGGTCTTCAGAAGTGTGGCCGGTCTGTGGCAGTTCCGCTGTATCTCCTCATGTGTCTCATGGACTGACTGGGCCAGGTGTTCCTATTTAAAGATGGCCTCATTAACCTACGTGCCAGAGGATCTATGCCTCTTATCTTTCCTGGTGCACTTCTTTCTCCCCCTTTCTTATTATGTGAAAGCATAATTATCACCTTCTCAATGTGTGTAAATGAAGATTGTGTTCAAGGCCTTTGTCAGAAAGCCTTAGAAACATTCCCTTCTGAATTTACCCACTCATGTGGTCAGAACAAGGTCCTCTGTCAGCTTAACTGAGAACTGCCCAAGGATTTCTGTATTGTATTCTGCTCTTCAGTTAAGTCCGCTTCCATCTTTCCCTCCATTTCTCAGTCTGCAAACTGAATCCGTACCCTTGCTAAAACCTGGGACCCTGTAAGTTCATGACTGCCATCTTCTTTTTCTAGGAAATCACCCCAGTGCCCAGGATGCTTTCCTTTGTGATCTCTTCTGGATACAGAATTCTCTTTTCCCATTCTTCTAAGTGGACTAAATATTATTTAAGGTTTAAATGGTACTTCAGCTCTTAAATAAATTTAAAAAAAATATAAAACTCTGCCTGGAGATAAGGGACTTTGTCCACATAGATCAAGTAGAATTTTGCTTGTGATTCAAGGGTTCTACTATCAGCCTTATTTTCCAAGTTGGTCTAGCACATCACTGGGATTGAGGTAATACGTATTTTCCCTACAGTTAGGAGACCTTGGTCCAAGGTCTCATTTTGATTTTTCCCCTGTGCATGATGTGGACAAATGTATCTCTTTTTCAGCCTTAGTTTCTACAGCCACAACATGCCAGGTCAGACAAAGTGATCCTTTCAGTGCTAATATGCTATGATTTTAAAAATGGACACTAACAACTGCCAATCCTAACTTTACGTTTCAGGGACAGTGTTTGAGGGCAGTTACAGAGGATCGGAAGAAACCGTGCAGGAACTTGATTATGACTTCTAAAAGTAACCCCCGCTTGTAACGATGGACTGTGGCATTGGGAATAATTAGCCATCTTCTTAGACTGAGGTCTAAGCAGCCGCTTGTAGGCTGGGCAGCGTAGGCAGGTCTGTAGCCGAGCACTTCAGTAGATTCTCCATCTCTGGCTTGGGGTAGAATGAGAGGGCTCTAAGCAGAAGCTTGTAGACCAACTCCCAGCTTAGGACATCAAGATCAAAGCCCAAATGCAGTTTTGCCATGGACCCTCCTGCATGGCTTGACCAGAAATGTTGCTTCTGTAGCCCAAACTGGGCTCAGTTTTCTCCTTGGAATGAGAATCCACGGCAATCCAAGGCAAACCTGTTCATTTGGAGGCTGATTATAGAAACTTGGCCAGAGTTCTGTCCTCCCTCTTACCTCTCAAAGCGCAGGCAGCAAACAGGGCTGTTTCCCAAGGAGGAGTAAAGAGGCACCCCCTAAGCAGTGGAACCCCAAACCTCACGTGCCCAGGGGTGCAAGCATTCTCCAGGGCCTCTCCCAACTTGGAGTGGGTCTCAGGCTGTCACTTGCTGTTTCAGGTTTACAGCGTGAGCCCGTTTGTCAGCAGGAACCTTGAGCAACGTGGGCTCCATTATTTGTAGACTCGTCCACTGAGCCCTGTTTGTAATTAAGGGCTGGGTTTAACTCAGGTTTTTTTCTGGAAGTTAACAAAAGCTACGGATTCAGAAAATTCTGCCAGGAGAAAGGTAATATAAAGGAAATCTCCTAAGAGAGAAGGTGCAGGCAATGGAGCAGGAGATGTGTGGGGAGACCTGGGGTTGAACAAATCAGGACAATTGTGACTGAATCATTTAACCTGGCCCAGCTGTTTTGCTAGACTGTGCTCAAGAAAGAAATACAGGACTTGCTTTCCATCCTTAAGGAGTTTACACTCTAACTATACCTTAACCCCAGAGAAGGGTTTCTTAACCTTGGCCCAGTTGACATTTTTTGGTGGGATAATTCTTATTGTGGGGGTGTCCTGTGCACCATGGCATTAATAGCATCCCTGGTCTCCTCTACCCTCTAGACATAGTAACATCTCCCCACTTTTTTTTTTGGTAGTGGGGATTGAACCCAGGGGTGCTTTACCACTGAGCCATATCCCCAGCCCTTTTTATTTTTTATTTTGAGACTGGATCTTGATATGTTGCTTAGGGCCTTGCTGAATTGCAGAGGCTGGCCTTGAACTTGTGATTCTCCTGCCTTAGCCTCCTGAGTCACGGATTACAGGTGCATGCCATAGCACCTGACGCATCTCTGCATTTGTGACAGTCAGAAATGTCTCTGGGCCTTGCCAGGTTATCCAGGGAAAGAGGGGTAAAATGGCCTAATTAAGAACCTCTGCCCCAGGTTTTGTTTAATGACTCCTAGGCCCAGAATTTTTCCATGGATGTCATAGGATTCTAGAACTGTATATCATATGCCCTAGTCTTTATTCTATTATAGCATGAAATTTTCAGTCTGGTGATGGTTACCCTTCAAACAACAAGGTTGAAGTAACTGAGGAAGAACAAGTGAACCAAGAGAAGCCTTACTCCCCTTCTTCCTTTAGAATTTGAATACATATCCTTTTTACAGAAGTGGGTAAGGCCAAGTGGGCATGATAGAGAACAAGTCTCCCTAAGAGAAGTATACAAACCCCTCTATCAGGGGTCCAGAATCCCCTCATCACACCTCTTCCCCCTCTCTTTGGTGTGAGATTTTCTCTCTTGTAGGTTGTTCCTGGTTACCTTTGGTGAAAATACTTACCTTTTTTTTGTGTGTGTGTGTGTGTGGTATTGGGGTTTGAACACCTACCACTGAGCTACATCTCCAACCCTTTTGATTTTTTATTTGGAGACAGGATCTTACTATGTTACTGAGGCTGGCGTTAAACCTACAGTCCTCCTAGGGCTCTCTAGTCACTGGAATTACAGGTATATGCCACCTCACCTGGTTAAATGCTTATTCTTGATAGGAGGATGAAAGTCAAGCTGGACACATCTTTTAGCTCTTGGAAAGTGTCTCTTCTAAGGGAGATTTGATCTTGTCCTTGAGGGCGGCTCCTGGAGAGGGGAATCACCTTGGGATCACTTCAGATTACACAGGAGACAGCTGCCCTAAGTGAGGACAAGGGAAAGATGGCAGAGACAGAAGCCCACCCCAGGGGTCACAGCTTAGGATTTTAGCCCCATTCTTGGTTCCTTCAGGTTGATCTCATCCCAGCTAATGACACCAACTCTGGTTTCAGATGGTATTGGGTAATAAAACAAGAGCCCATCAAACCTCAATACTAATATTATCTAGCCCTCTGCCTAACATGTCAGGGCACGGGAAACTGGAGGAACAAAAGGAGGCCAAAAGGTTTCTATAATCATGTCATTAGGGGGCCTGCCCTGAGCATTGCATGTTACCCCCTGCAGAGCCAGAGCCAGGGGAGGCCACACAGAGCAAGCGCTGGTCTGTAGAGCAGCATGATTAGAATCTGCTTGACCTTGGGGGATTGCGTAGTTTTAGAAAACCTTAAAAGGAGAGAGAAATCTTGCACAGCTAAGATGGCTAATTATCTAATCTTTTGAGATTAGAATATATGTACTGTGGTTATTGACCTTGTGTTTCCTTAAGTTTATATTTATTAATAAAAGGTATTATTAAATGGAAGAGTACCATCAATTCTTCCAAAATATCCATACAGTAACCAGAGGAGTTCCTGCCTTCAAATTCCTAGACCCAGAGTGGGGACTGCTCGGTCAGCAGCCATCATCAACACATCACACGAGCACAGCCCAGGTTGTATACTGTGGGGGACAGAAAACCCTACTGTATATTTCATCCTGCTCCTAATAAGAAGTCTCTGGCACAGACCGTGTGCAGGAACAGCTGGAAAAGGGATTAGGCAGAAGGCTGAGCTCCCACTTGGTGAGGACCCCAGCTGACCTTCCCACAGGGGCTCCCCATGGCATCCATCCCTGCCCTCTCAGCCTCAGCCCCACCAAACTATAGGGCCTCCTTTAACAGCACAGGGGCTCTTAAATATACACACCATTGCTCTTGACTGGGGCAATTTTCCCCTCCTTCACAAGACCCAGTTCAAACCACATCCTCCCAGAAGTCCTCATTTTGCTGGAGGGGACTTATGTCTCCTTCAGAGCAGCCCAGACATCTTATTCATCTCTGTTCTGGTGCCTGGCACACAATAACTGTTCCTATACAGTAAAAACAAGAAAGAAGGAGAGAGAGGAGAGAGAGACATATTACACACACACTGCAGAGCTCCTTAAGGAAGGGATGATTGATGTCTTACTCACTGGGCCTGCTGCTCATTATAAGCTTGCTGAAAGAATGTAACTGACCTGTCTCCCTGTCCTTTCCCTCATCAGCAATTTACACAAAGGCTTGGCCAGTTGTCAAATTTTTTATTAAGTCTTATTTCACTGTGTTCTCAATTTGCCAACAGTGTTAAAAATTAACCCATATATTTAAGAAAAACTAAAGATCAGAACTTACTGTCAAGTGATGAAGGTCTGGGAAGAAGCAAACCTGCCATGCTTTCTACTGCTCTGACTTGATGGGGACAAAATACCACCCGTCATTTCTTCAGCTCAGACAGCCTGGGACGCTGAAGACAGTCACAGGACCAAGGGCTGGCATTGTAACCACCCCTGCCCCTGCTGCTCCAGGATTTAGGCCCCTGAGAGCAAAGCAGCTCTCTGTTCTGGCCCTGCATTCTTTCTTTTCTTTTTCCCCCTTTTCTTTCTTTCGTTTTTAGAGACTAAAAGAGAGAGAAAGAGAGAACCAATTGTTTTTCCTCCACATAGCTGTGTAAGTGGTACTGGGGCTCGAACTCATGTCCTCACACAAAGCAAGCACTGAGCCGTCTCTCCAGCCCTCTGGGCCTGCATTCTTGCAATTTGGAAGGCAAAACCCTCAGTCCCTGTCACAGTTGTAGAAAACCAGTTCCCTCATGTAATCTGGTGGTGTCTTTTGGCAGACTTTCTTTTGTTTTGTTTTGTTTTTGTAGAAATTATTTCCTTACTGGGTTGCATAGTGTTAGTAAGGTCAGTTCCCAGTTAAATACATCCTCCAAAGGTAGTGATGCTCTGTAGTTATTGAGAATGTTTTTCTTGCTCTTCTTACCAAAGCACTGACCAAAAAAAGCACTAACAATGCAGTCACCTGACTACGGTTTATAATAGAGCACAATGATAAGAGTGTTTCCATCCTAAACTGGATTTCATGTGTTTAACCTAGGTAAACCTAGACTTTCCTGGCTTCTTTTAGAAGACTAGAGATTGCTAACAACCCATATGTGTATGTGTTATCGCTATGCAGCCCATACTTCACAATAACACTTTGGAAGGAAAACAATCGTATTCCATAATCAAATGGTGTTGCAAATAGAGTTAGAAAATACCAGTGTGTTGTTCCAGGAACCCCGAGATGTGTAAACAAGGTGCTTTTTCCTTGAGCTGGACTTATCTGTGTTTACACTTGAGGCTTATGAAGACCTCAAAAGCAGTTAACCTGCATCCTCGGTCCAGCCAGATTCCAGTGGAAGACGAAGCTGCCCAGCCAGCCAGAACAGGTAGTGAGGCCCTGGTGGCGAGCAGCCCCTGGCCCTCTCCAGCTGTCTGCACCTTCCTGAACGAGGCCTGTGACGATCCAGTTGTGCATCTGTGTGATTTCCTTTTGTGTGTCCTACTGCCCTGCCTCGGCTCACCCTGACTCAGGTGTGAGTGCTCCTGGCCCGCAGGCTGCTCTCCGTGTCTGTACAGCATGTGTCCTCCTACTGCCAGCTCAGGAGCCCGTGCTGTCGAGTTCTCATCCAGTGGATCTCTCAGGCCACCTCTGGGAACCAGCCTGTCTGTTGCTCCTGTCTGTCTCACCGTTCTTCAGAGGGAACTGCCTGTCTTAGTCCCCGTTTAGAAACAAACCGCTTCTTTGTTTATCTGAACAAAACTTTCTCTGGCTCCGCCCTCCGTTTACCATCTTTGATACTTGTTCTCTCTGGCAGCCCAGAGACTGGGCCACACCTGACTGAGTCTCTGCTGCTGTGAAACAGGCTTTGGCTTCTCTCTCCTGGCTCTGCTTCTCCAATCGCCCTGACAGTTCTCCCTATGCTCAGGTAGTCTCGCGGATTTTCCCTCTCCCTTTGGTCAGAAAATGCTTTGGCTCTGCCTGCAACAGGGCCGAGTCCACAGGATTCCACTTCCCTGGTGCTGCCTCAGTGGGCAGGGGGCACTCGAACCACATCTCCCTGCCCCAGGCTTCATGAGGAGGTGGGACTCTGAGGTCACACCCTCGTGGGCACTCCTCTTCCTTAGCAACTTAGATTCTTTGCTGCCTCTGAGGAGGCACCTGTCTTTGTCTCTGGGGTTTTCCTTGTCTTCCTGGCTTTTGGTCTCATTGCATTGGTTTTTGTTTTGTTTTGTTTTTTTGGTACCAGGGATTGAACCCAGGGGCCCTTAATCACTGAGTCACAACCTCAGCCCATTTTTTATATTTTATTTTGAGACAGGGTCTCGCTGAATTGCTTAGGGCCTCACTAAGTTGCTGAGGTTGGCTTTGAACTTGCGATCCTCGTGCCTCAGTCTCCCAAGCCACTGGGATTACAGACGTGTGCCACCATACCCCACTCATTGCATTGACTTTTGTTTATTTGTTTTTATGAGAGAGGAAGAGAGAGACAGGGAGAGAAAGTTAATTTTTTCATCGGGTTTTTGCTTTTTCTTTATTTATTTGTGTATGCAATTCTGGGGATCAAAACTTGGTCCTCCTGCATGCCCAGCTAGCGCTCTACCACAAGCCACCTCTCCAGCCCCTCATTGTATTGTTTCTAAGGAAAGGAAATTTAGTCCCTGACAAATGGTCATCCAGGAGAAAAGAGCCCAGATTAGAGCAGGGGATCAAATTATGCCCTTGTCTATAGGGCCTATTCCAATCAAAAGCACTGGACAGTGAACAGGGGGGAAAGCCAGACTCTGCCCCCAGAGCAGCCACCAGGTGGGGGTTATATGTTCTGGAGAAAAGTTGCATCCCAGAGCCCCTGCTCTCCATTCCCTGCTCAGCAAACTAAGACCATGGGATGAAGGCACCTCCTCCAGGCATGGATTGGTACTGCTCAGCTGTTTGGAAGCCTGTGTAGCTCTCAGGATGTTTGAGGTGACTGGGAAAGAGATGACTTTAGAAACAGTCCAGTTTAGACACCTGGCCAAGTGGTCAGGCTTGCTAGTAATAGTCTTTATGTGGTGAGAGCCAGTTGGGCACAGCAAGCTTTAGGAGCTTTAAAGAATAAAAGTGCATTTTATCAAAGGGCTTGGAAAAGAAACCATGGCCACTTGTTTGTTTGTTTGCTTAAAACACCAAGGAGCAAGGTTTCTGGGTACCTTTAAACAAACAAGCAACGAAAGTAACAACAAAAAAACAACAAACCCAAATGCCAAGAGGCACTGTGCAGAGGCCGTGGCCAGGAGGGAACAGCCTGTGCTGCGCAGATACCATCCTCACCAGATGGGGACACCTGTCCTGAGCACCTCCCCCCACAGCCTGGCTCTCACGTCCAGGTTGCAAGAGGCTTGGGCTGGGAAGCTGGCCCATGGAGCCTTTCCCTCTGCCACTTGGGTGGCCTTCAGCTGTTGGTAGAGGCTGGCAGGAGCAGGGAGAACAGGCCACTCTGTCCTTGGGACTAGCTCTCTCTATACCTGCTCTGCTTAGCCTCATAGCAGTCCAGGGTCACCTGGGAAAACCAGATCAGGGACACACGGGACCAGCCTGGCATCAGGGTGGCCCTGCAGGCACAATGTGAGATGGCAGTACAGTAGGGAAAGGACACAAGGCTGATTGATCCTGGGGGTCAGTTAGACTCTGGCCAGAGGATGGAGGAAGGAAGCTGAGTAATGCCTCCACCTGCAACCTCAGATCTGGCTCCCCAAGGTGTCAAGTGCCCCCGAAGTGAATCCCTGGTCCTCTGCTGGCATCTTGGACTTGGCTGTCCCAGGGCCTCAGTGGTCACAGTAGGCTCTATGGGTACAGGCTCTTCTGTGAGTCAGGCTGGGTGGCTGCGACCTGCTTCCAGTGTGAGTTATAACCAACACTCCCCCCACCAAACAAATGCACACCAGATGTTTGTGTTGAGATCAGAGCACCACCAGAGAAGAGGGTGTATGTAAACAGAGACTTTCTTTAGATGGAGAACTGATTGGGAGAAAGGGAAAGAGTTGTTACGAACATGGAAGCAGCAGATTGGGGGTAGCCCAGGGGAGATGTCTTGAATGGGCTCCTCTGTGCACTCAAGAAAGTGGATTCACAGGGGACCCTGCCTTGTAGACCAACTGAATTTCACATTAGACAGCTGGACACTAGTGCAGACCACGGAAGACCCTTGCCTAACTCACCCCATCTGTCTCCAGTAGTAACTTCCTAGGAGAAGCCAGAGTCCCCTGGTTCCATGTAGAAGAGAAGGGAGGCAGGTACAGTGGAGGAGTTTGTCAAGCAAAAAAAAGAACCAAACCATGATGACAGAGTGGGTGGGTGTGGGGGAGAAGGCTGGTGGCAGATTCCTCACTGATGTGCCAGAGTAAATACCCTGCCAAGTACTTGATTCTTAGCCTTCCTCATGTTCCCTCTTTGGCCACATCGTATTGGTCTTTCCTTAGCAGAGAGCTGCTGTGGTAAAGGAGCATGGGAAGGAGGAATCATAGATGAATCCCTCGGTGGGCATCCCCTCCAGACTCTCAGGCAGTCACCTGAGCCAAGGTGACCACCCGCAGAAGGGCTTCAGAAGCCCTGCACCACCAACCAATCTAAAGTTGAGCTTTGCTCAACATAATATTCAAATCCAGCTGGACCCTAGATTAATTTCTAATCTTTTCCTCCCCCTTTTAAGTGGAAATCCTTGTCAGCTCAGGACTGAGTTTGGGTATGTGACCAACTGGTAGTGCATGCTGCAGCTGTGTGACCTCCGATTCTCAGTGTGATCTGGGCCTGTGATACTTCCAGCTCATCCTCTGCTTCGCTATGCTGTTGCTCTTGCTCCTGGATCCTTCGGTCTCATCCTCAAATCACTCTCTAACTCAGAGATGAACTGCCAATCATATTCCTCTGATCAAAGACCTAATCATTCTGCAGCATGTGTGCATTCAAAGAATCTGCTTCAGACCTTCACGGTGGGAGGGCATTGCCTGAAAACATACCTAAGCCCAATGTGGAGGTCAGATGACTGGCCATGTGACCTTGGCAATGGGCTTGGTGTTTGGGACTGCTTAGGACTGCACAGAACTTGGGGACAAAACTGATAGACATTGCAGTGGGCCTTAAATCCAGGAAAAAATGATGGAATAAGTTCTTATTCTGTGGCCCAGGGTTTCTCAAAGTGTGGTTCCTGTGCCATGTGCATCAGCTGGAGGTGTTTGGTAAAATGCAGATTCCTCAGCCCCAGGCCAAACAGATTGAATGTGGATCTCTGAGGGTTGGGTTTTTTAAATCTACAGTTTGAACAAGCTTTTCAGATGATTCTTTTGTGAGAGTTTGAGAAACCCTGCTGGAAATCACCACATGTTGCAAATGCCCCCCTTTACATGGACTCCAGCCACTCCCACTAAGCCAAGGACCAGAATCTGAGAATAGAGATGGACAGGTTCTCTTTCTGGGGATGATTATGCAGCTAGGACATGGTTTCACAGCCATATGCTGTGGGTTGAGATAAGGGGGTGGGGGGACTGTAACTTGTGTCCGTTGCCTCCTCTCCTCACCAGGCATCATCCTTTCGGTGGCCCTGGCTGGCATTCTTGGCATCTGCATTGTCCTGGCAGTGTCCATTTGGCTTTTCAGAAGGAAGAAGAGGTGAGCTGGCTGGATTTGAAATGGGAACGGGTGGCTCATGTGTCCATCCGGAAAGTCAGCCTTGCAGAAGAAACAGCCCCTGTCATTTGAACCAACACATCTGAGGAGTGCTGCCCCAAATGCCCTTTCCCCTGTCTCCTTTGCAGACGACAGTGGTTGTTCAAGGGTCACTGTGCTCAGATTTTGAGCTGTGTGTACCAGCCTTGCTGCCAGTGATAATTAGCTGTGTGACCTTGGACAAGTCTCTCGAGTTGGGGTTTATACCTAAACACAAGCAGCTTTTCTTACTAAGACCTTTGCCTCTGGTTTTCCTTCTATAAATCCAAAAAGAAAAATGAAGGAAAACCTCTTCTCCCACTCATATTAGCTATGAATGCTCTTGATTGATGGTTTTATTATCCTGTTTGCTTTTCCTAAAACAAACAGGATAATAAAACCTGATTTATTTTTTCTAGTAAGATAAAAAGGTTTCCAGGAATTATGAAGTAGGGGTAATAATGGGACTTTCTTCAAACTGCAGGTCTAATACTGTCTGGGTTCAAAGAACAGCTGGAAAATGAACAGGTTCCATTTTGGTTAATACTTTATTTGGGGACATTCTTTCCTAAGATCAACAAAATCAGAAAAGGTCCCAAAGAGAGAAATTTGACTTTTAAAATTCCCTCATTCCATATATGAGTCAGTTGTTCTCTGGCTTCCTCTCCCCCTTTTAACTAACAAGACTCGTGTGTTCTTATTGTTCCAATAGCAAAAAAGATGACAACAAGGGAGTCATTTATAAACCAGCAATCAAGAAGGAGACCGAGGCCAATGCCTGAAGTCCCTGGCATTCCCAGATGTCCAAGAAGGACCTTGTTTTGGACATTACATACGTTGGCTCTCTAAACACTTGAAACACCTCAAGGTGTTCTCTAGGGCTCAACCTACAAATACCCCAGACCTTTTTGGGGGCCTCCAATTGGGCTCCCCATGGTCCTGGTACCACAGCCATGCCCAGTGTGACCCTTGGATGGGATGAGCTCTGGACCAAGAGGTGGGCACTTTGAACTGATTGTTCTATCCGCGTGAGATGGCTGCGATGTCTGGATTCTGGGTCACAAACCAAGCCGCCTGCTGGTGAGCTATTATTGGTTGGAAAGTACTTCCATGGCCTCGCTTGGGGTACTCTCAAGTGTCCTGGAAATTCTGCTTATTCTCCCAGCTAGAATGTGCACTCTGCTTAGCTGTTGTTGCAACTCGGTTTCTTTCCTCAAGGGAGGCGTTGTCTCCATTGGATTTCCTTCTGCCCTGATTGGGGGCCTTTTCACAGTCCGTCCTTCAGGTTAGAGACACAGATTGGACCTTAGAATAAAGCATTCTCAAGTTCCATTTCTTGGTGGGGGTGAAAGAGTGACAGAGAGAAAGGGAGAAGAGAGAGCAGGAGAAGGAATGGGAGAGTCTCTGTGGAGTCAGCACTGGAATTACAAGTCATCTACAAAGTCACCACATGAGGACCGAAGGTTAAGTCCAGTTTTGTTCTATACTCTAGAGACTTTATAAATAACTGGGCAGTTCCTTAAAAATGAGTTGCTTCCTCTCTCCTAGAGGAGATGTGAGTTCTGAGATGAACCTAGGTTCCACCTGAGCAGAACTTAGGTTCTGCTTTTGGACCTACAGGAAATAGGCAGAAGCAGAATGATTGTAGAACTTCATCTCTTTTGCCCAAATGTCATTTCTGCCACTCCTGTGATTCCCTTACTGCCAACCTGGAATCAGGGCCTGTCTCTTTCTCTGACCTTGAGGATTCCTAATCATAGGTTAGTTGAAATATATTTTCATGCTACAAGAACAGGAAGCTATCTGTGCAGGAGCTAGCGTGGTCATGGTATTTAAGGACCAATAATGAGGAAATGTTGCTAAGATTCTCCATTGTTCTTCTCCCCAAGTCATAGTTTCTAAGAAGAGGTAATTCCTTCCTCATTTTCCTCCGTGGAGGTGGGAGCCCTGTACCAGTTAGTTCCGTGACTGAGAAGGAGCCTCAAGCACCAGCCCCTGATTGCTAGCTGTTTGTGGTTTACAGGGAACTTTCTGATCCAGTCTCATTTTGACAGCATAGAATGTCCTCTCTTGAAGCACAAGTTTCTGTGTAATGTCTTCCTTCTTCTACTCCTCCATCTGACTTAAAAAATTCTTCTCTTTGTCACTGCTACAGTTTTTCGTAACAATGGCAAGCCCTATGACTTTGTAGCCTGCTTCATTAGGCAAGTTTACAAGTGACCTCACGGGGGCTCAGATGTGTGTCTGCATGTGCATGCACGTGTGCATACAAGATCTCCAACAGCCTTGGACCCAACCTTGCCGTGACAAGCCTGCTGCATTATCAAATGGCAGCAAAGACCCTCCTGACCAAGCAACATGAATTAGATGGTTTTCTTGGCCTTGGTCCAAAATTGCCAATCAGAAACTAGTAAAAACCACTCCAAAGCAGTGGGATTGTCTTTCAAGAAAACTGCATACATGAATGAGTTTTGTGAGAGAACAGAGAGATCATTGTACCTGGTACAGGGGCAGGCTGTAGAAAAGGAGACTCACTGGAAGGTGGAAACGGTGGCATTTCTCCTTCCTTTGTCCCCATCAGCATGGACTAGATATTCAGCTCTCATGGCTGAGATGGAACAAAGCCAGAGAGAGTGCTCCAAGAATCAGCTGTCCTTTGCTAATCCTACAGGACTCCTGAAGATCCAGTGTTTTTCTGATTCTAACCCATTCCACCGACACCAGCTGCTCCTGCAGGAAACCAGTGCACAGTTGTCCTACACTGGCCACTTACCTCTGCTGAGTGGTGGGTGCCTGGGAGGCCCAGCAGGTGCTGTGCTAGGCACATGGCAGGTGCAGCTGACAGGGACAAGGCACAGGCTGGGGGAGGGACATGGGGAAGTCCCTGGCTTCTCCAGTCTTTCCTTTGCCTCTCACTAAGGGCAGATCTTGAGCGTCTTGTTCTGCTTCTTTGGTATCATCTGGGAAAAATGGTAAAAATCTCTGTTGCTTTAGCGGACACTCTAGGACTTGCTGTGCTGACTCTTTTCATCCCATTTCAAGTTCAAGCGATAAACTCTGCTCCCTTGTGGCCCTCTCTCAAGACCTCCTGACAGGGCCTTGGGAAGCACCGGGTTCTGCAGCATCCCTAGGTCCCTGTGCCACTGCCATGATGGTCTGTTGAGCACTTCTTCCATATTTATTGCAACAATGATTGTAATGCAGACATAACACTGTAAGTATAAGAAATTATAAATAAAATGTTTTTCACATCAGACCAATTTTTTTTTTTGGAGGTGAGGTTAAAAGTATTACTATTTGCAAGTACTTTATGGTTCCCTGTTGTGATGAATAACTCATGAGAATAGTCAATGTCATTCACATCCAGGTCTGGCACCAACAAAAAATGCGCAAATGGGCTTAGTGACTATGGAGGTTTATGGCACATGCAGCCCCCCCCCCCCCCAGTGGCACTGCTGCTTAGAGGGGCTGGGAAATCCAGAGTGATTAGAGCAAGGCTCGGGGAAAGGGCACAGTCCAATCTGGGGCCTGAAGAACAAGTCAGATTTGAACAGATAGAAAAGGAGGGGATGTTCCGAAGCACAGAGATGTGACTATAGGGAACAGGTGCCACATCTCTTCTTGCTTCTGAGGTATTTCACACGCAGGTGGACAGCTTCTCCTGGTTGCCTCTTATTTTGGATCCTTTTGCAAAATATGCTGTCACCCTCCTGTATAATCTTTTGTCTAAACCAGATTTCACAACCTGGTTTACTAAACGAGGCGGCCCTATGAAGGTTACAAGTCGGTACCATCGGTGTGTGAATTATTCAGAAAAATCTCCAATTTTCACCATCGGCCCAAGGACCTACATGAGTAAACTATCAAGAGTAATTTTCTCCAGGAGGTGATACAGCAGCTGACCCAGCTTTGGAGTAGAAATATTACAAATCTTCAGTTCTATCCTTCAGTGTCCTAAGCATCATAGCCATGTGCCAGGATGGAGGGAGGCAGCAGAGAGACAGTCCCCTGAAAGGCTGAGCTGGGACTTGCTCCATCCTAGGGGGACTGGATAGGGCAGGCACTTCCTGGAGTGGACCCTGAGCGGCTGGCTCCCATCTTTCTCCCAGCCTTCCCCTCATTCTCTGAACTTATCGGCGTGGATGTCAGGGAAGGATGCTCAAGAGCCTTCAGTTAGCAGAAAGAACTCTGCTCCTTCAGCTTGCTCATTACCTCATTTAAAGAGCTAAAACAATCTCTCAATCACACAGCCCAACAGAATGAGAGACACATGACATTTTAAATTTTCTAGTAGCCACACTAAAAAGAGTAAAAGAAACCAGTGACATTAATAACATATTTTTAATTGCAATGGCTCCAAAGTACTGTAATTTCAACATGTAATTGGAATTTTAATAAGATATTTTAATTTTGCCGCAGTAAATCTTCAAAATCTGGTGTGTATTTTACACTTACAACACATCTCAGTTCAGGTGCTAAATTTTCTTTGTAAATATTTGATCTGTACTTTGATTTCATAAGTTTTACAGTTGAAAAGCAGAACTGCTCCTAACACAAAGTTTTCCAAATTACTGAATCAATTATCAGATTTTAAATTTAAATAGATTATAATAAAATAAATTGAGCTTCTCAGTTCCACTACCCACATTCCTAGTACTCAATAGCACTTGAGGCCAGCCATCACCTTGATGGACTGTTTAGACATGGACTGCTAACCTTTGAGATGCCCTTAAAGCCTAGGAGACTTCTGCACAGAAAAAAACAACAACAACAACAAAAAAAAAAAACCACACAAAAACCTCCCTGGAAGAATGTTGTGGAGGTAGAGGAATTGGAATGGGAGATAGAAGATGGGGGACACCAGGGAGGCAGAAAGACAGGAGGGCAAGAAAATCAAGCCAAGATGAACGGTTAGCAGCACACCCTGGACTCGCTTCCTTCTCTCCTCGTCCTTCGACCCCAGGAGAAGGACCTTCCTGCAGTACCCTGGCCAGGTGTCGACTGCACCTCCTCTCCTTTCATCTCAGAGCCCTGAGGTTCCCACGCTGGCAAGGCATTTGTAGCCTTCTGGATCCTGCCAGACTGAAGGGGATGGGTCTGGCAAAGCCTGCTTGTATTGTTACCTCTCCCTACCTCCTTGGGATATAAACAGAGGCTTTTCTTAAAGGTGCCAAAGACCCAGGGCTGGCTCACAGGAAGAAACTGGACCTCTGGGGCCACCTGACGGGAAGAGGAGGCTCCATCCTCAGTCTGCACTGAGGTCACCGCCCCATTAGCCATCTGCATTGGAGCTGACTTGACAGAGACATACCATCCTCAGGCTTAGATTCAGCTGCCACAGGGTGTGTGTGCAGGGAAGGTATGAGGGCCGAACAATGCCACAGAGGGAGTTCTCCTGCTCCACCCATGCCCCTTCATTACAATGCTGTACTGAATAATTCATCGTAAAAAATTATTGCAACCAGGCGAGCAGATCATTATGACTGTAGGTCAACAGCAATTCGATAGCACCTCCCGTGTGGATATGGTGGAGGTTACAGTGCACCTTCACTCCATTATGCAACACCCCAGGAAAGGGCAGGGCACAGCCCCTAGATTGTAAGTGGGAAACAAGGACTCAGGCTGCCCAGGTCAAGCGCACATAGTTCCCACAGCACCACAATCTTAGGTGACAGTGCTAGGGCCACCCTCCACAGCTTCAGTGACACAGAAACACCTTGTAACAGAATTCACCATGCTTATCCCAATCATGCAGTAACCTCATAAAATCCCACAAGCCATGGAAGGAGAGTGATCTCTGTTCACATGGCCAGCTACAACCTGTCAAGATTGTAAGTCAAAGTCATGATTTCTGCCTGAGTTCATGCATTTTAAATATTAACTTTTAATTACCTGGAATAAAGACAACAAACACAGGGGCCCTGGGTTTGTTTCTTTAAAGAGAGAGAGGAGAGAGAGAGAAAGAGAATTGACTTTAGTTTTTCATCTGGCCTTTATTTCTTGGACACTTAGTTGTGTACATGGTGCTGGGGTTTGAACCCAGGTCCTCGCACATGCCAGGCAAGCGCACCAACTGCCGAGCCACTGCTCTAGCCTGACACGTCCATTTTTTGAAAAACACAAATTATTATAAAGCAGAAAGTTCCCCATAATCCTAACTTGTTATTGCTAAAAACAGTATTTTGATTTTTCTAGACTTTGTGGTTATATATCAGAATTTTTAATAAAATGGAATAAGATCATATATTATACATAGTTCATAAGGGCTGGAATCATACCTATTTTCACCCTTGTTTTTGTTTTTTTTTTTTTTTTCAGAGAGAAGGACAGTGAGAGAGACACAGACACAATCGATTTTTATTAAGTTTTTCACATGGCCTTCATTGCTCTGACAGTTGTGCATGTGGGTGCTGGGGTTTGAACCTGTGTACTTGTGCATGCTGGGCAAGCACTGTGACGGCCAAGCCACCGCTCCAGCCCCACCCTTGTATGCTTAATATCTAGTAGAATGGCACAAGAAATAATTGTTGAGTGGAAAAATGGTCTCTACTTTTCGTTTTCTAAAAAATTCTGAATATTCTCATTTTTAAATGGCTGTACAGTGTTCTCTTTGATGCAAAATTCCCTATGAATAGATCATTATTGCAAATTTCCTACTGTTAAAAGACTGTTAGAGGGGCTGGAGCGGTGACTCAGCGGTTGCTGTGCTTGCCTGGCATGCATGAGGACCCGGGTTCAAACTCCAGCACCACGTACACAACAAAGTCTTGGAGCAATGAAAGCCACATGAAAAACTACATAAAATTGATTCTTTCTGTCCCCCTCTCTTTAAAAAATATTTTTTTAAAAAAGAATGTTACAAGATCTTGTGAGCTTAGATGTACTTCTTTTCTTTCTTTTTTTTTTTTGTACTGGGCATCTAACCCAGGGTGGCTTTACCATTGAAGCTACATCCCCAGCCCTTTTCAATTTTTACTTTGAGACAAGGTCTAAGTTGCTGAGGCTGGCCTCAAACTGTTGATCCTCCTACCTCACCCTCCCAAGTTGCTGGAATTAGAGGAGCGTACCACCCTGCCTGGGTTGGATGTATTTTTATAGGACACAGTTTTAGAAGAGGAATTGCTGGTTCAAAATATGTACATCTGAAAATTGAATAAATATATTTTGCTAAATTACCACCCAAGAGTTGTGCTTTCTCAAAATATTCTATTTTCATCATATGCCCACGATCCTTGAAATTATCCTTTTTCATCTTTGACAACTCCATAGTCCAAGAATTATTTGCTCATTTTGGTTTTCCTTATTAGTGGTGTAGCATTTTGTCTTGTTTACTCCTATCTGCATTTTTTTCTGTGAATTATGTTTATGTTCTTTGATCACATTTTTACTATAGCATCCATTTTTAAATACAGAAGCTTCTTATTTATATATTATAGGTGACAATCCTCTGTAATATATGCAAAAATGAGCCAGTATTTGTTTAGAACATTTTTTGCTATACTGTTTTAAATATTCTATTTCTTCCCATTGTGGTTTGTAGCTATAGTGTAATGCTAAGACTCTCTTCGCTTACAATGAAACTATTTTAGTATTTTTCTAATTGTTTTATGGCTTTATTTTTTGCATTTGAATTCTTATCTAAACTTCAGTGAAAGTGAGGTAAGGATATACTTTTCACCCCCAAATATAATCAAATCAATAACCAAACAGGCATATTAAAGAGTTCATTCTTTCTTTCCCTACTGATTTAAAATATCAATTTTATTATATACTGAATTTCCATATATGAATGGGAATCTCCTGGAAAACTCTATTCATATTAATTTTTGCATATTTGTGGTAATATTGGGCAAACATAAAAACAATTTACACATTCTTTATTTTTTGAGAGTAGCATTTTTATCAGTCCCATTTCAATTAGGTAAAAAGAGAAGCTCATTTGTCACTACGATAAATTATTTAAAAAATTTATTAATATACTAGATATTCTTTGATAGTGCACTATAGGGATTTAATATTGGGAATCGTCTCATTCATAACATTTTGGTCACTTATAAAACAAAAGCTACAGTGGTGATTATTTTTCTAGAAACACGTATATTTTATAATTCTTTTCCCTATTTTTTCTGATTGTATCTCCTGAAACTTAATTTTATGTTTGTTTAATCTAATGATAATTTTGGATTTGTGATCGGAGTTGTTTTATGCCATTTTATAATTAATTTTAATTATATTTTCAAAAGTTCTGATCTGTGATAGATTTTATATTTTTCAGAGAGGGACAGTGAGAAAGAGAGAATCAGTTTTATTTGGTTTTTCATGTGACTTTCATTGCTCCAACACGTCCTCGTAAACTTCGTTCATTGTGTATGAATGAAGTACACAAGGAAGTATACATACAGCACATGGCAGGCAAGCACCGTAACCTAACCTCCAAGCCACTGCTCCAGCCCAAGATCGATTATTTTTAAATGGCCCTTCTCTATAGTTTGAGAAGTAATCCAGTTCTAGGGAGCCAATTTCAAGTTCCCACTGTTTCTCACTAGTATATAGAAATGTGACTCATTTATGTTGACCCTCCATCCATCCTATGCCCTTGCTAAATTTTCTAATTAGTTCAAGTAGCTTTTTTGTGCTTTTCTACACAGAAGGCTATATTACCAGAAATTAAGGACAATTTCTTTCTTTCCATGTGTCTCTTTTATTTGCCTTTTTGTGCTGGTGAGGACTTCTAGTACAATGCTGAATAAAAGCAGTGAGAGTAGACATAACTTGCCCAGTTTCCAATCTCAGTAGGGAAAACACTGTCTTTCAAAATACAACCTGAGCAGGAGGTTTACACAGATGCTCCCGTTTCAGGTTAGAGAATTTCCTTTCTATTAGTTTGATTCAGAGTTATCAAGAATGGGTGGTAACTTTTGTCAAAAGCATTTTTGTATCTATAAATGTGATCGTGCTTTAGACTGTTAATATGGTGAACTGATGGATATTTTTATGTTAAACCAATTTTGTATTAATGGAATGAACTACAGTTGGTCATGTGTGTGGCGCTATTTATATGTTACTAGAGTTGCTAAAACATTGTTGAAGGCTTGCATCTGTGTTGATGATAGATGTTGCTTGTAGCTTATTGTTTTTCTTTTTAGTGTTTTTGTTTATTTTTTTTTATCAAGGTAACACTGGCTCACAGAATAAACTGGAAAGTGTGTCATCACTTCTGTTTTTCAAAAGAGTTTATGTAGAATCGTTTTTTTTTCTTTTTCTTTTTAAATGTTTGGTAGAATTCTCTACTGAAGATTTCCAGGAGTTTTATTATATAGGCTTTCTCTCATTAGCCTCAACATATAAAGATCTTGGAAGGTATCACTCCCATCCTTACATGAAAAACATGTGTACACTGCAAATCAATAATTTTATTGAAACCATCAGAGAACTACAACCTCAGGGCTAACCACCACCCTGAAATCTGGACAGATGAGAATCCAGACAGCTCATCTGGAACAGGAGCTGCTAGAGACATACGCTGGTAAAGATACTTCAACGTTCATTTTGACAAATTGCTAGAGTCTGAGTGTGGACTAGCCAGAAAATGAGAAAGTGTTATTATTATAAAATACAACCAAAGGTTTCCCCATAACAAGGGCTACCCTGTAAGGAAAATAGACTTTGCCAGAGCCCCATCCCAACCTGGAGCAAAGGGATTTTTTCCACTCCAACTCCCTCTAGTCTTCCTGTCTCATCTAACCAGGGGGAAAGCTAAAAGACAGCCCAGGGATGCAGACTGACTGAAAAACTGAGATTTAATTTTAAGGTTACAGGACATGTTTCGTCCATATCTCATTGCCACACCAACAGGACTCCAGTATACAACAGTGGATTATAGCTGAATGAGCTGCAAGATGCAGACTTTCTCTGGAAAGCAGCACTTGCAGAAGCGCAAAATCAAGAGGGGACAAAAACAAGACCAGTAGAGCAGCTTGAAGCCTTTGGTATATACAGCTGAGCAAACAGCAACTGTGGTCCAACTGCTACCCAGTTTAACCTAACATTTATCCTAACAGCTTATTTTAGTCAGTTCCTAATATCCAAAAGGTTATGCTGTTTTCAACAAATAATTACAAAGCATGTGCAGAAGAAAAAAAAATCTGAAAAGGCATATAGATATTCAAATTTTCTAATATTTGAATGAACTTTGTGGATTTTTTAAAAAAAGGAATGTGTCTGTTCTTTTAAATTTATTGACAGAAAAGTGCCCATTCTATCCTGATTTAATAATGTCTCCTCTTATTCCTGATATTGGTGCTCTCTCTCATCTCCTTATGCATCTGTTCAGAGTTTTATCAATGTTAACCAGACATTTGTTTCATTGTCTCCATTGTTTCACTGCTATTTCTTTATTTTTTTCCTCCTTTATTATTTCTTCTCCTTTCGCTTTAGTTTTCCTTTTCCGATTTCTGAAGTGGAAGCTTAAGATATTGATTTGGACATTTTATTCATCCAATATAATTATTCAAAGATAAAACTCTCCCTCTTTCTTCCCTCAAGGACTTTGCTTCAGCAACTCTCCGCTCTCCCCTGCACCACTTCGCACTTTCTACGCGTCATTCCCATCCTATTACAGCATGTTCCCAAACATGCCATTACCGTCCAGATCAGACAGACACATCCTCCTCAGGCTATCGTTCAGCCACAACATCTCTGCTCTCCAGGCGCTGTCTTCTTCTGTATCTCCTGGGCTCTAGAAACTACTCCATTTGGGTGTTTACCCTTTTCTCTACCCTGAAATTGCTCTTCTCAAGGTTACCAAGTTTTCCACATATAACATCTCCCTCTTCCTTCTCATTCAGCAGCATTTGACATCCTTCGCTCCTGGCTCTCGGCCTGCCACACTCCCTTGGTTTTCCTTACTTTCTCATCAACTATTCTTCCCTTTCCAACCTCTTGCTTGTGGTGCCTGACTTCAGTCCTTAGACACCATGTTTTCCTCTTGACTTATGTCCGCTACCCAGGTGCCCTTCACCCATTCTTAAAATTTGAAGAATCTTCCGTATTCAAGCTATTCTATGTTATTCACAATTCATAGTGCATTTTATAATTGCCTTAAAATAATACTTTTGTGTTTTAATCTGGGTTGTCCCCTCAAGATAAAGATCCCCACCATCATGTCAGAGAAGCATTCTGTACATGGTAAACCCTGAACAAGCATTAGGAGTTACCTCTGCTTTTGAAGAAGCATTAAAAAATGTATAGTTTTACTCTAAGGTAGAAGCAGGACTTATAGTGATCCACACAAGTACCATCTACAAATTATGGAGCCTTAAAGCCAGGACCTGTTGGGGCTTAGAGTTTATTATGGTCATCTTGGAACGTGCTGAATCCCCAATTCTTCTACTTAGACTGGGACCATAGGCCAGCTGAATGGTTCTTCCATTCTGCACTTTCAATGAGTAAAATATGTACTTCTTTCCACTGGAGGTTTCTCACATGTTGAGGCTGGTCACAGGGAAACCTCCATTCCAACTAAAGGCCAAACAAATAATAGTTAAGTGAGGGCCACAATGTGGAAGGGGCGCTGAAACTGTACACCTGTCTGGCCCGACACCCAGGGAATATAAGCCTCTTTCCCTGGCTGACTAGTCAGAAGCACAGAGCCCCTGTTTCCTCAGGCAATGTCCAGTAATACAGTCAACATAAACCCAGAGTGAGCCACCATCACATGGTTCTGAGTTACAGTTACAGGCCATCACAATTCCCCACACAACCCGACTGATGCTAAGGCAAGCTGAAAGCCTTAGCTGCAGCCTTCTCACCATGGGGAGGAAGATCAAAGGGACTCTACAAGCTACTCAGGGCCACTAGGGAGAGGCCAAGTTGTGCTCTCCTCTTTCCCTGACTCTGATCTTCAGCCATTACCATGTCATGTTTTATAAATTCACTATTTTACAATTACTTGGAAGGTTTTTCAAAGTGAAGTTCCAGAATTTTAGGATTTTTTTCTGCTTTAAGAAACCTCAAGGCATTCTCTGTACTAAAATGTTTCTGAACATACAGATATGAAGTAGGCTTTATGAACTGTAAATTAAAGAACTTTTTGAAAAAAGTCTCAGATCTGATCAGTTATAAACAACAGAATATACAGCTATGTTTTAAAAGAGACAAAAACCATAGTAACAGATCCTAAAGGATACACTACTCCAAAGAAGGAGAAACATGGGATATGAGTAGTGCCAAATGATCTTTTTATTGTTTGCTGAAAAACACAGGTCTCAAAAAAGTCTACTGCATCGTGTTTGGAATGCAAGGTCTGATGTTGTAACTATATATGACATAATAGTATAATTTGTATAAAATGTTACATATTTTACATAGAGACAATTCCCACATCTTCTAAATACTAAAATTTACTAGAAATAAAACCTCTTATTGAATGAGAAATATAAACATTGTAATTGGAAGCAAAATGCTCTAAGCAAAGCAATGTTTTGTGTGACATCTACCTTGTATCGCTGGTGTTAGGAATGGTGGGGTCTAGAAAAAATTAACTAAAAGCCAATACCCCCAAAGGAGCTCACCCCAGGAAGCAGGCCACTGGTACCCTAGATAGGTTGCTACTTTGGCTACCTAGGAAGGCTTCAGTGTCACCCTCGGGCCCACACTGACTACTAACGCCTATTTTGGGGCTGGGCTGAAGAAACTGGAAAAGGAGTGCTAGGTACAAAGAACCTTTTAACCTAGCATTTTTAGTGTGAATCTGTCACTCAGCAATTACTGGAATGTGCTTGAGGAGAAAAAAATTAACACGGGGAACAGAAGCCATTTTCTATGTGTTCTACAAATGATATCATTACTTCCTTTCAGCTATGTTTTCAAGAAGCTCAAAAAGGCACTGTTACTATAATGTCTAGCCCAGCATCAAGGCAACTAGACATCGGCAATTATGACTACTAATTCAAATGAATAAAAAAAAAACACAGCTTATATTAGCAATAGAATCAATATCTATTAAATACATGACAATATATTAAAGCACTGCAACAACATTCAAAATTTCAAGGTCAATATTAACGATGTCCACATTTCCCTCCAAACAGAAAAATCCTGTGTGGAGGACAGCATGCGGCACCAATACCAACTCCTCCTCTCTAGTTATCACCAGGACTTAGAGAGATCATTGTAGATAACAAATGAAAAAAAAAAAAAAGGGTTTGAATACATACACAGCAACAGAGAAAGACCACACGCTCCCTCAGGGATTTCTTGGCAGGAGGCAAAAAGCAGGCTACTTGAAACAACAGTGCCCACTTATGGTGGCAATATTCACATTCTAAGAGAAATCAGGGTTACATCAGCCCCTTATTCATAGATAACCAAGGATTATTAAATAATTTCCTGAACTAAGACAACAGTCTGACCGTGGAAAACTTCCTTCTGAGTTTTTATTAAATATACAATTTCACAGCTTCTTACTAGTGAGCTGGAGTATACAGAGTACTTGCTCAGAGCTCAAAAATGAATATTAAAATTTTCAGATTTTAAAGACAGGCCAATGTTTTATCAGAGTATCCACTTAAGAGATTTATAATCCAGGTTGAGATTGTAGCTCAGTAGTAGTACATTTGCGTAGCACACATGAGGCCCTGAGTTCAGTCCCCAGTACCACAAGGGGGTGGGATATTTTTTGACTTATAAGTCAATAGTAATAACCAACTACATATTTTCTTATTCTATTCAACAAAGAATACCATGTTCTGTTAAGAATGAATCCCGTTTCCATGGCATCTTATTTCCCTTAACTCTGTACAGAAAAATTTATTGTTCAGTCACTATGCCCTTATCTCTTCTAGTCCAAGTAAAATCTTGTTTAAAGCTGGAAGAAAAAATGTGAACTATAACAGAAAACTGGTATTAGTGCTGCAGTAACCTTTAGGGGAATGATTGCAATTGCTTATCAGACTGGTAGAAGCTCTATTCCTGAATCTCCAGATTGAGATATTCTAGTATTTCAAACATGGTGAGTTGTCATTGATAAAGGTCTAGCACATAAGTAAGGTTCTGGTACATGGAATGATGTGCAGTTAGCTCAAAATGCTGAATGCATTTCCATTTCAAGCATGTTTGTTATTCTCCACCATTTATTCATCTGTCATGTCACTATTGAATCCTTTCATTGCTGCTTTTCGATGTTCTACTGCACATATGGGATTCACAGAAGTATTGCTTTAATTATAGATAATTTCCATTTCACACGATCAGCTCCCAAAGACATCAACTGGGAACAATTTCCAGTTAGTAAAGTCATAATTCACTGGCATTTCCTCTTCATAAAGGAAATCAAAAGGGTTGCTTAGAAGCTGAACACCCTGGACATTCTTCTAAAGAGAATGCTGTATAATTGCTACCAAAACCCAAAGATGTCTATTAAATCTAAAGATTATACAGACTATGTAATAGGATAAAATTTGGCAGCTTAAGATACATTTCAATGTTACACTATACCATTTCGGTAAAAGAGCTGTGTAGTATTGTTAATGACAACCTTGCCCAGGGACCCTGTATAGATCCTGGATGGCTACTTTTGGCTGAGAACAGTGAGCAAATGAAAGGTGTCAACATCACCCTTTTGGCTTGTTGTCCTTGAACTTCTGGTTACACTTTTACCAGCTCCAGTGAAGGCTGTTCTAGGGCACATCATTTAGCTCCTGCCCAGCTGCTCAAGGATAATACCCTGGGTTTCACCTCAACTAGTCCAGCATCTGGCACTCAGATGGTAAACACTGTAGCTTTAAACTGAGGAACGACTCAAAGACTTTGCACAATTCTTGATTTTGTACTTTCCCAAGAAAATCAGAAAATAATCTTAAACTGAATTTATACTAAAAAATAATGCATTGCTTCAAAAAGCAAAACCTAGAATGGAAAAACTTCAAAAGGATATACATTATTAATCAAATCTTACTTTGGCTAAATTATCATAGTAAGTCAGTGTAATTGATTATTGCATTTAGAAGCACAGCCTACCATGTTTTCCTAAGATAGTACTAGTGAAGTACATGTGAACAGTTCACAGAGATGATAGCCCTTTAGCCTTTTGTGACTTTATAACAAAAAGATAAAGGCTAACGAGGATTTGACATTCAGAAATTTACTTGCTTAGCACAAGTTGAGTCAGGAGACAATTATTTCTAGATTCTCATTCACTTAGGATATTCTCAGGAAGTTTCCATCTGGATCTCAGTGGTTCACAGCCTTGCCACACATCTTTCTTGGAAGCTTTCAAAAATTACCAAATGTTCAGGCCAATTTAACCTGGAATGGGGAGTCCCAGATCAGTATTTATGTTTTCCCAGGTGACTAATGTGCAGTCAGCATGCAGACCACTGAGGCATCCCTTTCAGAGACCTACTTCTTAAAAGCCAAGCAAATGGAATTCCTATCTAGACAGCTTTGCTTTTTCTAAATCCATCAGAAAGAGGATTTTTTTTTTCTTTTTAGAAAAAGGCACTATTGTGCTTCCTCTAATGACACAACCTGCTGTTGGTAGGTACTGACTATTGGAGGCTATCTGGAGCGTTGGTGGTAAAGCAGAAAGTCCTTGTCTTGGCAGAGCAGGCAAAGTTTCAGGCTTCGGCAGCTGCCTCCAGCAACAAAAAATGCCCAGACGCCCATGAGCACCATGACTATATATGCTGACACCAGATTAATTCCATAGTGAGGGCTTAGGAAAGTCTGCAAAGAAAAAATAAATCAAGTTGAGTAATAACACAAGCTTATTAAGTGTGGAATAACCGAAGATAGGAAATATGGAATTCTCTCAACAGCTGGACTGTTTCACCAAATAAAAATTGCATGCCATGTGATAAGGGCCTACAAAAGCATCCAGAACCAACCTAATCAAGAGACACTTGTCTGCAGACTTTGAGCTTTGCTGGCTTCAGTTGGTAACCCTAGAAGACAGTCATTTGCCAGAATCTGATTGAATACTCAATAGAAGACACATGTTATATAACCTGGCCCTGGTTTGTACTCACTTCTGTGTTAAATTTGCAAGAAAGTAAGACAAGTCTAGATTAGTATGAATCTTTAGTATTTGAGGAAACATGCAGAAACTGAGTCTCTTTTACAGCTGCACAATTGCTATTGTACAAAAGTTTATTCATTTAAAAAATTGCTGATGGGGGTGTAGCTCACTAGTAGAGTATGTGCTCAGCATGCACAAGCTCATGGATTCAGTCTCCAGCACCAAAACAAAACTAAACAACAAAAGGCAAGCATTAGTGAAGACCAGAGTCTCCATTGTAATGGACCTTACAGACTAGGTAAGGGAGACAGGTAATGAATAAAAACAGTAATTACAAATCATGATGAATGCAAAGACAGAATAATTATAATTGTGATGATATTACATTAAGAATAAGCTGATACACTTAGGATGGCTAAGGAAAGCCATAAGAAAGTGGCATTTAAACAGAGACATACGGGGGGAGGAGTGATCTAACCCAGTGTAGGCCAAAGCAGGTAATAAGGGGAGGTGGCAAAGAGCTGGATAGAGCTGAGAACCTGAGGAGAGTCAGCATTAATGACAGCATTGATTTTACTCCTTAGTGCAGTGGATGGTCACAGAAGGGTTTTTGGTTGGGGTCTTGAATGACTTTGGATTTGTTAAACTGAAGAGAATGAATTAAAGGGGACTTTGGTAAAAACAGAGTAGTTAGGAAGATACTGCACTAGGTGAGGAGAGTATACGATGGTGACCTAGACCAGGAGGTGGTGATGGAGACTGAGGGTGGATAACATGAACTGATAGAACTTACTGGTGGACTGAACATGAGGGGGAGATTGACCCTCATATTTCTAGCTTTAGGTAAATGATGGTGACATTTAATTAAATGACAAAGACTTGAGGAGGACCAAACTTGAAAGAGTTGGCGAAAGACCAAGCTTGGATTGATGGGTGGGAATCAAGTCCAAAGTGGCATGTTAAGAGTAACATGCTATGAGATTTCAAAGGCAAATATCAGATAAGTCATTGGATATAGGAGCATGAGGGTCAGAGGAGAGGTCTAAGCTAGAAAAAGGAATGTAGAGCATAGTCTACAGAGGGAACTTAGCCTCAGCCATGAAAGCAATGATGCAGGGAGCTATGGCCTTTACACAGAGAGACAGGAAGAAACAGGGCTCCAAAACTGGGACCTGAGATTAGAGCAAATATTTATAAATTATTTCTAAGAATAGGGGCCAGCAAAAGGGTCTGAGAAAGAGTAAACAGTAAGATAAGAAAAAAATCAGGACAGTGTGGTAGAGCAGAAGTGAAAGAGGGAAATGAGGTAGATGGTCAGCTCTTTTTAAAGGCTGCGGAGATGACAAAAGAAAAATGTTGAAATGAAGGTCTTTTTCGTCCTTGACAAGTACTATTTTTTTATTTTTAAAGACAGAGGGAGGGAGAAGGAAGAGATAATTAATTTTATTGATTTATCTGGCCTTTGTTTCTCTGACACTTGGTTGTGTATGTGGTGCTGGGGTTTGAACCCTGGTCCTCACGCATGTCACATAAGTGCTCCAACCATTGAGCCACAAGCAGAAGTCACACTGGGCTGGAAGTATGAGTGGGAAGAAATGGAAACAGATTTTGTGGAATTACTCTGAAGAGTTTTGCTGTAATGAGGGAAAAAAGGAGGGGCAGAGGAGGGGAAAGGCAGTATGGAAGAGTTTAAGACACTCCTGTGTGCTGATTAAGAGAAGGAAAAGGCTGTCATGGAGGACAAGGGCACAACCAAGGGAGGGAAGTCCTCAAGCAGGAGACAATGGAACCTTATGCCAAAAACTATACTTTTCTTGAGAGGCATCTGTGCGCATGGCAGGCATTGAGAATTTCTGAATTAGTTTTTTCAGAATAATTTTATAATCAAGTCTATTGAATTTTAATTTATATTGTTATTGTAGAAGGCTGAATTTTGCATTTTCTTTACAGTTTATTTTTTTAAACATTTTTCTCTTTTAAACGATTACAAAAGTGAGACTTGATTGTTGTAGAAAGCTATAATACACAAATGAGAAAAATAAATGAATTTTAAATCTTGAAATTCAGCTTGGTTAATGTTTTATTAAACAGAACACAATAGATGAAACTAGAAAGAAAAACTGAACAAGCTGGATGTGGCTGTGCACATCTGTAATCTCAGTAGCTCAGGAGGCTGAGGCAGAAGACTGCAAGTTCAAGACCAGCCTCTGCAACTTAGGGAGACCCTGTCTCAAAATAAAAAATCAAAAGGGCTGAAGTTGTAGCTCAGTGGTAGAGTACAAATCTGGTATGCACAAGACCCTAGTTTCAATTCCCCAGTAGCACAAAAAAAGGAGGAAAAAAAGGGAAGACAAACCATGTTATAGAAGGTATTTGCAACATATACACCTGACAAGGACTTGCTTACAGAAAATATAAGCAGATCCTAAAAATGAAAAAGAAAGACAACCCAAAAGATAGGCAAAATATCTGAACAAGTACTTCCCCCAAAATTATCCAAATGGCCAATAAACATGAAGATATGCTCAACCTCCTTAATCATTAGGGAAATGCAAATTAAAAATTTAATGTGATACCTACCACTGCATTCCCAGCAGTGTAAGTCATACCAAATATTGGTGAGGAGGTGGAGGAATAACAGCTCATAGATTAATGGTAAGAGTATAAGTTGGTACAACCACTCTGAAAAATTGAGTGATATGAACAGCTAACAAATGGATATATGCCCCAACTCCACTCCTAGGAATATATCCAAAACAATGTGTACAGGTTCATCAAGGGGCATATGCTCAAATGTTCAGAGCAGGCTCACTTCATAGTAGTTAACACTGGAAACACCATAAATAGCCTCTGCTATAGAATGATATTATGGTATACACAGAAGAATGCAGTACTACAATGAATGAGCAATCTACAGTTACACAATAAATATGTAGCAAATGTGTGGTTATAATGAATATATCAGGAATCTCACCAACATAATATTAAGTGAAAGGAGCCAAACACATTAGCAAATATTGTAGAGTTCTGTGTACATGGAATACCAAAAGGCAGCGCCTGTTGTGGTGCTGCTGTAAGCCAGGATTATGGGTACCCTTAATGGGGGCAGTGACTGAAGGCACAAGAAGGCTCCTAGGGCTCATGAGGTTCTGATTTTAATCTAGGTGCAAGTTCCATAGATTTGTTCACTGTGAAAATTCACCAAGATGTACACTTCTGATTTGTGTGATATATACTTACATATATATAAAATTATAAAAAAAAATATATAAAATATATATATATAAAATTTTAGTAAAACAATTACTTAAATGGTCTTTCTATGAAATTTGCCATTCAGAGATAACTACTGTTAACATTTTGGTAAATAAACATTCAAAATTCTTGGGTTCTTTTTAAAACCATTAAATAGAATAATATTCAACATTCAATCAGCATTTACTGGTCACCTATTATGTGCCAAGGATTGATGATACAAAGATTGACAAGATCCCAACTCAAATGATCCAAATCTAATTGAAGAGAGATGTAAAAACTGTATTAAATAAAATAATGCCAGCCAAAGACAAATATTATAAAAGTGAATAAGGTCCAGCGACAGTGCCGAGTCTGGAATATGCAACTTTTCCAGACAGGTTTTACAAAGAATAACCGAGGTTGCGGAGAAGATAAACCACTGCCAGTAAATAGCAGGGATGAAGCCAAGCCTGTTTCAGAGCCACACTGGATCAGTATAGATGGAGTATATGATGTGAATTGTAGGCAGCAGCAGCAGATTGTTTTGTAGCAGCAAGACTCACAGAGGCTATGCCAGACAAAGTAGCTGGGCTTTCTTCCATAGGCTTCTGCTACAGAAAATCACTCTCTACACTTGGCTTCTAGGGCATGTGGCTCCCTGGGGTTTCCTGGTCTTCATCCTACTCACTGCTGCTCCTTCTTAGTCTTCTTTGTTGGCTCCTCCTTTTTCCCTCAACCACAATGCTAGAACATCGTGGGGCTCAGTCCTTGAGCATCCTCTTATCTGTTTACTCCTACTACTTGAATCATCTTTCCTAATCTGGATCTCTCTCCAGACTTTTCCATCCAACTGTTCATCCTGGATGTCCAATAGGCCGCCCCATACAGAATTCCTGACCTCCCCTTGTAAAGCTTCCTTATCTCAGCTGATGACAGCTCCATCCCTTCTGCTGTCCAGACCCAAAACCTTAGAGACAATCTTGGCTCCTCCTCTTCTCTCACATGCTTCACCCACTCTGTCAGGAAATATCGCTGGCACTACTTTCAAAAATATGTCCTGAATCTGACCATTTTTCATTTTCCATTCCTGTCTCAGTTGAGTCATTGTCTTTCCCTTGACGATGTTGATCTCTCCTTGCTCTCAGTTCAACTCGACAAACATGTCATACCTCTCTTTGACACCCTATGCTGACAACTCATTTTACAAAGGGTAAGTTAAAAGTCCTTCCTTATCTAGATGAGGATCTCACTTCCAAACTCCTACTTCCCTCTGACCTTCAATTCTCTGACAATGTCTCCTACTAGCCTCCCCCTTGCTCACTCTGCTCTGGCCACCCTGGTTTCCACAAACATGCCAAGCATGTCCTTTGGTCCTAGGACCCTGCTACTGGCTGATCAGTCCTGAATACTCTAACCTCTCCAGATGGCCACATGACCAACTCCCTCACCTCTACTTTTTCTTTCTTAAAGTCACCTTAACAAGCCACCTAAGGAAGAAATGTGACACCACCACTTCCCACTCTGGATCGCTTTACTTTGTTCTACTTTTCCTTTTGTCCACATCACTGATTACCTTCTAATACACTAAATAGTTTCTTAATTTATTATGTTTATTGCTTATTGCATGTCTCTCCCTACGAGATTATAAAGGCAGGGATGTTTGTTTTGTTTACTTGAACCAATGTTTGCAATACAGAAGTCTCTCAACATAATATTTATTGAAAAATAAATGATCCAACTGGATCCATAATATTTGCTTTATCATGTAACTTTCTGATTATAAAAGTGCTATATTTTGGAAATTTTCAACATGACAAAACTATAATGAATAAAAGAGCCTATAATCCCACACCCAAAGATAGACCCTATTAATATTTTAATGTATTCTCTTTTCTATCTTTTTTTCCCACAAAGATATGTCTTTCCCTAGACGTCATCATATTAAAGGTAACTTTAGCATCTTGCAGCACTGAAAGCTTTCAGGTGTATGGGGCAGGGGAGGCAAGATGATTGCATTTTAGATGGATCAGAGGGCAAAGAGCCCAGTGTAAGAAAATCTGATATAAAGTGTAAGTTGATGGAGAGGAGAGATGCAAGAGGCAAGCACCATCAGGAAGAGCCTTTTAATATTTCAGGTGACAGGTCTGGACAAGGCAATGGCAAGGGTCATACTGATGAAAATGACAAATTACAATAAAAATGAGACCCAAGTATTACATAGTACTTTAAAAATAAATCTAGTCAATTTTTTTTATTTTTAAACTTCACTTTGAAAACTGACACTACTATAATTACTATAACTATAATGTTAATGAGAAGGAAGTAAAGTGAACACTTTAGTTTTTTATCAAAATGTGTAAAAATGGTTATAACCCCTATGGAGAATACATTAGCAATATGTATTGAGTGCTTAAAAAAATCTTCATGCAATTTAACTTTATAATTCCATGCTCTGGAATATAAACAACATATGGGAAAAGTTTCACACAGATGATCAAGACTGCTTCATGATAACCAGAGAAACAGAAACTATTAAAGAGTTAAACAAATTATAATGATTTTTTTTGAGAGAGGACAGAGAGAGAGAGAGAGAGATAGAATCAATTTTTATTGAGTTTTTCACATGGCTTTTGTTGCTCTGACACTTAGTTGAGTACATGGGTGCTGGGGTTTGAACCCGTGTACCTGTGCATGCCAGGCAAGCACTGTAGCCAGGCAAGCACTGTAACCACCGAGCCACTGCTCCAGCCCCTATAATGATTTTTAACATAATAATGTAAAGCTATTAAAATTTGTATCTTGAAGGATTTATAAGAAGGAAATTACTCCAGACATGTTTCCTGAGTATACAGCAAGATTATTACAGGTTTGACTATATCCAATAAAGGAATGACACATGGAAAAATCTTTAGTGAAATATGCTAAAAAAATTATAGTGGTTGTCTTTCTGTAGTAAAACTTAGATGACTCATTCTTTCACTTGAATTACTTTCCTAATTTTCCCACGAACATGTACTTCATTTGGAGTGGACTCTACCATTTTAGATACATGGACTTCAGTTCCAAAAAATGGCGTGAGCACAGTGACAACACTCACCTGGGTGGATACCAGCAGATGGGTCAGGAGAACTATGAGGAGAATGTACCACTTTTTCTTCTCGCAAGCATCAAAAAATATGATGCCCCAGAACACGTGCAGCAATATGATAACCAGCGTCATGAAAGCTGAAAGACAGTCAACTATTAGTGCCCAGTCCTACAGACACCAAAGGCTGCCGAACACCCTTTCATTGTGCACAGGAAAGCAGTAAGATTATTCTGAGGTCTAACCAGCTGTTCCCCAATTAGCCTTCAATCCTACTTAAGAGCTTTCTCAACTAAAAGTCCCCTAGTAAGGTAGAATTTCTCTTTAGAAATTTTCTAAAATGACCAATGGGATAAACTATTATGTATTTATCCGTTCCAGTAATGATGAACATTTTTTGTTATTACAAACAGTGCTGGTATAAATATTCTTAAGTATATCTTCTTGTGCACATTTGTAAGAATTTCTCTAGAGCAGTGGTTCTCAAACTTGACCATGTATCAGAATCGCCTGGAAGGCTGTTTAAATTGGGATCAGTGGCCTCCCAGCACCATGGTTTCTGATTAAGGTGTAGGGTAGATTCCACGGTTTTACTTTTCTAACATGATCTATTGATTTGAGAACTAATTGCCTCAGTATAGATCTAGATTGGAATTGCTGGAGTTGAAATAGAGAATGCAAGTTTTCCACTTTATTGGTAATGCTAGATTTTTTTTATCTACCAGCAGTGTGCAAGAAAATTGCCAGACCTGGATTTTTTCCATTTGATGGGTGCAAACAGTCTCTTTATTATGTGACCAGAAAGGAAACCTATTTTCCTTTTTTTAAAATGTTAAAACTTGAAGAATATGTTAAATTTGCCCGCTTTTAATAAAAATAAAGAATGTTATCCAGGACATAAGATACACACATACAACACACATAAGCTGTATTCCACAGAATAATCTGTGGGTGCCAATCAACTCAAATCCAGTGCCAGTTGCTTAAGAAGAATCTTAGGTAATTATATTAGTATTATTTTATTATATTAGTATTATTTTATTCACACAATGAACGACTATATATGATCTACAATATATTCAATATAATATTGAATGAAAAAAGTGTAAAAAGGTATACTGCTTCATTTATATGAAGAAAAACATGCAAAACAATATTAAAAAGTCATAACTGTGGTAATTAGATGAAAGCTAGCTGTCTAGTTTGACAATGGATTTCCTCTTGTAATAATCTTTTAAGGCTAATCTCTGAGCAAAAAGTGTTTCAATCGAAACTTGTTTTTTCCTTTTTGGTACTGGTGACTGAACCTAGGAGAACTTGACCAATGGGGGATACCCCCCAGTCTTTTTTAAAGTAATTTTTATTAGGTACTAGGGATTGAACCTAGCAGCACTTTACCACTGAGCAACACCCCAGTCTTTTTTTTTTTTTTTTAAGAGACGGAATCATTTTATTTAGTTTTTCACATGGCTTTCATTGCTCTGAGACTTTGTTGTGTATGTACCTGGTGTTGGAGTTTAGAACTCAGGTCCTTGCGCATGCCAGGCAAGCACCATACCGCTGAGCCACCATTTCAGCCCAAGCCTTTTAAAGACACAGTCTTAGTTCCTTAGGGTCTTACTACATTGCTGAGGCTGGCCTTGAACTTGCAACCCTCCTGCCTCAGCCTCTGCAGTCACTGGGATTATAGACATGTGTCACCACACCAGGCTCCATCTAACCTATTTTAAAGTAAAATGTTTCAGTGTTATCTGTAAGAGTAATATTTAGTATTTGGTTCTTTTACCAACTTCCTCAATGAATAAACCCCCAAATACTCCAACACGCAGATCCATAAGTACCCTCATCTCCCCACTTGTCCCTCTCTCCCTCATTCCTGTTATATACTTTTCTGTCACTATGAAAACAATGGCCTAAAATAGCAATGAATGCTAACACTGGATTCCTGAGGGAACAGAAACTACTGTAATCTGTAATCTGGCCTCCCCTAACCACCTTCGGGCATTTCTAAGTAGGTTGGAGGGAGCCAAGGGCTACTGCTGGATGGTGGCAGCAACAGAGAAAAGGGTATTTTGCAAAACAAACACTTGGCTCCTGCTGCCTAGAGATAGACTATGAACACCAAAGGGATTTTGGCTTCTTTTTCAAAGTGATACAAGGGTCTGAGGTTTCTGGGTTCTGGGAGCCTGCCTTCTATGTCTCCAGGTTACAGAAAATCCCTGGATTCATGAGAGATCCTCAATCAAGTGCAAACAGGAGTCAAACCCCAGAACATTCTCTAGAATTAAAAATTCTGTGGTATTAAATACATTAAAGCATTATATAGTATTTTTAAAAAACATTTTAAAACCATGTCTTATTACATGGCAATAAGCAAGGTATGGTACTGACCCTTATACCAAAAAGATTATAAACAAGATGTCCCAAAAGCAACTTAAATGACTGCAGGTGTTTTAAATAGCATTTATCATTTGATATTTATGAAAACATTCTTGAAGCTTGTTTATGAGCTGAATGGACTGCCAAGGACATGATGCTACGTTTAAAGTCCCCCTAGCAATGCTGAAGGATTATGGAATAATACTCTCCCCAAATCAACCCATCAATGTAGAGAGAGTAAGCACTGGGAAGGTGGCCCATTATTACTCCTGTAGTCGAGTCCCTTACACAATGAAAAATAAACAAATAAATAAATAAATAAATCCCACGGGCTCCACTTTCAATGCTTCCAATTTAGGAGCTTACTTACTTCATTAAATAGCCTTTGTGGGAAACTTTCTTCTCAAATCCACCTTCCTCTAACTTAGTGATTCTCAATTACAGTGATTTTGCCCCCAGAGGGCATTTGTCAATGTCAGTAAACATTTTTACTTGTCACATCTGGAAATGGGGAGCTTCTGGTATCTATTAGATAGAATCCAGGGATGCTGTTAAAAACCCTATACTACGCAAAAGATAGCTCCTCAACAACAACAACAAAAATTATCTGGCTCCAAACATCAATAGTACTGTGGCTGAGAAACCTCACTCAAACTCCTGCTTTTTAATCCTAGGAAGACTTTTTTTTTTAAACTCCACGATTTTTTCCTTTTTTTTTTTTATATATTGGTTTATCTATGAAGACTTTTTGAACTCTTTCCCCCCACATATGAGGCACATTAAAAAATATCTGAAACTCCCTATATTAGTCAGCCACTATTACCCCCCCAGGACCCCCCCAAAATGCACTAAGAAACCATGCCAGAACTCATTGGCTAGAGCTGCTACTGGGAGCACGGAGTCCAAGGCAATGCTCCCAGGCACCTCAGATACAATTCACCAATAGGGAATACTTTCAGGAAGCAAGCAGTGGATGTGAGCTCCTAGGACTCTATTACTTTCTACTAATGCTTCATTGATTTCATGATATTCATTAGAAACTTTTAAAGTTTTTGCTGGCCTAGAATTAAATTTAAGCACCATCAGATTTTTCTTTACATACTTGCTTCAAATCAGCTCTCAAACTTATCTATTCCTGATGCCACTAAAGTAAAACCAAGCCTATAAAAGCTTGGGTGAAGATTTAAATGAAAACTGGATATAACTTCTGCAGCTGGATTGAATGTGAGTTACGACAAAAAGCAAAAATCAGGAATTAGTCTAACAAATAAATTGGCCCGAGCAACTACAAGAAATTGCATCAATGGATGTGGTGGGGTGTACCACATTAAAGTTGTTGTTCCAACATCTTCTGTCCTCCCAGATTTCTGGTGAAAAGTTAAGAGTATTTCAAATGGTTCCACAGAATACAAGGAGAAAGTTCCACTAAAGAGAGAAAAGCAGCATACCACCTAAAACAACATACTTCAGTCTCAAGAAAAATATTCGTTCATATGCAAGCCTTCTCTGAAAACCTTAGAACCATGAAAAAATATGATAAAATCCATTCACTCTACCTCTTAAGGTTGGTTAATTCCTCAAAAGAACAGCCAGGATTTCTAAACATTTACACATATAAGAAAAGTCTGGTTCTTAGAAATTTGACTAAAACTTGTTCCAGGAATGATGTTGGAAAAACCTTAGTGTATACCAATGAAAAATGTTACACTGTGCACAATTCCCTTAGATGTTGTACAATGCAGTGGCGCTGATGTGAACATTTTGACTCTCAAAGCAGAGCTAAGGAGAGGTAGAAGAGTAAGCTGATGCACTGGTCCCAGTAATGAAGGGCATCCTTCATGAGAAGAGGGAATGAAGCAGGTCAGTAAATGCTGGAATTCCCAGCACATCTTCTCATCACAGCCTTAGAGCTATGTGGGATCAACCCGAGGTTGCTGAGGAAGGCTAGGCAGTCCACTGCCTTTGAAATGATTAACACTGAATTTAGTGTACAAAAAATATATTCCTATGGGGCTGCATGCCATTCTAGGTGTGTGTGTGTGTGTGTGTGTGTGTGTGTGTGTGTGTGTGTGTGTGTTAAGAAAGAGAGGACAAATAGAGAGAGAAAGAGAGAAGCAATCTTTAGTTTTTCATGTGACTGTCATTCCTTGGTCATTTCATTGTGTACGTGGTGCTGGAGTTCAAACTCGAGTACTCGTGCAAGCCAGGCAAGTGCTGTAACTGCCAAGCCACTGCTCCAGCCCCATTCTAGATGATTTTTTAAGTGTGACTTTTGGGGGCTGGAGCAGCGGCTTGGCGGCTATAGCGCTTGCCTGGCCTGCGCGAGTACGTGAGTTCAAACCCCAGCACCACGTAAGCAGCAAAGTCTTGGAGCAATGAAGGCCACATGAAAAAACTAAATAAAAATTATTTCTTTCTCTCACTCTCTCTCTAAAAAAAAAAAAGTGTGATTTTTGTCTAATGCAAGTCATCTTGACAGGATAGTCTTTTATTCATCATGGTTATGGAAAAAATTCTCTGTTGAATTCAGTGAAGGAAACAAAACGATAAAATACCAAAAAAGTAAGGGTAGCACTGGATGAAAAAAATAAGGCATCTGACTGCCTTAGATAAAAGGTAGATGACAGAAACTAGTCACTCATCCCTATGAGGAAAGAGACATCAGGACTCTCAAGGAGGCCTGGAATATATCTACAAGGGCCATCAAGTCTTAGAGCCACAGCCCAGGCTATTCTTTCAGCCAAGGATGGTGAAGCAATATACCAAGCCTATTCACACACTGTCTGAAGACTGAGACCTGTGATGTGCATATTTTTATAAGGTATCACAGGCCACTAGAATCCACAAATAGGCCCAGGTTTAATAAAAGAACACTCTGAAAAAGTATGATTTTAAAAATTTCTTTTTCTTTTTTTTTTTTTTTGGTGTAGTACTAGGGATTGAACTGAAGGCCTCACACAGGCTACACAAGTGTTGAACCAATGAGCTGCATCCTCAATCCTTTTTTACTTTGAGACAGGGTCTTACAGGTTGGTTCAAACTTGGAATTTTCCCGCCTCAGTCTCTCAAGTAGCTAGTATTACAGGTGTGCACCACACCTGGCTAAAAAGTATACTTTTCTATTTTCAGTTATTTGAGAAGTCTGAAGGAAATACTATTACCCTATTGACATAAAGGAAACAGATAATTTTTTAAAATTTTTTTTAAGAGAGAGGGACAGTGAGAGAGAGAGAGAGAGAAAGAGAAAGAAATAATTTTTATTTAGTTTTTCATGTGGCCTTCATTGCTCAGAGACTCTGTTGTATATGTGGTGCTAGGGTTTGAACTCATGTACTCGTGCATGCTGGGCAAGCGTCGTAACCACTGAGCCACTGCTCCAGCCCCTAAAAATACACATTTGATAACAAAATTGATAACATACAGTATGTGGAGTATCATTGTGTCATAAATAGTAGGAGTTAGTTGTGATAATTTATTATAAGAAATTAAGATTCTAATGAATCCAGAAAAGGTTAATAATTTCAGGTGAAGCTCCATTGCTGTTTTCTTTGTATCATTACAGGATGTTATATTTTTCTCTACCACTTTGAAATTTGGTAATATAAGTAATGAGACAACCTTGCTTACAAGGATCTTCAGTGAAGAGTCTAAATCTTGCTGGGGTGGGTGTTAGCACAGTGATAGAATGCTTGCCCTTGGGTTCAATGCTTGGCCTTGGGTTCAATCCCCAGCATGACAAAAAAAAAAAAAACAAAACAAAAAACCCAAAAAAACCACTCATACCCTAAACCTTTAAAATTTGTCATTTTACAGAGATTATTCTTAAAATATTGTGTATAAAAAAAGTGAATGGAGCTGGATGTGGTGGAGCACTTCGGTAATCTCAGCTTCTCAGGGAAGCTGAGAAGCACAAGAATCACAAGTTCAAGAAATTCAAGGCCAGCCTTATCCACTTGGCAAGACCCTCAGTAACTTAGTGAGACCTGTCTCAAAATAAAAAATAAGGACTGAAAATGTAGCCCAGTGGTAAAAGGGCCCTTGTGTTCAATCCCCTGTACCAAAAACATCACCAACAAATAAGGTGAGTGAACGAAAAAAAAGTGTGACTTCTGGGGGCTGGAGCGGTGGCTCAGTGGTTCTGGTGCTTGCCTGGCATGCGCGAGGACACTGGTTTGAACTCCAGCACAACATACACAACAAAGTGTCAGAGCAACAAAGACCACATGAAAAACTAAATAAATTTTGATTTTGTCTTTCTCTTTCACTATCCCTCTCTCTTAAAAAAAAAAAAAACTCACTAGGTTTACTAATAACATGCTGACTATACTTTGGCAAATGAAGGCAGGGCTCTCAGCGCAGCTCTGCTGCAGGCTGCTGGATTTGGTTCCTTACTGCATATTGGGCTCAGGTATGCTCTGTGTGTGTTCATCTAGGGGTGCAAGCTAAGTGGGCATTAATTATCCAAGGCATGTTCTTCTCATGGAATGTGAACCAAGTCCAAGACCTCAGGTCCAACCCTGTAGGAACTTTTTAATGCTCTTACATCATATTCATTAATTGACGAATCCAAGGCAAGTGATTCAAACTTAAAGGGCAGAAAAGTACATTCTGGCCACTATGAGGCCATAATTTAATTCTTAAAAACTCTAAACTTGGCATTTTTTTGCCCTTCCTGAAAGAAACTTCCTTTGCCCAGTAGACAATGGCTTTCTTACTGCCAGACCTATAGGGAAAAGGCCTCTTCCTCTGCCTGGAACATCCTTCCCTGACAACTCTCTTCCTTTGGCTGCCTAGCTATTATTATCTAAGTAAATCTCTACTGAAATGGCACTTCCTCCATAAGCTGTGCCTAGTTTTCATTTTTCAGTAAATATTTATTGAGTGCCATCTAGAAACAAAGGACTCTACAAGGTTCTGGAGATTCAGCAGTGAACATGATAATGTAGTTCTTACACTTACATTGCTTTGTACTCAACTGGAGAGAGAAACATTAAAGAAATATTTAGACCACTAGTTAATCACAACAGTGGTAATGTGATAAAGGCAAATATTATACGATATTACACGTCTCTCCCTTACTGCAGCATTTATTATGCCTTACTGTAATCAGCTGTTTGTCTTTATTTACCAAGATGGATGAAAGGTACAAATATTAACTATATTTTCATAGCTTGGCATAACTCCCACTGAATAAAATTACTAATTATTTGTGGAGTAGTTAAATAATCAAATGGGCTTGCCCCAAATGCTAAATTAATGAGCCAGGGGAAGACTTCAACTTATGATTCCAATTCCCATACTTCCATCTCTATATAGCATTTTCAAGAAATGACAATTCCAATAATTTAATGCTAAACTGTTACACAACTATAAGTGAAAAAAATTAACTTACACATATTACTTATATACTATGCCTTTCTGTAACATAAAAACCTATGTACATTCAGATATCATATAATGTATATCTTATTCATATACACTAGCATAGATATACTAATGACTCCATATTCCTCTTATTTTGATTATAGGCATTTATAATGGAACATATTAAACATAAATTTATAAATTTAACTACAAAACTAAAAATGAGCTTGTCTAAATAAACAGAAATAAGTTATTACAAGTAATATATAACAGAAATACTAATATAGATGTAATGTAGGGTTATGTTTAAATAAAAACTAATTTCTTAAAAGTGTAATTCAAAATCTATGCTTCAGAGAATGCTAACAATAAGAAATTCGTATATGATAAGTAATGGCTGATATCTCATTCAATAGGTACCTGTCACAGCATGGTCAGTCTGTCACCCAAACTTGGCTAAAGACATTATCTTACTGAATACTGAATTTTTCCTTGAGTTCACAGAAATTACAAATATAATTCCCAAGTGTAAGCAAATCTTTTCCTAAACTCTTCCAAAAGAATTACTCCAAGCTAGACTTTTGAAAACAGCCTCATTCACTGGAGGGAATTAGCACCATCTAGTGAAAGAAGTTGGTAAAATTCGAGAATGAAAAGAAAATAGCTTCTGTAAGCAAGATAATTGACTGTGTAAAAAAAAAAAAATACAGAAAACTGGAGCAGTAACACCTCTTGTGCTTTATTAATTTACACTGGACTTTAATAGACTCCAGCTATTAATATTACACCTGTATAAAAAACCTGACAGTATAATCACTAAAACTTTTTTCCAGAAATATTGCCATTACAGAATATTTACAAGGAAGATAAACTGGCTATGTTGGAAGCATCATTAAATAAGTACAGCACATTAACACACTTCCCCATCCTCTAACTTGCAACCAGACTTAAAGGATCTTGACTGTAATTATCTCGCAGGCCTTGGAAAGTCAAAAGCTTCCGAAACTGGGGAAATTAGTTTGGTGGCCACATACAGGTTGGATTCACATGAAAGACTAACTGGTTAGGGGTTGATGGCATTAACCTAGAGAGGGGTAATGCCAAAGTCTGAAATGAAATGGAAACAAATGGCCTACTGAGAATGCTGAAGAGTTTTCACTGGTTTGGGGTCACTGCAACATGCAGGATGTCCCTAAACTGCTGCAGCATTTTAAAAAAAATTTTCAAAAATTATTACCTTAAACTGTTAACTGAAATGCTTTTTCACTTTTTTTTTATCTTATTCTCCCTCCAGGAGGATAAGCTCCTTGGGAAGCTTTAGCACAGAAGTTAATAAGGAGGAAATTAAAAGTGTATGTATGTGTGTGTGTGTGCGCGCACATGCAGCGTCCGCATGCATGCGAGTCATTTATTTTAATATCATAACTGTCACAGAGTTACCCTAAAAATATTTCCCCTCTATTTTTAAGAGTCTGCCTGTGGAATTTAGAAGAAATCTTAATTATGCATATTGGTAACTCAAATCTGTGACTGCTGCATTATGATGGTGAATGAAAAAGAAATTTGAAATGAGTTGGTCCTTTCATCTTTGGATACAAATATCAATTCATTTGTTATTCTTTTCCTCTTAATTTCAAGATTAAATTATACTGCCTATCTCCAAAAGGCACTAAGATATAATTTAAGATCAGAAAAAAAAAAGTTAACAAGATTAGGACTTAGGGGCTGGAGTGGTAGATTTACAGTTACGGCGTTTGCCTGACATGCGTTAGGATGCGAGTTCGAACCTCAGCACCATGTACACAACAAAGTGTCAGAGCAATGAAAGCCACATGAAAAAATAAAAACTGATTGTCTCTCTTTCTCTCTCTCCTTCTGTCCCACTTTCTTAAAAAAAAAAAAAAAGATTAGGACTTATAAAATTACAAAAAATATATAACCTGTAGAAATTAACTTCTAATAAATATTTCAACTATACAGTAAAATTGTTAGTATAGCAAAATAAAGATACATTTTATGAAAGCCAAATTTCACTCTAAAATTCTAAAACACTAGCCAAAATTTTTATTTATGTAGGTCCGTCACTTTATATTTTCCAGGAGCATTTTGCCTTTAAAAGGTATAATAAATTTCCATTCACTTGAATTCCTAAGCCAATGAACTCCAATAATGCTGATCATTTAGACTATAAGCCTGAATATTCACAGCTCCCAGAAACATACCTGAATTAAGGAAGAACTGAGGAGAATCTCCATGAATGCCCACAATGCCCGGCCCCAAGGAGTCAGACAGGGTATTCACAAAGGAAAACACTCCGCTCATGATTCCGAAGCCCAAGCCAGAAACTACAGAGGAAGAATAATAATGTTAAACCCTTTTCCTGATCTGATTTCTGTTCAAATCAAATTTTCCAAAGACTAGGGACTACTACTTGGCAGAAGGACAGATGGTACATATGCTGTTGTTGAAGCAGTGGACAGCAGGCTCTGGCAAGGCACGTGCTTGGCTATGTGATGGGCTACGTGATGAACAGGGAGAAGGGGTAAGAAAAAAGGAAACGAGCAGCGGGATGTAACACAGAAATGAAAAAAGGAAGAGAAAAAGATCTAGAAAGGCACAGAAGAAATAGATGAGGCATAAGAGGATATGATGCTGAAGCACTGTGTTTGGTTTATGGTAACAGAATCTATGGAGTTAAATATGATGGCTTAGAAGTGAAATTCAGCTTGAAGGGTGACTGTGCATATAAAGCCTGACCCTGCGCCAAACATAGGTGACTCATTTAGGGACCTAAATCCAGTCTTTAAACATAATGCTGAAAGAATAACATGCAGAGATAATGACTGCATTAATATGAAGAATCCTTCTGGTTCAGCCAAAGTCATGGTAAACAGAGAAAGTGAGGTTACATCACTGTGAAATTGTTAGTTAACTAGAGTATAATAGACATGTTTAAAATCTTTCAAATTTGATTAGTAATTAATGGACATATAGAAAAAGCTCACTGGAAATCACTTTCCTCTATAAAAAGGACCAAGAAAGTTGTAAAAATGAATTATATATATCAACAGCCTAAGGCAAAAATAAAATACTGCTTAAAATCTATAAAGATATAAGTGATAAAAATAAGTTTTTTATGCCACATCTGATTTTTTTTTAATGACACCACACAGTTTTGACTTACCATAGGCCAGCAATCGCATAGAGGGTACTCTCTCACCTGGGTTTATGCTCTTCAAACCCTCACTGGCTTTTCTAAAATAAAACATTTTTAACATGTATTGAATTTTCTAAAAAGAAGAAAAAGTGTTATATCAAGAAAATACACAAGATACTTCAAATTCAGATACTTCCTAAGGCTTCTGATCAGGTTATAATCTAAATCTAGAATCCATTTAGAAAAAACCCAGTACCATTTCAATGAACCAAAATCAACTGAAATTTCTAACTTCTGCCTTTTATCTAAATGCTCATATAAAAGAAAAATGTAAGTAAATAAGCTATCAGGAATTAGTTTAATAGGAAAAAAAGCAACACTCTAATTTCTGAGCTCATTAAATATTTATCTCAATTTCCAGCAAGATTTACCACTTGGAACTCTTTTTCTCTTCCAAAAACACTGTCTTCACCTCTACTCTGTTCTATCTTCCACTAAGGCTACACTTACTGCCACCTTCCCTTCTATTTTCCATTCTGTAGAACTAGAACTTTTTCTTTTTCCTTCCCTCAGCTTCCCTTCCCTTCCTTTCCCCAACCCCACATTGAACCCAGAGTCTCACACATGCTAAGCATGTGCTCTACCAGTGAGCCACACCCTCAGGCCCTAGGCAGTAATATCTTAAAGAAGCTGAAAATACTAATGGTTGATAATCACTAGTGTGCCTTACTCTTAAATCCTATAATACTGATGATCTGAACTCTCACACGGATATTTAATTATATCTGATTCTAAATTTGTTTTTGAGAGAGGGAATTAATTTTATTTAGTTTTTCATGTGGTCTTCACTGCTCCGACACTTCATTATGTATGTATGTGGTGCTAGGTTTTGAACCTGTCCTTGAGCGTGACAGACAAGCACTATACCTGCTAAGCTACTGCTCCAGCCAGATTCTAAAATATTTCAGGTGTATGTCTTATACCCCAATTATACTTTTTTTTTTAACATCCTGTAGAATAAAATGCTACCCTTGGAATAAGTGAGAAATGAAAATTTGAATGAAAGGACAGAATACTGCTCAATAAGGCCAAAAGAGGCATGTCTACTGACAAAAGCAGCTTGGAAGCCACAACCATGTCTTCTGAAACCCGCATGAAGAAATGAAGACTTTTTAGCCTTGAAAGGGACATGATGACAACCATATGGCAAAGATTTCATTTATCTGGTAAGTGGGGCAGAGATCAGAAGAGATTTTTATTCCCTTAGTAGTATTTTACAGTAAAAACTAAAATTGTAGCCCAGTAGCAACAGTTGCGTAACAGAATCTTTCAACACTGCTAGATGTTCATCTGTTAAGGATGTGTATTCCTGTGAAAACTAAATTCTTTTTCTTTTCTTTTCTTTTCTTTTTTAAAGAGAGAGGGACAGTGAGAGAGAGGGAAAGACAGAATCAATTTTATTTAATTTTTCATGGACTCTCGTTGCTTGGAGACTTCATTGTGTATGTGGTGCTGGGGTTTGAAACCGCGTACTCGTGCATGCAAGGCAAACGCCGTAACTGCTGAGCCACTGCTCCAGCCCCAATTTTTTTGTTTCTTTTTGAGATGGGGTCTAACTATGTTGCTAGGCTGCCTTGTACTCCTGGGCTCAAGTGATTCTCCTGCTTCAGCCTCTCCTCCTGAGTAGATGGAACTACAGACACACACATGGCTTTAAATGTTACTTTTGACATTTATTTGTTGCTCTTTAATATTTCCAGGGACTAACGAGAATTTCATTTTTAAACTTTTTCTAAGAAATGGCTTCCTACTTTTCAATTTGTAATTTGAAAAGGAAATTCAATATCTATTACTAAAAACAAAAAGTTAAAAAAAATACAGAAGGCCTAGCATATTAGCAAGAACAAGAAGCCTATTAAAAGAGATGGTAAAGTTCAGTCTGGGTTGTATCTATGAAAATCATGGATAGCTGTTATTACCTCATTTGCAGAAATGAAGACAAATGGCATGTTTATCATTCTACTAAGTCTTATTACATACTCAGAGTCAATCTCATGACTGCCTGAAAGAAAATACTGTTCCAAGTTGAAGTTGTTTCAAATCAGAGGTTTCATGTGAAATCCTCATGGGTCCCATAGATGACTTACTTTGTGGTCCAAAGAGGGACCCTGGGCCCAAGTTTTTTATTTTTAAAATATTTTTATTTTATAGATTTGAAACTATATAAAATACCACAAAATGAACCACTTTTGTGCCCTGATACACTCAAAATAACAGAAAGCATAATCTCCATAATAATTATCTTAGGTAGTGGGAAAGAACATACAAATTCCCAGTTGGAAGCATTTTGTTGTCTCAAAGACTAATTTCCTAGGTTGCTTATTTCCATGTTACTTCTCTAATATACAATATTTTCTTGTTGTACTCTTCTTATTATAAACTCCATGAGGTCAGAGATTTCTTTAGTCATTGATGTATCACCAGTGCCTAACAGTGGCACTGACACTGTCTGACACTGAATAAATTCTCAAGAAATATTTTTTAGAAGCCAGGCATGATGGTGCACATCTGTAATCTCAGCAACTCAGGAGGCTGAGGCAGGAGGATCGTAAGTTCAAGGCCAGTCTCAGGAACTTAGTGAGGCCCTAAACTTAATGAGACCCTATCGTTTGTTTGTTTATTTATTTATTTAAGAGAGAGGGACAGGGAGAGGAAAAAAGACACAATCAATTTTATTTTAGTTTCTCATGTGCCTTTCAGTGCTTCAACACTTCGTTGTGTACGTGGTGCTGGGGTTTGAACCTGTGGCCTTGTGCATGCCAGGCAAGCACCGTAACTGCTGAGCCACCACTCCAGCCCCAAAGTGTCCCTATTTTAAAATTAAAAAATGAAAAGGACTGGGGATGTAGCTCAGCGGTAAAGTGCCTCTGAGTTCAATCCCCAATCCCCTAAGTAAATAAATAACTAAATAAGGCTGGGGATCTGCTTAATGGTAAGTGCACACTGATTCAGTCCCCAGTGCCAAAAAAGAAAAAAAAAATTAAAAGGAAGGAATCTATACAAGATAGAGTGCTTAATATGTTTAGGTTGGGAATTTATCAATCCTTTCACTTAGAATTATGCAGTGAAGCATGGACACTCAAATCCATAGGATATTAATGTTTCACATTACCAAATCATAATTCAAATCTTACTGGGGGAAAAAGATAAAGCAAAAAACTTACTTTAAAAGTCTATAATAAGCAAACCGGAACATTTCTTGGATAATGACTGAGAGCAACACTCCGAAGATTAGCACATATTTCTGTGTTGGTCCATCTCTGTGGTCAGTAATGAGGCTTGCTATGAACCATAAAAAGGATGAAATCAGTAGAGACACCAACCAGAAGAAAGCTCTGAAAATTAGGAAAAAACAAAAATTATAAAGTGAACATAAAGGATTCATAATGATTTAAAATTGGGAGAGAGGAAAACAAAACAAACCCTTGACTGGGAAGGAATAGCTTTCCTGACATTTTAATAAGGGAGAAAAAATCCTCATCAAGTGGTGCTCTGGATCAGCTGTTCTTAATCAATGGGTACATTTTCCCTGGTGATCCAAGAGGAAACTGAGGTTTGGCCAACAATTATTTGTTTTCAGTGATTGTGTTATGTGCAAGTACATCTGCAAACTCTACCAAGGGCTGCTTAGCTGAAAACCTGGTTACCCACTATTCTTCCTAACGCTTTGCTTATTGATGTGTCAAAACAATAGAACACACAACCTGTGACTATTGCAATTTTCACATTCTTAAAATCCACCAGGAATTAAGGACTCAATAATCAGATATCTGCAAAGATGTGTGCTTTCCAGAAAGAAAAAAAAATCTACAACTCTATAAATAGAGTGATTGGTATAAATCCAGAGGGTGAAAATTTGTGCTCTGATCTAGATCCGTTTCCAGGCCTGGTTCTTACAACACTCTTGGGGATTTTAATGATTATAGCAAGCTTTACAAAAATTTAGTTCAAATCTCTTTTTAAATGACTCATGCATGTAGCATTTTCAATACTGTTGTGGGAGGCAAAGAAGCTTTAAAAAATGGGAACCATTGGCTTTTCCAGTAAGACTTCTAGGAGAAGGGAGACAAGGCATAATCCAGGGAGGGCAGTCAGCAGGTGAAAGCTGAGATTAGGAAAACGTTCACCACCAGAGTTCGGTGTTTACCAAGCTCCCAGAAGCAGATGCAAGATCAGGTGTTCCAGTGTTTTGACAGATTTTCACCCTCTGCGCTGCACACCTGAATCACCTAGGGGACTTAAAAAACAAACAAAAAACAACAACAAAAACACCTGAGCCAGAATCCACACCCTAGACTTTCCGGTTCAGAGACTCTGAGGTGGGGGAGCGGGCATCCCGACCCGCTGTTTTACAGTTCTAAAACATCTGATCCTCAGGTAACTCTAATTGTCAAAGGACGAGAAGGACTATCCTAGAACGTGATGGCTATTTACCGTCGGTGATTACGGACGCCGTGAAGGATCTGAGGAAATTAGGACTACCTCTGCAGGAAAATTAAGGATACACACAGGAGTTTATTCATAATTTTTTTCTCACAGTTTCAGTGGCTTCCTAGACCACTAAGGCCCACCCACGGACCTGCGATGCCTGCCATGCATCAGGGGTTTGAGACCCACAACGTAAACCCCTTCTTCAGGGCCCGCCGCTGGGGTCTCTGGGCTCTGGTTCTTTTCCCGCAGGCCCTCGGAGAAAGGCAAAGAGCCTCACGGGTACCGGGTCTCCGTTCCCGGCTTCAACCCTCCTCCAATCCAAAACCCAACTAGGTCCAGGCGTTTGATGGGGACGCTGAGGGGTCGCGGGGGCCCCAGGCGGGGGAGGGGAGCCCAGCGTCCGGGTTTCCCAGCGCAACCGCCTCACCCAGCGATGAGGAAGATGACGCGCAACGGCTCGGTGGCGATGGTGAAGACGTAGAGGGCAAGTGCAGGCCCGAAGGCAATGAAGGTGCAACCGAAGAACACGGCCGCCGTCATGGCGACCGCGGAAGCCAGCCTGGGGGCCCAGCGGGGACCCGAGCTACGGCCGGCACCGTCAGAGCGAGGGGCGGGGCCAAGAGCCCCTGGGCGCGGTCGGGGCGGGTCAGGGGCGGGGCCAAGAGGCCTCCGGGCGCGGTCGGGGGCGGGGCCTCGTTGTGCTGCGGGCCTTCCAATAACACAGCCGCAGCTATTTAATTCTTATGGAAAGTAATTACCTTTACCCATTTTAAAGTTAGTTTTTCCACTTCATCGAATAGCTCTTCAGACATCATCTGTCTTGGTTGAAACTGCCTCACTTTGCAAGTAAGCAAAGTAATGAATAATAAAATGTTCAATAATAACGTCTTTATCCCACCCTCAGCACATAGGACTATGACATGGGGGAATTTGTGTTCATGGTATATTGACCATATTTTAGTTAAATCTTAGTCTCTTAGTCTAGTTGAAAAATGAGAAGGCAAGGAATAAATGTGATGAGCCTGCCCCCTATCTATGAAGACATCTTTCTTTACCTGACGTCTGTCGGAATAGACAGTAACCAGAAAACTGGTGAAGTCATTAATAATCATCTGCAGCACTCATTGTGCTTACTGTACAGTGCCCACCTAGCATGTGTGAGTCCCTGGGTTTGATACCAGCACTACAGGCACACACACGCATTCTAATACTAAACATTTTTTAAATCACTTTTACAATGATTTCAACAATCCTATTTACAAATGAGAAATTTGAAGCTAAATATCAGTTTTATTGTTTTACAAACGTACTATTATGTTAGTGTAGCCCCAAAACTTGAAAATATAGGTACAAAGTGATGTTGGGAGTTAAATCTTTAAAAAGTGACTGGGGGTGGGGGGAGGGGTGGCACCCACTATGGATATAGCTACAGAAGGCTAAGAATTCTTTCAAACTGTATATATACTAGTGCACACAGTTAAGGTGTTATGTTCTGATAGTGCTAATAGATTTTTATTTATTTAACCATTAGTTTATTCATTCAATATACGCTGAATGCCTATTGAATATTAGGCACAATGCTAGTTATTTGGAACACACCAATGAAACAGATATGCTCCTGTCTCCATGGAGCTTAAAATCTAGTGGAGAGTCCAGACAGGAGAGTATAGAGTGCTGTGAGAATATGCAGGAAGAGAGAAAGGTATCCAATCCAAACTCATGAGGTTTTGCTAAAGAATACCTCATCATATTTCATGTATCAGCTCAGGAGTTAGCAAATATAGGAAACAGGGAATAGACGGAAGGATAAGTGGAATGTGCTCAAAATGGAAGAAAACATTCTGAGAATGGAATACATTCTGAGTCAGAGTTTAGCTCAGGATGGCCTGGATGTGTGAGGAGAAAGAAAGCAGGGCGCCAGATCACAAAGGGCCTTGTAATTGATTTTGTGGATTTTGGAGTTCACCTAAAATCATTAACTTTAACCGTGACAAAATCAGATCAGATATGGAAAAGGAGATTCCAGATAGGAGATCCTTGGCACACTACAGGATGAGATAACAGCAGTCTGAATCAGGGAAATTAATAGAAGTCTGTAGAAAAGCAGAGAAATTTAAGAGAAATTCAGGAATAGTGCACACAGAATTTAGAAACTAACGAAGCGAGAGAAAAGTGAAGGAAAATGGCTTCTAGCGATTTCTAACAAGTGATTTCTTTGAAGACAGCAGAAGAGAGTATGAGAAAATAGGCACAACAATGGGTGCCGTTTTAGATGCCCTGAGATTTAGACGCTTGTAGGACAGCATGTGGAGGTGCTTGGCAGGCAACTGGGTATACAGGATCAGGGAAGACCTAGGCTAAAAAGCCAGAATTGAGACTTTTCACAGCTCTTGGAACCTTAGGAGTGAGTAGAATCACCACCAGAGTAAGTCAGTGTTGCCGAAACCAATATTTAAGGAATCAGAAGAGAAACTTCAAAGGAAACTGAAAAGGAGCAATCAGGAAGGTAGCAGAAAACTAGGAGCACGGTGGTATCATTGAAGTAAAGGAGAAAAAACATTTCAGAGAGGTTAAGCTAGGTACTAGCTAAATGTGTCCACAGGATCTTTCCGTAAGGTCACTAGCATATGTAACAAACGTAAGGTAAAAGCCAATCTTCAAAGTGTCCTTAAATGAATATGCAGTGAGAGGAGAAATGTGGCTTTGGAGGAGAGGAGACAGGCAAATTAGAGGACATGGGATGGAGGGATCCCTCCAGTTTTCTTGGTAACAAATGATAGTTTTCATCCTGCTGGGTAGGACAGAAGGAAAATCCAGAGTAGTAGGACAGGGTGAAGCTGCTGGCCCTGTGGGAGTTAATTCAAGGACCCAGGTCTCATTAAACACTGTTTTTGTTGGGGGCTGGAGCAGTGGCTCAGTAGTTACAGCACTGGCCCCCTATGTGTGAGGCTCAGGTTCAAACCCTAGCACTCGTACACAACTAAGTGTCAGAGCAACAAAAACCAGATGAGAAACTGGATAAAGATTGATTCTTTCTCTGTCTCACTGCCCTTTTTTAAATTTTTATTTATCTTTTTAAGAGAGAGAGTCTATTTTTTTCATCTGACCAGGTCCTTGAGCATGCCAGGCAAGTGCTTCAATTGCTGAGCCACTAATCCAACCCTCACTCTCTCTCTTAAAAACAAAAAACCAAAAAACACTGACTTTGACGACAGTTCAGGATGAAAATCTTCAAGAAGTAACACTTAGAAACTGGATACCAAAGTAATAACCTTTTTTTTTTAAGGCAATACAAGAGGAAGAATAATCTAAGTGAAAGACAAGGGAGAAAAAAATTAGTCACCAGAGTCAGAGAAATCATTACCTAACTACCTAATTTCTTTATTCTAAGTGCCTATGGTCAATGAAGCCTTTTTATAACTTCAAAAAGTTGATTGAACTTGAATTCCAAATTTATAAACCATAAAAAATAGCCTCATTTAGACATCAAAGACAAAAACTGCAATTATGGTAGAATATCAAATGCTCTGCATCAGAGAAATGACTAGTGAGTGTTTTTTTCATAGAATATTAGAGCTGGGAAAGGATTTGGAGATCATTCAAAACAATTAAAAAAGGCAACAGATGAGGGAAGAAAAGCAGGAAATGCAGGTGTTTTATTAGCAACAGAATCAGGCTGGAACCTGGAATTCTTAGTTTTTAAAAAATGCCTCTTTATACCAGACGCAACTGCATCAACTGAGACCTGAGACATTTTCAGTAATTTAGTGACTACTGTAGCTATCACATAAACTATTTCCCCCCCCAAATTTCACTGTTTCATAAGGAACAAAAACTTAGTTCATCTCTTCAGCAGCTGATATTCCTGCTTTTCTTTTGTGTCATCATTCAACTAATTTTACCTTAAGTAAATTTTATTTATTATAATTGGCTAGTCTACTTTGTCATTGTGGCAAAATGCTTGATAAAATCAACATAGAAGGAAGAATGGGGGGCTCGAAGTTTGAAGTTCAGTCCGTGTTTGGCCCAGTCACTGTTGGGCCTGCAGTGAGGCAGCAGATCATGGCAGAGGGAGCATGTGGCAGAGAAGGCTGCTCTTCTCATGGCAGCCAGAAAGCAACAAAAAAAAAAAGAGTGAGAGAGGGGGTGGGGAAGGGAGCTGGGTCTACCCTTTCTCTCTTAGGGTTTCTTCCTCTTCCATGATCTTAAAAAAAAAGTTAGTAGTGAGTACTGCTTGTAAGCTGAGGCTGAATTTAACTATCACCTTGAAGGGCAGACCCCCAGTGTCCTAACTTCTTTCCATTAGGCTCCACTTCCTAAAGAGTCCATCATGTTCCAATGGCAACATCAGTTGGAGACCAAGCCTTAAATACGTGAACTTTGGGGGGGGGGTGGTATTTAAGACTTAAACCATAACAATAATTATTTTACTATGGGGGAGTCTCAAATATTCCTGGGGAAAACCTAATTTTTTTCAGTACTGAGGATGGAATCCAGGACCTCATGCATGCTCAGCAAGTGGTCTACCATTGAACTATATTCCCAGCCCTTTTTAATGTACTTATTTTATTGAGACAGGATCTTGCTAAGTTGCCCAGGTTGACCTTGAACTTATGATCCTCCTGCCTCTACCACCCAAGTAAGGAAAACCTAAATTTTGAGAGTAGAAAATGTGAAGGTGGAGAGAGGGCTTACACAATTTGTCAGGGCCTAAAACAGCATTTTGGGTGACTTATTAAAAGGAAATCTTCCTGTATTTAATAAAAACAAATAGTGTAAGATTTTTAACACAGATTAAGGTAGTATGCAGTATTTAACAAAGATTAAAATGGTGTAAGGTAAGGACCAGAATAGAGCTTTTTTCTTGCTGCCCTTAGAAAGGGATTTACTTCAAATCTTTAAATTAAAAAGTAAATGGAGAAGAAAACTTCTAAATTACCCTTAGCTCCTAAATTACATTTAGCTCTTTTTGGTGAATGTTGATTTTGATGACTACTGAAGATCACTGATTCTTTCAGCAATTATTAAACGTTTACTACGTGCCAGGAGACTTATTGGATACTCTGGAGTCAAAACCTGTACTTACAATCTCTTCAGAAGCTATAAGACTTGGAGGCTGACTCACTGGGGATCTAAATATATGCTGGTGCTATTTATTACCAACAGGTTTCTCCTCCTGGGATTGTGATTGCTGCAAGGAGTTGCTGGGGAGCAACTGAGTTTCAGTTTCAGTTTGATAACACCTGAAGCAGATCTAAGGGCAGATGTCTAATAAGACATCTGGGACTATGGAAAGAGGCTGACACTAAAGATACACACTTAGAAGCTGTACTAGCTGCCTATTGCTGTGTACAAAATCACCATAAACTTAATGGGGTAAAGCAGCATAAATTATTTTATTGTTCTAGAGGTCATAAGTACAGGATGAGTTTTACAGTCTAAGATCAAGGCACTGGGACAGGCTGGAGGCTTTACACAGAAATCCTTTTCCTTACCTTTGCTAGATCTTAGAGGCTGCCCAGACTCCTTGGCTCATGGCCCTGCATCCCTGTGCTTCCATCATCACACACTATCTTTTGACTCTGACTCTTCTTGTGTCCCTTTCATAAAGACCCTTAGACTGTAATGGGTCCACCTAAAGCATCCAGGATATCATCGCATCATTTCACATCTCATGATCCTTAATGTTATCACATCTTCAAAATACCTTTTGCCAATCACAGATATGTAGCAGGCAGAGGGGGGAGGGGCAGGTGGGGGAGAGAGAATAGGGAGGGATCTGGGGGGTAATTTTGGTTTAAGAATATAAGGATACCATATTGTTACTTTATATGCATTTATGATTGTATAGTAATAACTCAATTCCTTAGTTAAAAAAAAAAGTGCCTTTTGCCATATGAAATATCACTTACAGGTTCCAGGGATTAGGACATGGACATCTTTCACGGGCAGGAAGGGCATTATTCAGGCTTCCCATATGAGTTATGAACATTTAAAAAGGCATGAAAAAGGATGAAATTAGGCTGGAAAAGTGGGAATCAGAAGGATATTTGTCACTGAAGCTACGAGAAGAGAATACTTCTAGGAGAGAGAGAGATGTTAGTCAAATGCTGCCAAGAAGTTAGCTGAGACAAGGGCTGAAAATCATCCACTACTTTAACAACGAGGCTGTTGTAAGCATGGCATCAGTGAAGCAGTGGGGGTAGAAGCCTAACTGGAATAAATTAATGAAGAAATGGAAAATGAAAAAATGAAGATAGTAACTACAGACAATTCTTCAAAAAAGCTTAACTGTAACAAGCCAATGAGGAGAAAGAACAGTAGGGGAAAGCAGAGGAAGGCACATGAGAATGGAGTAGGATGGTCAATGATGTTTAGCTGCAGAGAGGAAAGGCGAAGACAGGACAAGAGTTTTTAGGTATACGAGAAGGGTCTGTGAGTTAAAAAGCAGGAGAAGAGGCAGAGAGAGGAGCCCAGAGAAGAAAGACTGCCTCTGCCACCAAGAGGAAGGAGTGGGGATGCAGGTGGTAGATCAGGGAGGAACAGGAGGCCAAGTGCTTTCAGGACTGATGCTTTGCTCTGGAAGGTGGAAGGCAAAAGATCTGTCTACCAGTAGGAATCAATAATGAAGATCTGAAATGACTGGGATGAACGATAAAGGCTGAGACTGGAAATGCGAACAAGCAAAGTGGTAGAACATTAATAGGGTTAGTGTGGTCAAACTGATATTTCTCAGTGAAAACAAAACTATAGAAGTTCTAAATTCTCTACGAATTTGAAAGGACTAAGAAGGAAAGCATGGGGCTGGAGAAGTGGCTCAGTGGTTATAGCACTTGCCCTGCACGAACAAGCCCCAAGTTCAAACCCCAGCACCACATACACAATCAAGTGTCAGAAAAACAAAAACCAGATGAAAAAATAGAGTTGATTTTCTCTCTCTCTTTCTTTTTTTTCTTAAAGATGGAAAGCATAATCAGTCTAAGGCTACAGGTTCTACAATAGAATGATCTCAGTATATTCTGAATTAAGTATGAGCAAGGAATTGGGCCATTTTTTCTAAACCTTTAAACAACTCTCAATAAGATATAAAGTTTCCTAAAATATCACAACTCTACCATGGTTTGAATCCTCCACCTAGCAAATTTGCAGAAATATTTTTAAAATGTGCAATCCACTTCAGTGAGTCTTGAATATTTTCATTATGTAGTTTTATTTTAGATGAACATTATTGTAAAAAAAAAAGTTCACCTGGAATAAAGTCCATTAAAAAAAACACACACACACACATACACAATATCAGTATCAGTACACAGTTAATGGATTGGCTTAAACAAGATTAACCATATGACAAGTCCAATTTATCTGCAGGAGCTTTTCACATTAAGCCATTGGAGCAAAAATAAAATATGTTTAAACATATACAGTAGGATAATTCTATGTAAAAACTAGATCTCATTAGGGGCATGATTTTAGTCAAATAGTTTATGGTATTTTGCATCAAAAGAACTGCAGTATCAGCTGCAAACAAAATAAAACCCTCTATAAGGCCATAGGAATGAGCTATCATAATTAAATTCACATTTTTAAAAAGGTAAGAAAGTGAAATAAGAAGTTCTTTTAGTTATTGGTAATAAAATAATGCAATTGTATACAGCACACACATTTCAAGAAATGAAGTAAAATCTAAAAATATCCCTAAAATAACTATTTGTTCATTTTCATTTCTGTACATTTCAGTTTAGATTTTTTTATAGTGAACATGACCCCTATTAATTTTATAGTCTAAAAAAAGACTAATCTTACTGTAAAGTTTTGCTAGTATTTGAAATTTTATTAGCATATCTTATCCTTCTAGGTCCCTCTGTATTGAGGGATTTCATTTTTAGACATTCCTCTCCATCTCCAGATGTAACAAGAAGGAAAAAGGACTGTCTTTTATGTCAAAAACAAAGCACAAACTAAAATACATGATTGCAGAAATGAATGCTCAAAATTTGAGATAAGTAAACCAACACAATGAAATGTGGTTTAAAAATTCTAAGTTTAGAAGCTCATCTTTAAAGATTAAGAATTAAATGTAGAAAAAAAAAAGAATTAAATGTAGAAAGGAATCTAAGTCATAAACTTGAAAAGAGGGCCTGCTTACATGTATCACTTACTGATCTTAAGAAAGTTTTATAAGCCTTAATACAGACTCTTAGCATTCAGAACCTGTAAAATGGAGTTACAAATTCTTACTTAGAAACTTTTGCAAAAATGTATCTATATTGCACAGCTAAATTTATGAATGGACGCAGGATGATAATACTTTTTTTACATTATTATATATGACATGTATGTTCTAAACTAAGCTATTCACTACCTTTCCCAAGAATGCTTTCAGTTCATAACAAAACAAAACATATAACCTAAAGTTTCTTGGATTCTTAAAGACTGGCTCACTGTTTCTCTACTGGGTATAGAATACTAGTTAGCTAAATGAGGTATAATTAAAAAATAGTCCTTCAAAGTAAAGAGTAAAGTCTTCTGAAAATTTATAACAAAGACTGCACAAAAATGTTCATGTAAATAGTAAGAAACCCTGCAGCACCTACTAACTGATGCACAGGAGGATCATTTTTTCATAATCTGTCTGAAGTAAAACATAGCTAAAATAAGTTCCCAGTGAAACATTTTATAATCAACTGATTTACATGCTACTTAGTTACAGCACATTTTCATTGTCTACTACCCTCAGATTCTATTTGAAAAGGTCTAATCCAATCATTGTCAAAAATTAGCACACTGATAATGAAGTGCAGCCACCCAACCACTAATACTGCTGCAAAAATCTTTATGTACCTTATCCATAAAACCACAAAAGTGTTCACAAAAAACTAGATTTCTTCAGTTTCAGCAGGGAACAGACAATTATCTGTCACTAAATTCATCTACAAATAGAAAAAATAATGCACTATATGTACATTATTAAGCAAAGTGAAATATTTATTGGGTCATTTTACCATGCAGAAAGTGAATTTCCTATGGTCTTAGCTCAAATTATATACAATTTAGCAAAGCTAAATGTAAGAAAATAGCAAGGACAATTTATTTCTATATAACAGAGTATATACTCCCAGTTTGCTGCTACTTCAAAGAGCACTTTTAGGCTCATCTAATTTTTATAGGCTCATTCAAATGGAAGTTCATGGAGACTAGTTATTAACCCACAGAAGACAAAGAAGAATGAAGAAATACAACAAAAGCAAAGCATTCTGTTAAAAACAATAAAAGCTAACCACAGAATGTCAGTTTTGGTTCGCAGACAACCCTGAGATAGAAACCACAGTGTTAAGACACCAAATTGTCAGAGGTAAAATACTAAGAGAATTACATTCATTCATGGTGTCATAGCACTTGCCTTTTAGAAATTATTCTGTTGCCGTCCAGAAAACTTAACTGCTTGAATATTTTTTTCATAAATTAGTAAATATACGATGCTTCTAAGAAATTGTGTTTTCTTTTCAAAAATGTATCACAATTTGAAGGTGGTAGACTTGCAATCATAGAATTACTGATTATACTGGGACAGCAACAGGTGACTTTAAGCCTATAGGTAGCTATTAAAAAGCAAAAAACAAACAAACAAAAAACTAAGGAGTCTGAAATCTGTCAACAGTAAATTTAGCATATAAACCAAACATTGCTCTGGAATATTTGCAGCCATTAAATTATTTCTAAGTTTTCAAATACGTAGAGAAGGCTGAGGCTGGCTGGTTTAAGCAATGAAATGACATATCTTAATTTGAAGCAGAAGTCTCTGTGGTAACATTAACCATCCATTTCCACTTCCATATCCCATTCTTAACTATCTTGCATGATAGCAGCCTTAGTAGGCATAACAGGAAGAATAACTGTTAACAAAATTCATTTCCATAGTCACCTCTTTATTTTCCTCTCCTGTGTTAAGACACTGAAGGCTACAATAGCACAATGACATTATATTCTGATTTTGGCACATAAGTTAACACTAAAAACCATCTTATGTGATGGTTATATCTACAAAAGGAATACCAGTACCAGTGTTTGGTGAGAAAGGCAACTAAGCTTTTGGTTGGCTTTGGTCCAAATAACTAGACCAAGTTCTACAACAATGAACCTAAACAGATGGAGATGGGTTCTACACATTCAACAACAGCTGTTTTAAAAGTGAAACCTTGATCATATTTTCTCTAGTGAAAAGGCAAAATTTTTCTGAGTTGATGCAGTGTGTGTAATTACTTTTAACTTAAAAAAAAAACTAAATAGAACCAAAAATCATTATTTTCACCATTACTAAGAGCTTTCTCTTAAATTTATATTGACAAATTCATCTCTCTTCCTATAGATATGCTTTCTGCAAATTACAATCTAAATCTAACTTTTATTAATTCTTGAAGACAGGAATTATACTAGACATTGGGTATTAACAACTAAACCAGTAAGCTAAGGGGTGGACCTAAAAAATACATATATTTATATAAAACATGTTCTGGTGTGACAATACCAGTTAGATGCTGAAATAAAACCCTAAATTATACATTTCTCTCCTTATGTAAAGTTTTAGCTCAAGAAGTTCACAAATAGAAACAGATAACAATTCGGATGTTACTAGTTTTAGATAACTAAGTAATTACAATAAATCAAACATGGGAAAGAACAGCAGATACAAACCCCAGGAAAAAGGAGATTATGGTGATTTCCAAATGCAATTTCTATAGATCAGGCAAAGGTAATCAATTTAAAAAGTGATTCATTCAGCTATCCAGACTCTGGCAAAAAAATCAGGAATGAAGCAAAGCTTTTAACAATCTGAAGAAATAAACATACTGTGGCTGCTAATGAACAGGTAGGCATTTTTATGAATGTCTAAAATATATCTGATCAGAATTTAATGAATATTTTTAAAAATCACAAATCAAAGCTCTTAAACAAATGCCACCAATGCAATAACATTTGGCCATATGAACCAGGCCAACTGTCTTTTAATTTTAGTCTATCAACCTCTGCTTAATGTTCTGTTGTCTTTTAAACAACTCAAATTTGTCTAGAACTTCATGCCACAAAAGTGCATAAATATGAGTCTAAGATATGCAGTAATAAGGAAAGGCTAACACTGATGTGCAAAATGAAAAAGAAAGATAGCAGCTTCTGCAACAGGCAAAAAGATAAAGAAAAAACCAGCTAGGTCCTGCATGTGTCTCCACTTCATTGCTTCCAAGTATGAAAAAAGGAGCCTATTCTTTTGCTAGGCCACAAGGCTGAATCCGCTTGGCATTCTGTATCAAGAGGTCTAAGTTCAGAGGGTGCTCTCAGCAGCAGCCGGGCAGTGTGACTCTGAGGCCAGGTGACCTGTGCTTTCAGAGAAGCAGAAAAGGGCCCTCTAGGTATGCTGCAGTCTCTCAAAAAGAAATGAGTTTATCAAAGCAGTGAACAACGGAAGAAACTGGTCTTCTTGGATCGGTTTTCTGTTATTTTCACTGGTCCACCTGCCCCTGATGAATTGCTGTCGTTCTAAAAAAGACAGAAAATAAAGTTACGAAGGAAATAAAAGTTTCATGGTTTGACCCCCAATTACCTAAAAATAAACCATACCATGTGAAATGTATATTCTAGTGAAATGTGTACTCACTAGAGTATTTTATTAGAAAGGGAACTAGTTAAGCTCCAATGTTGTCTTTTGCTTTGGAAATGGTGAATCAAAAAGAGAAAAATGTTCTTAGAATAGGATTTTTATTTTAAAAATAGGTAGGAAGGTCCTATTTCCAGTTCAGAGAAATTATAACAATGGAATGTAAAGTTTCAAGGGCAGTGATGGAAACAATGTTAAGATCCTAGTGTAGAAAAACCTGATACAGGTAATATAAGGTACATAATTAGAGTGAGGACAAACTTTCAAGGCTTTCCTAATTAATCACGGAGTTTCAAATTTAAGCAAACGTCAAGATCATAACTATATAAATATCTGTCATGTGAGCTGAACTAGATCATTTTATGGAAAAAGTATTAATATTTTCATTTTTTTCAATCAAAATCCAATTAAGGACAGCTGCAGTATAGGAATAAGGATCCTAGAAAAACAGAAATAAGCATCAAAGTTCAATCAGATGAATATGAAAGTCAGGAAAAAGCAAGTTTAATGTAAATATGTTGTAATCATGCTCATCCTTTTTATCAAATGCCATATTTAAAAATTCACATAATGGAAATAAAAATTATAAGTGATACAAACCATTTTTCTGTTGAGTTTTGTCATTATATCTCGTGCAAGTGTAAAAAATGCCTAAAGGCAAAACAAAAAATTTTATTACTACATATTCATAATATATATTTTTCTTTTTTTTCTTTTAGTACCAGGAATTGAACCCAGAGTTGCTTAACCACTGTGCCACATCCCCAGACCTTTTTATTTTTTGTTTTGAGACAGGGTCTCGCTAAGTTGCTTAGGGCCTCGCTAAACTGCTGAGGCTGGCTTTGAACTTAGGATCCTCCTGCCTTAGCCTCCTGAGCACAGGCATATGCCACTGCACCCAGCTCATATTCATAATATTTTTCAAAATACAAATAGGGAATTTTTAAATGTATTTCATTATATTACTTTAGAATTTTTGAAACAAGAGCATAATTGTAATCATAGTATGCACATGAATATTGTATGTTCTTTTTATATCAAACATTTCAAACTGTCATTCATTAAATGTTTTATGCATGTAAAATCTGACATACTGTGTCTTAACACTTTATCTATAGTTCTATAGTATCTATTGACCCAAACCAAATATTTTTAAGTCTGTCATTACTTTTTTTTTTTTTTTTAAAGAGAGAGGGGGACAGTGAGAGAGAGAGAAAGAATCAATTTTTTATTTAGTTTTTCATGTGGCCTTTGTTGCTCCAGCACTCCACTGTATACATGGTGCTGTCCTCATGCAAGTAGGCAAGAGCCGTAACCTCTGAGCCACTGCTCTAGCCTGTCATTACTTTTTGTTTTGCAGAAAGAACTCTTAAAGCTTCCTCAGTTGCTCTCATGCTAATGCACTGCTATGTTAGTCTTGATATTCAAAATCACTCCTGGTCCCCAAAATCTCTTCAGGAAAAGGATTATTTCCGATTCAATTAAACAAAGTCATATGAAAACTACTAGTGTTACTCATGGTCAATATCCACTGTCACAATGGTCACATACGAGTAAGTTTCTAAGTAAGCCCATCTGGGTTTTTTTTTTTTAATAATTTTTTTTTTTTTTTTTTAAGAGAGAGTGGAACAGTCGGGGCGGATAGAGGGAAAGAGAGAGGGACGGAATCAATTTTATTTAGTTTTTCATCTGGTTTTTGTTGCTCTGACACTTAGTAGTGTATGTGGTGCTGGGGTTTGAACCCAGGTCCTCGTGCATGCCACACAAGTGCTGCAACTGCTGAGCCACCACTCCATCCCATATCTTAGTTGGTTTTTTTTTTTTTTTTTAATTTAAAGCTCTAGGAAAATTACTAACTTCTCTAGAACAACTGGCTAGAATAAGCAGCTCAGGCATCTCCTCATTATGTAACTTCACAACTCAATGCACCCTCTAAGAGAAAGGTGTGATTAGGGTACAGGTACTAACAAAGACCAAGCCTGATGCACTAAGCCAGGGTCCAGAGTTCATACCATGCAAGTGATCCTACAGGGCCATCACAGTAAGCAAGCTTTTCTGTCTCTACCATTGGAGCTGAGCTGATGTAAGAGGCTGCCCTCTTTTTGCTAGAGGGAAACCCTTTTGTGGCAAGCAGAAGGAAGCATTTTCCCGCTTAACTATGCTTGTATAAATAAATCAGTAAAGACTTCCTGTTTCCCAACACCCATTAGCCAACCTGAAAAAATGAGAGTCAGTTATTTAAAACAAAGAAATTGTTCTAATCAGTGTCTCCTGGCCAATAAGGTCATTTAGGTCTTGAGTTTTACCCTTCATGTTATGACAGTGAGTAGCCTAAGAAATTAAACATTTAGCAGACCAATTATCAGTATTATTAAGTGAATTTTTAAATCAAAAATATTTACAATTCTGCCTTTGGTAAAGAAAGCCTATTAGAAGGCTTAAAATGATGTGTTTTTCTTTAACAGCTAACTTAATGAAAATTTATTAAAGCTACTCTCTGATAAACATGCTCTTTTTACTAATCATTAGAGTGTTACAATGTATTATGCTTAATCTGCTTCAAATGTGTACACAAAAGGAATCTGTTCAATAAACTAATAGCTTAAGTCTCTCTTGAGAGAGTACAGATGCACAAGTAATTTAGCTTGTCTGCTACAGGGTACTATAAGGTGACATGAATGATGACAAACGAGCAGAAGAAACGAATGGCCTGCTAGTCCAGGCTTTCCAGCTTCCCAAACAAAGGACTATACTGAACTTAAACTGAACTTCTCTATCTCCTGTTCAGTTAATTTTAATTGAGCAATCTAAAAAAATACATGCAGAGGCTGGGAGTTAGAAATTCAGCACCCAGACACCACACAAAAGTCAGAGGCACATAGTGCTCAAAATGGAGATGTATCAACAAAAGGCTTTCACTTGGTCAGAAAATATCAAGGCTTTGAGAACTACCTGAAGGTGGGTGCGTAAAGCACTGGTGCCATTATCAAACATTTCTTTCTTACCTCTTCTACATTTGTACTGGATTTTGCACTTGTCTCCAAGAATTTAATCCCATAGTCAATCGCTAACTGAAAGGCAAACAGAAAAGTTAAATCCAGGGAAAGTGGTTTGAATATATATATATATGTATATTTTAGGATTTTTCAAATCCCCAAGAACTCCTGTGCTTCTCAAATTTCTTTGCTTTTTTTCTATTGCATTTGGAATTTAACGATTCAACTTAATAGTTAAACATGTCCCATCTTCCATTTATAACACAATGACAGTACTTCTCTTCGTTCTACTGAACTTTTGGTGTTCTCATATACAGACACAAAAACTACCATTTAACTTGGGATTCATTCATCCCTTATATTTTCTCTAAAATACAATTCTCCAGTTACTATTAATCATGTTAAAATAAACTGGTTCATACCATTGATTTAGAAGAATTGTGAATTCTTACATATTTCCATCTACTTGCAGAGTTCCTTAATTCATTTATAATACTACAGTTAAGTGAATGTTTTCAGGGGAAAAGTGTGTAGCCAGATTAAAGAACAAAATGCATTTTGCCTGTATCCTGAAAAAAAGGCCAAAGCAAAATTCCAGGACTTAAATATTGAAGCCTCTAAGTCAATTTAGAAAATGTCATAGAACTAAATAGATACAAAATATAAATTTTTGCTTTATAGAACACAGAACAGAAAAGCCTACAAATGACATATCTATAGCCTGATCAGTTACAAAGAGTTTTCCATAATGGCCTAAAACCAGTGTATAATAAAGTATTCTTGGAAAAAATAAATTGGAAAATGACTGTTAAAATTTACCTATCCTATTATTTTACCTGCAAAACTGGGGTTTTCACACAAATCTGGAAAAAATAGCCTGAACTCTAAGTTGCAGGAAATCTTTAAAAGGAGCAATTTGTATCTCCCAGAAAACATTAGCAAATTCTTTAGGAGTGAGTCATGACCACACAGTATTAGAGTTGGATCCTGAATACTAATTCATACCATTCAAGTATGGATTACATTTCTTTGTTGTTGATGCACAATTCTAAAGGATTAAAAACACATATTTTAAAGACTTAGATCAATAATTAAATAATATTAAGAAAATGAAGGTTAATGTGAGTAGATTCCAACCTTTACTCAGTTCAAATTTACCTTCTCCCCTCTCTCTTTTGACACTTGTCTTTTGTCATTCATATCACATTTGTTACCAAGGATCATTCTTTCAACATCTGAAGAGGCATGCTGCAGGGAGAAAATAGTATGCTATAAAAACAGCCTGAGAAAAATCACAGCTATTCAAAAGGAAAATCCTAACCTGTCAGAAACACATCAATGTATTTAATAAGACAAATAATCTTTCATTCAACACAAGGCCTGATTCAGAGAAGAGTTAAAGATGGGAGGGGAACTGCTATAGCTTAGAGCCTTCATGGAGACTGTGCAAACTCTGTTTTTTTTGCACAAAAAGAGAAGGAGTAGGGGGGCACAAATGTGTGAGAGCAAGCTTATGATTGTTTAATAGTAAAACTTGTAAATATTTGTTTGGGTCAAAGATAGAAAAAACTTGGTAAACAGTGACCTAATGGAGAAATAGTCTGGATTCTGAACTCTTTAAAAAAATAAATTTATGTAGATTAATATAAATGTGTACAAAGTTATTTCAGAGTAAATTTCAAAGATACTTTAAAAAATCTTACTATCAATTATTCTGGAATTAAATTCAAATTTCAAATATCTAAGATGGAGAAAATGTTAGAAGGGCAAAAAGTTGCCAGAGTAAAAATATAGTCTAGCTAGTCACACAGCACGGTGGAACAGATAAAACCTGGGAATGAGATGTCCTAATTCTGACTCTCCTTTTCAAAGGCTATGTGAAAACTGTCAAGTCACTTCCTTCTGGCCTCAAATTCTTTGTGTATAAAATTGGGACTTGGATTAATAATTCTAAGATCTGGCCGAAGTTTAAAATTCTGTGAAATTGCTCCTCTGTCTACACCCCACAGGCAGTCAGACTGGTAGCACCAGACATCTGCCCTTTATGGAGTGAAGAGAGAAGGCCAGCCTTCCCATGCCCTAATTCTCAGCAGCCTGGTTGCCTCTGAGAGACAGAAGGGGCCTTCTACAGTGAGCAACCAGCAGGACTCTTCTCCAGTACCATCATTCTCTTTCCATACATACCTCTTCAATGTTTCTTATCCAATTTTTAATATTGTCAAAGGATTTTTCATTTGTGATGTCATAGACCAGCATAATTCCCTATAAGAAGAAACAAAGGTCTTTACATAGTACTTTATATAGTTAAAGTTACAGTAGGTACTGTCAATGTACTCCTACCCTCCAGAAACCTTTTGTCTTTTTTTCTTTAAAAATGGATTCATAATGGATTTGAAAAGTACAGAGAAACAAAAAGTAATTCTTCCATTGTTTCACCACGTAAATAAAACAAATAAAAACTCTGTTAACATCTCCACTGTTAACCTTTAATGAATTAGTGATTGTGGTAAAGGTGATATACCACTTCTACCTGACCTCACATGATAACAATCAGCATCAAATGGAGTTAAAGGTGAGTTAAAATGGAGATAAGTTGAGAGGAAGAGGTACTCAATTCCACTGCATATTTGTTTATTCCAAGTAGAAATCATCTTGTTTCTTACTCCTCCACTGACTGAGACTATACTGCTTTAAATTTTTTATATAGGCTAATCAAAATGTCATCATTTATTAAAGTCAATCACAGACACTTAAAATATACTTCATTTGTTATACAGGTTTAATTAAAGGTCCTGTCATCATATTTTTAAAGGCCCCACATCTAGTATTTCTAAAAGGTTCATTTTCCAAATGTTTGAATTAACACCTGCATGTTAGCAAGTCCATAATCTACATCCTCAGACCACTCTTTGGTACTACATGCTAGATACATGTACATGTCCATCTGTTCAACAAATATTTAGTGAGCATCTACTATATGCCTAACACAATACCAGGAGCTAATAGCAGTGTACCAGATAGTTAAGTTCCCTTCCTCCTGAGGATAGCTAGCAAAGAAAACAGACAATGAACTAATAATTATACAATTTAAATTGTAATTTTGTCAGCTTCTATGAAGGAGCATGGGGAGCTCTGAGTTCACATGCCAGGGATATAATCTTAAGCTGGATGAAAGGCTGGAGTGGTAAAGGGAAATTTTCTTGAGGAAATGACGTCAAAGCCAAGGTCTGAGGACTGAGTATACTTAAACTAGACCAAAGGGTTAGGGCTGGGGTGAAGAGGGGAAGCGCAGGTAACTGACAAATAGCAGAAATATAAACATTCCATTGACATGGAAGGTCCAGAGCCCACTAGAGTGAAAGAAAGACAGGCAAGGATGCATAGTTCTACTGGGAATAGGGCACAAGATGAGGTGAAAGACATAGACAGGGGCTAGATATCCCTTAGGTACATTATCTCCTTAGTTATCACAAGCTTAACAAGTAAAATATGAGATTGTTTTAGGCCCCTCCAGAATCTTTTTATTCCCCTACTATATTATCATTTTGATGAAGGGCAATAAAATCCAGCCAGTCAGCTACTCATAGTCTATGAATAATGGTGGGCAAGTGGCAGTGGAGGATGATGGGAAGGCAGCAGGATAACAGAGGGATCTGGAGTCAGCTCATATCGTCTTGAGTCAAGGAACAACCATTACCCCTTCAGCTCTGTCACCCTAGCACTACTCCCAGGAGTACAGTCTTTTAAGCAATAAGCTGGGTATGATAGCAGCTGGTACACTACAATTTGCCAGGTTGGGCTCCATAAGCTCAACTGTTTAATCTTCAAAGACTCTGAGCATATTGGATTTCATAATAATTTAAGGCTCCAACTTGGGCTTGGCTTAGGTCAAATTCATCTACTTAGCTGGTATTTTTTCTTTCTTTCTTTTTTTCTTTTTGGTGTGGAGGATTGAACTTAGTGTTCTACCACTGAGCTAAACCTCCATCTCCTGTCATAAGCCTAAAAGCCAGAGATAAAGCCCTGGTTTGGGCCTGAGGTTCTAGGCATGGTTCAGCACACCTCTGCTTCCAAGCTGCCTTATTCACCACTATATTCCCAGCACCACACAGGACCTGCCCAGAGCCAAGCAATATAAATGCACTGAATAGATGAAGCATCGTAGGATGGATATTAATCAAGTGATGAAATTATGATAACAAGAATAAGGCCAGGAAATAGCAAAGAAGGACCTGGCAGTCAAGACTTGCCAGATTCTAAGCCTTAGAGAGTCATGGATCATTCAGTTACTTCCTGACCAGCTGGAACAATGCTAGTCAAGGAGACTCGAGAGAGATGAGCCATAAGCAGGAGATGTTGTGGGTGTGGTAAGAGATAAGGGATGATGGTGGCAGGGCTGAGTGACTTAAAAGGGTGCAAGAAATGGACACTCACACAGGGCCTGTAGCTTACTAAGATTGTTATAAGGTATTAATAAAAGGGAAAAAAATCTCAAAACTATATGAACATCTCAGAATGTGCAGGAGTTCTAGAACATCTACAAGCAATGGCAAAATATAATAACCAGAAAACCCTTTAAAATGTCTTCTTTTCACATCTAAAAAATTATTTTCTCCCCCTGTATTCGATTCCAGCTTAAATACTATAATTGGGATAAATGAATATTCATGTTTCACTTCCACCTGAAGAATCACAAAACTCTAAAACATACTCACCATGGCTCCTCTATAGTATGCTGTTGTAATTGTTCGGAATCTTTCCTGACCTGCTGTGTCCCTAAAATTTGAAACAAAAGAGAGAGTGGTTTAAAAGTCATCACAGCACCACTGAGGAGAGGCCCCACACTAGAGGAGATGGAATTCTGGTCCTCTCACAGTGCAGTGGATGCAGAGGAAAGGAGAATGAGGCACAAAGGGAGCCCATTGTACATCTGTGAGCTGGAGGCAGTGGTGGCCACAGGAGCCTTTCAGAAGCTCATAATGACTTGGATGAAAAACTTGGACCCTGCTGATAAAAGCAGCAACAGGAAAATATATAGATCCTGCTAGGAGCTGGCATAGTCAAACACTTGTGGGAGGGAGTAGAGACAAGTTCTAAATTCTCAGACTTCCAGAGGTAGCAATAATCCTTTTTATAAGGGTTTAATGATTAAGGTATTTTGCTTTCTTGATTGAATGTCTGATTTCTATACAAAGCAAACAACTGAATTGGATTTACTACTGTGTATATTCTGCTCAGTACAGCACAATAAAATAGATCTCCGAACTCTTTCAGCAGAGGAGTCCATGATTACATAGGAGCCTGGAGCTCAACATCATTCTTGATATTTTCAAAGACTTTTAAATATGAACACTTCAAAATTATATATTTTCACATATTCTTACTTTTCAGCTGGTAGCGTAGCATTAAAATATATTTTGATGGGCTTTTAGTCAATGCCCAGTACTGTGGTCAGACAGACAGACACACACACACACGCACACACATCCATGCATGCATGCCCCCCCACACTCACAGTTATTATACACACAGTTATCGATTAGTAGTGATCCTATAAAGGAAGTCAAATATCCTTGATATTTGGGGAAAGCAATATTTACTACTTACAGCCAGAACTAATTCACTCCCTGTGCTACTCAAACTAAATTGTACAATTTAATTGCAAGGGAGAAAGAAGCATTTGTGGAACTATATTAGAAATCTAATATATATTAAACACTAACAAGGGATAAAGATTCAAGGGAAATATAGTAAATGAAAAACAATAAATACCTAAACACTCATGTCTATCTTACAAAATACTTTCCATTGTGCTCACATGATGCCCACCACAGCCCAATGTGTATGCAAGTACTATATCGTCCTCTTTTTGCAAAAGAGGGAACAGACTCAGGAGGGTTGGGAACTCATCTCTGCCACTTAAAAAAGCTCAAATCCTTGAATAAGACTCAAGCATTTAAGGTCTCAGCTATTTAGCATCAGGCCAAGTCTCACATCAAAACCTTATAAGCCCTATCTTGTCCTCCACTGATCAGGATTAGATATTCAGGGCACTCATTTTGTGTACAGCAAATAAATCATGATGGCAATAGAAATCAAGCTCCTTTGAGCAGGTTAACTGTATTTTCTTCAAATACATTACTGATTTAAAAACAGCTTCACAGTAAGGATGGAGGAGAAACCCTACCACACTAAATGTAGGTTGTGGAGACTGAATGGGGACTATTTTGCTGTTGACAGTAATAATAGTCAGGGCCATGATGTTTTGGCTATTATATCAGTCCATTTTGCGTTACTATAACAAAATACCCAAGGCAGGTTACTTCTCAAGGAAGTACAGATTTATTGGGCTGAGGATATAGTTCAGTGGTAGAGAACTTGTCTAGCATGTATAAGACCCTGGATTTGATCCCCAGCATGATGGAAGGGTAGGGGGAGACAGGTTTACTTAGCTCACAGTTTTGTAGGTCCAAGAGCACTGGCTCAGCTCTACTGAGGACCCTCTTGGTTGCATTACATCATGGAGGATGGTAGTAAAGGGAACACTGCAGAAGGAAGGGACTGTGCATCTCAAGACAGGAAGCCAGAGTGGGTCAGAGGTCAGACTCAGGATTTCCTAACAACTAGCTCTTCTAAGAACTCACTCCAGGAGGCCAGTATTCCCTTCTGTGGGCAGCACCCCCAGTAACCTAGGTTCCTCCCACTAGGACCCACTTCTTAAAGATTTCACATTATCTCCCGCTGTCACACTGGGGACCAAGCTTCCAATACTGTATTGTTGGGAGACAAAGTGCATCAAAATCACTGTAGCTACTCTCTACTAGTTCTAATTAGCTGATCACCCACAGATTCCAAGAAGCATCCCTTATTGCTATGATCAGGACTGCCTGACAGAGAATCAGAAATTCTTTTTTTTTAAGAATTTTAAAAAATTCTTTAAAAAATTATTTTTAGGGCTGGAGCAGTGGTTCAGCAGTTACTGCGCTTGCCTGGCATGCACAAGGACACAGGTTCAAACCCCAGAGCCACGTGCACAATGAAGTCTCAGAGCAACAAAGGCCACATGAAAAACTAAATAAAATTGATTCTCTCTCTTTCACTGTCCCTCTCTCTTAAAAAAATTATTTTTATATCTTTGAAATATTTAGCTTCTTACTAAAGACCAATAAAAGGGCAGGCTGTGGGCATCTTCACAGTGTCCTCCGATGAAGTAAACTGGGAATTAATAGATTAGGTTAGTACATGAAGCTGCCACTATTCTCCAGAACATTTGGATAGTTGTCCCAGTATTATCACTAACCCAGACAAATGACCTCAGATAAACGTAATCACCTCAAATCCTAGTCTCCTCCTCCATTAAAGAAGGGCTGGAGGCTGTGCTTTAATATTATATTCTAGTTCTATCCTAGTTCTGGGATTAAAAAAAAAAGAGCCTATGGAGAAAGCTGATAAGCATTAAAGGATGAAGTTCTGAAATCTGAAGTGCTTCAAAATCTGAAATTCAAAATGTTCCAAAATCTGAAATCCCAAATGCTCAAAACACAGAACAAAAACTAACCTTGTATGTGCCTACATGACACCTCAAGTGCAAATTCCCCATCATGAAACTGTCTCATGCACAAAACATTTTAAAAACAGTACGAAACGAAACCTTCAGGAGGAGGTGGGGTCTGGTGGGAGATCCTTACATCACTGGGAGTATCCCTTGACAAGACTGTGGGACCCTGGACACTTCCTTTCTTGCTTTCTGGCTCAGAACTGAACAGTTTTGCTTTACCATGTGCTACATTGCCATCTGGTACCCTCCTCAGAGGCCCAAACTTGATCTTTGATTGGAATCTCCAAAAGTGTGAGCCAAAATAACCCTTTTCTCTCTGTAATTATCTCAGGTATTTTATTACAGTGACATTAAGGTCACAGAGAAGGAAGCCTCTGGCGCACAGGCCTTGATTTAGAGGCACTCTGGCTAGAATGCAGCTCTACATTTTCTGTTCAGGGTTTGTACCACTTGACATTTTGCCTTATCTGATTTCACAGTTGCGGTAACTGCAATGAAGAAATAACATATATGCTTTAGACTTTAGTTTCCTCCTGCATAAAATCAGAACCTTAGAAAAATGAGCTCCCAGATCTTTTCTGGCTCCACGAGTTAAATGTATCATTCTTCACCTTCCCACTCTTACTGAAGATACCTTTGAAGGATGCCAAGTACTTATCCATCTCCCCTTGGTTCAATAAAGAAAAGATCTTTTAGCTATCACAAGATGCCTTTAAACCATCACAACTCACATTTTAATTCCCAATTAAAATAGAAACTCTATGTGTGTATTTTTTGTATGTGCGGTACTTACCATATCTGAAGCTTAATTTTCTTTCCATCTAGTTCTATCGTTCTGATTTTAAAATCAATTCCTGCCAGAAAAACAGAGAAGGATATGCTAAGTTCCTTCAAATCTATCCAAGTCTTATTAGGAAAAGGACAAAGATTTCTATTGAGAAAAAGCTCTCCAACGCACTGGAAAATGTGAGCACAGACAGGGTGTGAATGGTATGTTTCCTCTGAATGCAGGCTGAAGAAAGGAATGCTAATTACTCTGCAAAGAATTCCCACACATGTTAAATGCAACCTATTATATGCCTCATTATTTTGACATAAATGGACTACATCCAGCAAAGTTACATAATTTAGATAGAGAACATGCCATATTTTCTACTTCCTAAAATACGTTTAATAACAATGCTTCCTACCCCTCACTCCCCATCCTTTCCTAAAGAAGGCCATGGGACAACTCTAAAATGTCTCTCTCCATCTTTTTTCATTTCTTTCTTTGGAACTTGCAACTAAGAAGAAACAAAATAAAATAAAAAAAAAACTGCTTATTTGATGGCAGGGGAGGAAACGCCGGCATTATCTTTTATATAGTTAGAAAGTATTTTATATACATTTATATACATTTTAATAATTATCTCCTTTACTGCTTAGTCCTGGTTGAACTTCAAAATTACTTGGAGAACTTAAAAACAAACGAAAAAACCCACCTCATGACAAGGCCTGCCTCCTTCCCAAAATTCCGAGATTCTGATTTAACTTGTTAAGGGTAGACCTTCGGCACTATCATTTTAAAAGCTCCTGAGGTGATTTTAAACTGAAGCCAGAGCTAAATATTCAACAGGGCCTCACAGGTGCCATGTGAAAGTCCTTTGAGGCTCTGACACTTCAAAAGTTCAACCCCTCCCTCACCTATTCCCCCTCAGTATGGTAGCTCAAAACTTATATATGGATTTCAACTACAAAGACCACAGAGTCTTTAACAATTATCATCAGCATGCTCTGTCATGTATTAGGAAGTAGCTTTCTGAGGGGATCAGTTGGTGACTACAACTGGGTAGCAGTTTGCTAAATGCTTATCATCTGGCTGCTCAGCTTTGTTTTAGATTTTTCTGTTCTTTTGCATTCTGCATAGAACTTAAAGTGGTTTCTAAGACATTTTGAGAAACCATGTAAATTATGTATCTTCTAGATTAGCTTGAACACTAACTGCAGTTATTCGGGGTAGAGTAGGGGGGCTTCTACTGGTATGTTTCTTCATCTAGCAACTGAAAGCACCCAAAAAGGTTGCTTCCCTGCTCCACCTTTATAAACCACACAGGCTTAAACCAATACCAGCCCCTGCCCCTTCTCTGGTACTAAGACAGCATTTTTAGGAATTCTCGTAAATTTTTTATTTCCTGACAGAAATAAAAAACACACCGAAGTTAATCTAAAAAATAGCCTCTTAATCATTCTTTCTCCTTACTGATAACCATGGACTAACAAATAATAATAGGATGCCCAATGTCCCTGGTTTCTATGGTTCACATTTCCTCACTCCTCCCTCACTACTGCAGTATCTGTGGTGGTAAAAGCAAAACTTGAATGTTATTGCTAGCATCCCACAGAACTTACTGTTACATCACTCATTTAAGATTGAATGAACACTGATTTTTATTGTGATTTATCCTAAATTTTTACATACCTTTAAATCCAGTGTAACAAAGGCCCTCTTAGAGACCCTCCTCTACCCTTACTTCTTTTTGGTGGCAGTAAGAACATTGCCCAACATGTGAGAGGCACTCAATAAATGTTTCTTTTCTTTCTTTCTTTCTTTTCTTTTTTTTTTTAGAGAGAAGGACAGTGAGAGAGAATCAATTTTCATTGAGTTTTTCACATGGCTTTCGTTGCTCTGACACTTGGTTGTGTATGTGGGTGCTGGGGTTTGAACCTGTGTAATTGAGCATGCCAGGCAAGTGCCACAACCATCAAGCCACCACTCCAGCCCCAATAAATATTTCTTAATATCATCGTATGCATAAAAATTGTTAAAATGGCAAATTTTATGATGTGTTTTTTCACCTTCTTTAATCAAATTAAAATTTGGCCTGAAAAAACCTCCTTACTCACATGCTTGTGTAGAGAACTGCAACGGAATTCAGTACTAAACAAATGGAAAACCTAACTTAGGAATTTGCTTTGTAACAAATAATTGAGTCTTAGTCAATCCCAGGAGACAAGCTTTAGTCAAATATGTTCAAATAAGGCAAATGTCAAGTTTTAACTCAGGAAGCTGTCTCTATACCTTGCTTCTGCTTTCACTGTCACATCCCTTTGGTAGTCCCAGAGTCTCAGTGAACTTGTCCTGGTTCTAGGAGTTCCCAAATTCATGAATTGCTCTTTGCTCAATTAAACTCCATTAAATTTAACTTGTAAAGTTTTTCTTTTAACAAAACAACAATAAACAGGGGAAAATCATGATTTTTCAAAATGTCTAGCTCATACCTGGAGAATAACTTAATTAAAGGACAAACATCCAACATTTCATCATTAATATAGTTTATTCACATTTTTTTTAAGAGAAGGAAAGACAGAATCAATTTTATTTAGTTTTCCATGTGCCTTTCACTGCTCCGACACTTTATTGTATAAGCGGTGCTGGGATTTGAACACGCATCCTCACATAACCGCTGAGCCACCACTCCAGCCCCAGTTCATTCACATTGTAAATAAAAGTTGATACATATCAAAATGCCTGTTGAAGTCAGGCACGGTGGTGCACACTTGTAATTCTAGCTATTCACACAACTGAGGTAGGAGGATCACAAGTTTGAGCCCAGCCTAAGCAACTTAGTGAACTTGGCCTCAAAAATAATATAAAGGTCTGGAGATAAAGCTCAGTGGTAGAGTGTTTGCCTGGTATGTGCAAAGCCCTGAGTTCAAACTCAGTACTCGAGGAAAAAGAAAAAATATATATAATCTCTTCAGATTAACACTTCGCTCAGTCATGCCCATGCCTCAATGCCTGGGCTTCTACAGTGACTTAACCGTGTGTTACCAGGGTTTATTAACATACTGTTCTGCAATTTCTCTCAAATTAAGCAAGGCTATAACCTCTTTGAAAGTTAAGCGGAACAAAGAAACATGTATAAGTAGATACTTAAAGTTTAAATACATATTTAAATGAAGGTAAAACATTACTAAGTGTAAAGATGGCCAAACCAACCTTGGAAATTCAATTTTTCTTAATGTATTAAAGTAACAATAGTTAGAATGCTGAGAAAACATTTTAAGAAAATAAAAATATATTATAATTGACTTGACAATAATATCTGTAGAAATATAGAGTGGATTAAATTTAACATTTAAAGAAAGGCAGTTTTCTCAAGCTACTCCAAGGGTTAAAAGAATAACGGTAAAATTATATCAATTAGGAAAGATACTTTCAGCTGTGAATAACAGAAACCCCAAATCAAACTACCTTAAGGTAATGTGTTGGCTTATATAAATAATAAGCCCAATGAGTAAGCTGGGCTTCGGGGCTCAATCTAATAGTTCTGGCTCATTTTGTTGTGCCTCCCTTGGCTCTGATCTCTTAGGAGTATCAATTGATCCTCTTACCGATAGCAGTTCCTGACCACAACAGCAATACCAAGAAGAAAAGAGATCATCTTCCTGTGCCTCTCCTCTAAAAGTGAGAACATTTTTCCCCAAAGCCTACAATGATTTTTCCTTCATCTCTCATTTCTGGATGATAACCATAGGCATGTCATGTTCTAGAGGGCAAAGGCTGAATTCCTGAACCAATCACTGCCACAGAGTTACCAAGATTGGATTAATCTAAATCTATTCTTAAATTTAGATGAATCAAGGCCTATCCCTGGAGCTGGGTAATTCCCAATCCAAAGGACTGCTAAAAACAGCAAGAACAGAAAGGCTGCTGGCATCAATCATAATATCTTCTATAATAATATGCAAATCTAATTAATAAAATTTTATATTCAGCTATATGAAATGAACAAATCAAAACAGCTGTCACTTCTACTCTGTCATGAATGATATTACATTTAGCAATAAACTGTCGTATCTCTCTGAAGGTAATTTTGTCTAGTGTCATTCAAGAATCAGAAAATAATAAGAAAAAAAGGATGATAACAACCCAAGCAGCTGCCATGACATCTCTGTGCTACTACCAGGAGAGTCCTCCAGACTACCTGGCTTATCCCCTGGCCCCAAACAACTAGAGAGTGAAAAGAAATAGGATGTTCTCCAATAGCCAGCAGCAAGAATCATAGCTTCTCTTGGCAGTGAAGTTGTAATTTTTTTTAAGGACTATATAATCTTTAAAAACATAGCTTCTGAAGGGCATTATATTTAGGGTCAAAAAGCCTGTCCCATTTCAATAACTTTTTTTTTTCATCACATAATACAGTAATTCATGTTCAAAATGATAGCCTTGAGTCATCCTGACTCATGGAGCAATCTGTGACCCACCAGGCTGCATGAAGCCAACCTAGCTGCCAACACAACCCCACATTCAAGTCAGGAAACAAGATTCCAATGCTGCTTCCATATTGCTCAAATATGCCTAACATTAATTTTTTTATTCTTTTAAAGCAGACTTAGTTTCCTCATTAATATTTATCTACTCAATAACACAGGAAATCTAAATCATAACAAAATATTCCCAAGGGACTCAAACCCATTTTCATTTTGAATTTAAATACACAAACACATTCACTTTAAAATATTTTTATTTTATGTGAATTGATTCTTATGCTAAATGGTTGCTCACCACAGGTATATATTAGTTACTTGAACAAGGCTAGAAAGCAAATATGAAAGAGAATCATAGAATCAAAGGCCTGGAAAGTACATTAGAGATTGTTTGGTCCAGTCTCATCTTTCTGTGACAAAGAAAACTGAGGCCCAGAGAGAAATTGAGACCCAGTACAAAAAGGGATTACAATCAAATTTTGTCATTTAAATATCATGACTTCCCAAAGAGACACAAACAAGAATACTCATGTTGTGCTGGGGATTCCTGCTCTTTAAAGGTCATAGAAAACACTGGCAGCAACTAAAATATCCACCAACAGAAGAATACGTTGGTATACAAGGAGTGCCTACTCTGGGGTAGTAAACAAGAGCCTCTATCAACATGGCTGAACCTTGGAAAAAAAGTTAAGTGAAAAAAAAAACAAGTTGCAGACACGCACAAGAATGAGTATTAATAAATTAAGGATAACTTACTTATGGAGAGAAATAGAAGAGGCAGGATTCACAGGGACTTTGATTCTAACTATAATTTATTATTTCTAAAATTAAGTGGTGGGTACATGGACATGGAGTGTTTTATGTTAGCTATACTTTTATATGCCTGATGTTTATCAAAGTTTTTCTTAAGAGCAAATATTAGTTCTCTGGAAAACTGGCACATGGAGACACACATATCCATTAATAGTAGTAAAATATCAATCCAAATTTTAGTGATAAAAGGTACCTTAGAAGATTTAGGGAGGGGCTGGCGAGGTGGCTCAGCAATAGAGTGCTTGCCCGGCATGCAGAAGAACCTGGGTTTGAACCCCAGCACCACATACACAACTAAACAGAGGGGGGAAAAATAAGAGAGAAGATTTAGGAAGGGAAAAGCAGGTACTAATACCCTTGTGCAATATATAAAGAGGGGCTGTGAGTGACCATGTTGCACATGTTCATCCTGTGGTAAGGGTGAGATGGGTGTGTGCGGGCCGGGGGCTGTGGGATGACAAAGGAGTTCTGACTTCCATTCAATGGGAAAAGGGTGGGGGAGGATGGGGACTCTGCCCTGCACCTCTGAGGAAAAGGCAAAGTGGTACCTGAGGTCTGTACACTTTCAGGGTGATCCACAGCCAGGAGAACTGGCAGATGCCTGGCAGTGAGGCACTAGTGAGAGAACGAGGGAAGCACTTACCCATAGCATGGCCTATCAGGTAATTCTCAGAAACCAGTAGTAATGCAGCTGCAGGCAGCTGGAGGGAGGGGCTTGCCCAGCAGAATAGAGAGAAGGAAACACTGAATCTGGCCCAACCTCACAGTCCATAGGCCTCACAGGAAAAAGGAGCATGAACAAGCAGTACTCTGCCATCTTTCACTCTACAAATTAGGTAAAATTTAACATGGAGAAGCAACAGACTGACAAAACTGTTCTACATTAAAGACAAATTGTCAACAGATGTGAATAACATAACCTCCACCACCATCACCCCCCCCAAAAAAAAGAATAGAGAGGTTGCCCCCTGGGATTATAAAGGGGTAAAAGGATACCATTGCTGGAGCATGGGAAAGAGTACTTCTCTTGGCCTTGGGAACACACTCTCCGGCCAGCCAACTCTCCTGACCGTCAATATAAGCTGTGACTTGATGTATTTTGCCCTGTGGGTGCTATGGCTTAGGACAATACATAGATTTCAGGGACTGTCTTGAGTCACTGGGGAAGATTGCTGCCTGGCCCAGGAAAGTCAGGAATGGAAAAATAATAGAAACCTTCAACTGAGATCTGTATCTGGTTTCCACTGAAGTTCTTTAAAAAGTCCAATTTAGCTATAGTCATGAGAACCATGAAAAAAAAATCAGATTTTTTTGGGCATTCAGCCTTTCAATGAATGATGGCAATGCAAGATTTCAAGGCCAGGTTTACTCATAGCACTGCACATTTTCAACATGGGTTATCTATCTATATCCCCTTTGACCCACTTTAAGAAGCAGAAATTTAACACTGTTTTTACAATTAAAAAGGGAAAACATGTACTTTGTTTCAAAAGGACATTTGGAAACATCTGTGATCCCAGGCTATCAAAATATGGGTTATGTGTTTTGTCTATTTATATTTCTGAGAAATTCCAGACATAGGGGGAAAAAAGTTTCCCAAATACTGAATCTCACTTTAAAGAAATGGTACGTTTACTTCCTTATTCAAGATGGACCTCGCCAATTTTGGAATTATCTCTGACAACCATATTTTGCTTACTTTGTGTGTGTGCATGTGTTCTTTTAAACATGGAGAATAATGAAATTTTAGGGTAGCTGACTTTAGGATAATCAGTTGAAATCTCTAATTAGAAAAATGGATTACCAAAGTAGGAAAAAATGAGTCATAGACTGAAGCTTTAAAATATTTTTTTTCCAAAATAAAGAAAAATCTTGAAGAAAGTAAGAATAAAAGTAAAACTAATAATGTTACTTACATTGGAAGAAGAGCTTAAGACATTGTTCTTTTGTAAATACATTCTGAAAGTTTTAGTTATTTTTACCAAGGTAGTATCAATTTTGTTGCACGTATTTAGAACTATTTAATTTTTTGTTTCTTTATATTAAACATATGTTTTCTAGTTTGAAAATGATAAAGTCTAAAGGAAGAAAAACATATCACATGTAACTTTAGATAATATTTTAATAAGCGTGAAATGACCACTGGCAGCCAAATATGTACGTTAGTATAGTTAAATCCAACAGAAATGGAAATAGAGGAAAACTTTTAAGGTGGACTAATAAGTTGTCTTCAAATATAATTTGCCCTTTAAAAAGACACCTAATGTACTAAGCACTAAAACTTGTAAGATTCACTGGTTCTTCTAGTCTATGATTAGGAAATGGTAAATAAAATCCTTTTTATGGTAGAGATAACAGTGACACACATTACCACTTCCTGTTGAAAAAGCTGCACAGCTTTACACTGTTTTAGAATTTCCCACTTGTTACTGAATTAAATTCAATTCCTGGCCTTCTTCATAGGACAGGTATACTCATATGTTCTAATCATACCAACAAGAGAGAACAAACTCATAACTTAATTCTAGAATTAGGAAGGAAATACAAATTTTTCTTGGGACCATAAACATGAATGGCATATATGAAAACAGTTACATATGATTTTATTTGTTCATTTTACAGTGCTGGGTGTTGATCCCAGACCTCCCACATTCAAGGCTCTACTGCTAAGCCACAAACTCAGCCCCAGTTTTAAATAATGTCTATATTTGAGAGTCTCACAGGAATTAAAATATGACCTAATTAACCCTTTAAATATCTTTGGGAAATAAAGAGCAAAATAAATCATAATATACCAAATGGTAATGACTATGTGTTAAGAAAGACAAATAGCAAGTAAAGTATAATAACACAGCTACAACAACTCAGATAACATATGCAGAAACACCTAGGAAGCATGGAGAATTTTAAATCTGATTACAGAGACAGTGGCAATTATCCAGTGATCACTATTTGAGAGTGGTCAAGTGAATGCATAACAAGTCTCTTTCGCAAATCTTGCAATTTCAAAAGGAAGTGTATTTCAAGTGTTACTCAATCTGTAAGTAACAATGAGCTTGAAGATGTCAACATGTAGATTTTAGTGATTCTCAGCGAACACATGATTAGCCCTCAATAAGATCTTTGTTCACAAAGGGCCTCATGTGTGAGCAAACCTTTCCAGAGGAATGAAAGTTCAGAAGGCCTTGCAATTTCCACCTCACCCCCACTATTAATTCATGATCTTTTCAAGAACCAAACTGCTCCAAAATGAAACCAGTTGCATCTCCTCTGCTCCATCCATTGTTTCCAAGAAATCATAACTTCACAGCAAAAAAACCCTTCTACTATGAGTCACCACCACCTTCCTAAACCTGGAATTTCTTTCTTTCTACATTGGCAACTCAGTCAGGCCTATTTTGCTTAAGGTGAAGGGAAAACTGTAGTCCTTCAAAAAATAAGAATAAGATAAAAAACAAATCCCTGATTTTATACACTGTTGCTATGGGAAAAATCACACAGCCAAATCACTGGGAATTAATCACTGGAAAAGATTACAATTACATTCCAATGATGTTGCACCAAAAATGCAGTGGAACTTATTCTTTGGATCTTCCCAAGTATTGACCACGTATCATATTTTCCATTAATTTAGAGGTAAGTCAAAATTTAAAAAAAATTTATGTGTGTGTTGTATATATATATAAATTAACTACAAACAAAGGATATCTTTTCCCTTTTTTAGAATAAGATCCTAAAAGAGAAAAAATTTTAAAGCTTATTATTCATGTAATAAAAAGTGAATAAAAGGAAAATACTCAGAGATTATAAAATGAATAAACATAACTGCAAACTCACAGTGCTCTGAATCTAGTTAGCCAGGGTCTCTTCTTGATCAAAACTAACGTCAATGCCTCAAAAGTACAGTAAAATCAAGCAGCATTTACAGCTCACTGCAGCCAGTGCAACAGATGGATAATTATAATGAGCTGCTACTAATAAGAAGGATCAAAACAAATGGAGTATATGCAAGTGAATGATCAGACAAAAATCAACAAAAATGGCAAAGACAGCATATAATTTTTCTCCAAAACAAAAAACTACTAATGATTACATCAACCTGATTTGTAAGTACAAACCCCCATAATGCAAAATTTTAAGCTGACAGCACTCTACAGCCTCCATGAGCAGAGTCAACACTTCCATAGTCCAATTATGCATAATTATATATGTGGCAATTCACCTTAAAATAAGGCATTTTTCTAACTTTATGGGGAGCTATTGGATTTTTTTGAACTGGGGATTGAATCCAGGGGTGCTTTGCCACTGAGTTACATCCCCAACCCCTCCCCTCCTTTTTTTTTTTTTTTTAAAGAGAGAGGGACAGTGAGAGAGAGAGAGAGAGAGAGAAAGTCAGTTTTATTTACTTCTTCACATGGCTTTAGTTGCTCTGACACTTCGTTGTATATGTGGTGCTAAGGTTTGAACCTGCATCCTTACCCATGCCAGGCAAGTAGCCACTGCTCCAGCCCCTTCCCCGCCAACCCTTTTTTATTTTGAGACAGGGTCTCCTGCTAAGTTGCCCAGGCTGGCCTGGAATATTTTGTAATCCTCCTGCCTCAGTCTCCCGAGTAGCTAGGATTATAGGTATGTGCCACTGTGTCTAGCTAGGAGCTAAAGGATTCTGTCTGCTATTTCCTTGGCTAAGCTTTTATAACAGAATACAATGTCACAACTGGGCTGATAAATCCAAGATCCTCTCTAACCTAAATTTCAGACACAGGGATAAAATCTGGACCAATGAAGGAGCTAGACCACATCATATTTTCTTTTGTCTCCTTTGTTTCCCAGCTACATTGCTTCTTTAAACTTCAAATACAGGGGCTGGAGCGGTGGCTCAGCGGTTTCAGCGCTTGCCTGGCAAGCATGAGGACCCGGGTTCAAACCCCAGCACCACGTACATAACTGAGTGTTGGAGCAACTAAGGCCATGTGAAAAAACTAAATAAAGTTGTTTCTTCCTTTCTCTGTCTCTCTCACTGTCCCTCTCTCTTTAAAAAAAAAAAAAACAAAAAAAAAAACAAAAAAAAAACTTCAAATACACAAGGAATGAGCAACAACTATATTCAAAGCATAAAAAGTGGGGGATGACAATATATACTACTGCTGATTTCATATTCAATCCTTATTCTATTTCTAAAACCTACTGTTTAGGAAAGAAGGGAGAGGGAAGGAAGGGAAAAGAAAATCTAAAGGATATTCAGAATAGACTGTTTTAACAAAGCCCCCCTGATATTTTAATGCTTTGTAGAATCATCCAGTACCACATATTATAATTTTTCTAAAATTGACCAAAAATATATTTCAAAATATATTTTATCACTTTTTTTTTCTCTTTTCTTAGTAAAAACCAAACTTAAAGTAGAACATCCCAGTAAAGACCCTCTTCTCCCTCCAGTAACTAAGGAAGAGGTCTCAGGGGTTACTGCAAGAAACTGCAGTTTCCAATGAACTATGAATTTCTTTCAAAATGGTCAGTTGTTTCCAAATCCTTGAGAAGTATGTTAAAGATCATTCAAGGTCGGTGAGCGCCTATCTTCTACAAGCAGGTTTTACAAAGTTAGAAAATATACTTTTTAAAAGGTCATCATTAGGCAGTTGCCCCAACTAACAGGCATATGAGATAAAAACAAGTCTCTAGACTGACCTTGGGCCCAGAGAGCAATGGCCCTTATGTCCTGAAACAGAATACCTGGGAGTGAGTAACCAAGAGTCATGTCTTCTCTTAGGCAAATACAGACATACTTCCTTGAAAATGGCTTTGCTCACCTCTCATAATTTACCTCCATGAAAAAAATGTTTTGAAGTTATTAAAAGGAATCTTGATCGCTATCAAGATTACATAAAAACTTGAAAAATATTTGCTATAATCTTATAGAAGTAGCAAAACATAAAATGTGCTATGTCCACAACTACGTAGAAAAATGTGTACATATGGAAAATAACATGTAAAACAGCGAGGGTAAGTGTATCCATGTGGGATGATTTTCAAAATTAGGAACTTAAAATGCTTTTGCTTACTCTTGCATTATCTTTGCATTAAGCAATTATGAAGAAAATATTATTTATGCTATAACTGAAATAGTTCTCACTACAAGTATACTTCAAATTCTGAATTAATGAAGATTTGGGGAGTTACCCTTGCAAAATCAAAGGACTGAATATAATATTTCCAAGGGGGGTAGAAATTAAAAGGCACACCAAACCACCAATTCACACACTCATCTGAAAGAGAAGATTGCTATTTGGGGATTTATTATTATTTCTTTGTTAGTGTTTTCATCATTATTGAGATTACTTGGGGAAATTAGATGGTTAGAAGTACAGCTAATAAAAGTGAAATAAGGAAAAAGAAATACAACTAATTAGGCCTTTGGGGATTTCAGTGGCTACTCTAGCATTGAGAAGTAAGGCAAGAAGCAAGGGGAGTCATTTTTGAGGAAGTATGTTAACTGGGAGCTGCAATCATTATCTACAAACTACCTGGGATAGCCCACATTTGTTCCTCATTCCCTAAGCCTACAGTTCCAGTTTATTTACTGCCATCTGCAAGAGAATGTGGAAACAAAGAAAGAGATAAAGACCTGTGAACTTTGCATTTACATGGTGCATTTCTGAGACATCTGCAGAAACAAGCCCAGGCTGGTAGGCATCATTTACAGATTTCATTTGTCCATGCTATCCCTGTCCCTAATTAATGCAGATAATTCTGAATTTTCCATACTATAATTTATTAAATCATATTCAATTAATGTAATCAGCTGTAAAACAGGAAAGGGCAACAGTGCAAGCTTTAATAAAGCAAGTTCATTGAATTTGAAAAGATGCTCAGCTAAGGATCATAGTGAATTCCCACACAGACCAAAGGCAAAGTGGCATCAATGAATACTTTGTATATTTTAAACTCATCTTTCTACTCACAAGGCCCTATATAACAATGGAATTTAAAAACAGCAGGTGTACTCACATTATTTTATTTATTTATTTTTTAAAGAGAGAGAGGGACAGTGAGAGAGACAGACAGATAGACAGAATCAAATTTATTTAGTTTTTCATGTGGCTTTCGTTGCTTTCGTGGTACTAGGGTTTGAACCCGCATCCTTGCACATTCAAGGCAAGCGCCAGAACCGCTGAGCCCCTACACAGATTATTTTAAAAGTGAATTCATGGGTGCAGAGGTTGAAGAATTCTATAGATTCCCTATGTTGCCATATGTAAGTAAGGGGGGAAAGTAAAGTAAAAGTGAACATCAATTTGAAAATTTTACCTCTAATTAAAAAGTTAGTGATTTACAATATTAAATTCATCTACCCAGTTTGTGACTGATTCAAAAGTGCTTTGGCAGCACCCTAACTGTAACCCTAAGTTACTGAAAAACAAAAACAGAACTATATACTCACATGATCATGTTATAGACACACTATAATTTCAGGGATGTCCCCAGGCAAGCCTAGGGCAGGATTTCCACATACGGTGGTCACAGTTTTAGCGTTCCTAGTTTGGTCTACATAGTCAGGAAATGCATAGGACAGTGATGCAAAGAAGAATCATGAAACACAATGACTCTGTATTTTCAACCACAATGGTCTGTCAGCAGAATGAGGAGCATGAAGGAAAATGTCACTGGGCATTTTGGAAACAAAAGAGATCACAACACTGGACTGAAATTTTTTACATGAATTTCTGAGAGTGATAAAAGAAGGCAGAAAAAAATTTACACATTCAGAAAAACTGATACTTAATCTACTTCTGATAAGCAATATACATTTGCAGGCCTCAAAGTTGAAGGTGGAAGTCCATGTTAGGAGATTACGATATTGAGGTCACAAGTGCCACGCTTGAGCCTTTCTAAGATCTTACAAGCAATTCCTGTCTATGAGTGACTATACCTATTTCTCAAATTTTCTGTTCAAAACATAAACTGAATGAGGCAGCTACATTTTACCTGTGTAACAGATATGGCTAAAGAGCACCAACCAAATATGATAAATACAATTTAGCTTATGCAAATGTAAGTCATACTTAATGAAAATCCAATTCACTAATGAAAGGCAGATGTCAATATTTAATTTTTTTTCTGGTACTGGGGATTGAATCCAGGGATGCTCTACCACTGAGCTATATTCCCAGTACTTTACCACACCCTGCCTTTCTGTGTTTGTGTTTTTATTTTTGAGACAGGGTCTTGCTTAGTTAGTTGCCAATGGTGTCTTAGAACTTCCCATCCTCCCAGTAAAGACTTAGTGGCCACCTCCATGAGCCTGACACTATGCTGGGCACTGGGGAATACAAAGATGAAAAATTACGGGTGACAAGGACCTATGTGTCTAGCAGTCGCTAACGTTTTATAATGTGAAAAGCTGACTTCATTTTTAGGTCTTTTGTTAAAGAGCATATTCTAAGGTTTGCTCCTTGGGAGCATGAACTAACAACAGAAGATGAACCATCAGAAAACATGATTTCCTAAGGTATTAAACTGCTTTAATTCTGTCATTTCCAGAAACAAATATATAACTACTTACCCAAAGGCTCAAAATAAACAAGTGGCATTTGTCTACTGCAAATAGTAAATATGGCAATAGCAATTTTTCCTTTGTTTAGAAATAAATTTAGCTTAAAATTTAAGAAAGTAAAAGAAAAAAATAATATTCATTATACCATCATCTTCACATTCCCTCCTACCACTCCAGTATATAAACTACAGTCTTGGTCAAGTTTGAAATTCTCTAGGAAATCTAGGCTTTGATGACTAGCTGAAACTGAAATTATCAAACGTATTTATAAATGGCAATATTAAAAACTCCACCAGTTTTGTTATAATAGCAAAGGCTAGGGGGCTCAGCAGAGCTGTAGCTCAGCTATGAAGTCTTGAATCCTTGACTCCAAAGTCCCTTGTCTGATAAGCATGACATCACATTAAAGATGAGATTAGATTTATTGTGTACTCACAATAGCCATCCTTATTCCAATAAAGAACCTGAGACTTCAAGAAGTTAAGTAACTTACACAAGATGACACATGAGTTGAGTATTCCCCTTTATTCATGGGAGTAGGTTCTAAGACCCCAGGGGAAGCCTGACACCACAGATAGTACCACATCCTATACAGAGATGATCCTTGACTCACAATCATTTGAATTTATGATAGTGCAAAATTGATATGCAGTTGGTAGAAACTGTACTTTAAATTTTGGTTTTTTCCCAGGCTAAGGATATGCAATATGATGCTCTTTCATGATGCTGAGCAATGGCAATGCATCGTAGCAAGCTACAGCTCCCCATCAGTCACACTATCATGAGGTTAAGCCACTGATCTCTACTGCGCTGTGCATTACCAGTGTTTTTTTTTTTTAGATATAGACAATTAATGAATTATGTGAGATATTCAACACTTTATTATAAAAGAGACTTTATGTTGGATGATTTTGCTCAAGTGTGGGCTAATGAGAGTTCTAAGCATGTTTAAGGTAGGTTACGCTAACTTAGAATATTTGGTAGTCAGGCACATTCAATGCATTTCAACTTACCCTATTTTTAACTTACAACAGATTTATCAGGATGGAACCCCATGGTAAGTCAAGAAGCATCTACATGCTATGATTTTCCTATACATATATATCTATAATTAAAGTTTAATTTATAAATTGGGCATAGCAAGACATTAATAACAAAGAAACTCGAACAATTATAACAATATACTGTAACAATAGTTATTTAAAACTTTTGAATTGACTGCTGAGCTCCATGATGTACACTTATAATCCTAGTTACTCAGAATGCTATAGCAGGAGGATCAGAAGTTTGAGGCCAACTTCTGGTGGACAACTTAGTGAGACCCTGTCTCAATATAAAAAGGACTAGGGATGTAGCTCAGTGGTAGAGTGCTTATCTAGCATGCAGGAAGCCATGAGTTCAATCCTGACTACAACAATAACAAAAATAAAAAACATTTGTAAATTGTTTATTTCTGTAATTTTCCATTTAACATTTTTAGACTGTTGTTACTGTGGTAACTGAAAGTTTAGGTACCCACAACCATGGAGGGTAAAACTACAGATAAAGGAGGGACTACTATGAGTGGCAGAGCTGGGACTTTAACTCATAACTGCCTACTTTCAACACCTGAGCTTCCCTCATTGGTCTAAGGGTGAGTATTCTGTGTCTCAAGTGATACTAATGGGAGAAATATCGTTAAGAGTCCACCCTGGAGGTACTAGATAAAATTCTAAAGGATTTGGAAAGAACCATTTGAGCCTCACTCTAGGTCATTTCTAGATCACCAAAGCAAAATGGACCCACTCTTGGTGGACCTGAATATTATGCATTAGTTCCTTGATCTCTGAATATTCTTAGCATAGTACTCTTATTTTTTAAATTCTTATTTTTAGATTAATAAAAAGTGGATCTGATCAGCAGGGCATGGTGGCTGATGCCTGCAATCCCAATGGCTCAGGAGGCTGAGCCAGGAGGATCACAAGTTCCAAACCAACCACAGCAACTTAGTGAGACCCTGTCTAAAAATTAAAAATAAATAAATAAATAAAATAAGAAGGGCTGGGGTCATGGTTGTGGCTCAGTGGTTAAGTGCCTCTGGGTTTAATCCTTGATGCAAAAAAAAAAAGATTTGATTAGTAGAAGAAAGGGACCAGAGAGTGGAAGGAGGTGAGGCAGGAGGGAAGTACTGGGGAGGGATACTGGCCAAATTATATTGTTATATAGTGTGCATGTATAAATATATAACAACAAATCCCATCATTATGCACCAATAAAAAATGTGGGAAATATTGCAGCATTTGAAGGTAAATGGATGGCAGAGGAAGAAATCAGATTGAATTAAGTTAGCCAAACCCAAAGATGTTTTCCCTCATTTGTGGAAGCTAGAATAAAACCCAGGCTTGGGTAAAAGGTTGTCAAATGCATGTATTAGACCCAGCAAAGGCATAGCAACACACAATCTTGGGAAACCATAGAGATGGGGAGGAGGGGAGAGGTGAGGGGAAGGCACAGGGAGGGAAGTTAGGGAGGGATCTAGGGATACAACCAACAAGTAGCATACTCTCCCCCACCCCCTCAGAAGCCAAATAATACTTATGCTATCATTTAATTCTGGAAAATTCACAATCTAAACATATATCGGTTGTAGAGGTGAAATACAGAAGAATCAAGAGATTGGGAATATGGGCAATGAGGGGGTAACTCTGGTTTAGGAGTAAATGCATATTATATTGTTACTTTATATACATTTATGATTGTACAATAACTCAACTCCTTAATAAAGGAAAAACAAAGCCTTTTTATAATTATAATTTAATTTAATTATAATTATAATTAAACTCCAAAAACAAAAAAAATGTGGGGAAAAATGGATCTGATCATCCTCGCATCTGTTTTCAACTAGAAAGTACTCTACCCATACCAGGCATGGTGGCACACACCTGTAATCCCAGTGGTACAGGAGGCTGAGGCAGGAGGATCACAAATCCAAAATCAGCCTCAGCAACTTAGCAGGGCCCTGAATAACTTAGCAAGACTCTGTCTCAAAATAAAGAAAGGGCTGGGGATGTGGCTCAGTGGTTAAGCTCTGCTAGGTTCAATCCATGGTACCAAAAAGAAAAGAACTCCATCCATGCAGGTCTGTTTTGATTTATAGTGTCTCTCTCCCCCAGGGCAAGACTCAAATTAAGGATATTCAGGAGATGTGGCAAACAGACAAATTTCTACTCTTGTGACTAAAATGCATCCCCTATTAGCCTATGTGACAAGGATTTTAACACTCATGCTGCCCCAGGAAACTAACATGCTCTTGGTTCTATAGTAAAGCCAGGAAGAACCAGAAATGTTTGGGATACCTGTGGTATTATCAATGGTCAAATTCTTCTTGGCCATTTGAAGAATACCTCTTGAATGCACAGAAATATCTTCTAAGATGAGATGAATGGTTACACAACTTTTCTAAATCTGCTTTATCTTCCAATTCTGAGTTTATAATGAGAAAGAAACTATGTTGGAAACAACTACAAATGTCCATAAAAAATTAAAAGTTGACCAGTTAGTAGACTATTGGGTAACACTGAGGTTCCCTGCACCACTCAAATAAAGTCTGATAGTTTATAATGCATTTCTTTGCTTTATCACAGATAATCCACAGATAAAGGTGTAACGAGAATTATAAGACCTTCTAATCAGACAGACTAAGGCCAAGACCACAGTGCCATAAGTGACATGGCTAGGATCGTAACCTAGATCCAGTAACCCTAAATCCAATACTCTTTCCACTATATCACACTAATTTATCAGGAGAATTTTGTTGGGTAATACAATGATTTTTTTTTATCTATTTCTGAAACTGTGCCTTAGAAAAAACTAACATGACAAAAGAAAAATTTCTTCTTTAGAACAATGTCTCAGTGAAACAGAATCCACTATTTCAAGTATTCACAACAGTAGAAAAAAATATATATATATTTATATTTGCAAGACACTGACTTGTATATTTATATATTTATTTCGAAATAAACTTATTTTATTTTGCAGTGCAGGACCTCACATATGCTATCCAGGCACTCTATCTCTGAGTTACATCCCCAGCCCACAATAGAAGAAATTTCATGAAATTGCTTATATAAGCCATGAGGTTACTGAGGGCCAAATTGAGGACAGTGAATTTAGCAAGAGCAGAAAGTCACTACAACTCCTAAACCAGTAAGACAAAGGGAGGAGATGGTATTTTTGGAGTTGAAGGCCTGCAGATACTTAATAAGAATACAGAAACATGGTGGATCTGTCCAGTGGGAGCTAGAACCACACAAAAACAGTCTCCGCCGAAAAACACCACTGGAGACAGGAAGGTAGAAGGAGAAATACCCTGGTTTCTCCCTATCTCCTCTTGCACAATCTCCTGTCAGTGTCTCTGATCAGCTGAGCCTAGTCTGAGCCAGTCACCCAGTAGTCTGGAAAGGGGGAAAGGACGGAATGGATTTGAGGAATACTGACCAAGGATTACAGTGAACCCCTCAGCTGCAGGAATCAGGTGTATGCTACTATTGGAAGCCACTCAGAGTGGGGACTGCATACACTGACTAATATCTACATAAACAATATCAAGTAGGTAAATAAGCAGAAAAATGAAGTAGAGAATCACAAGTGAAATAGGACTAACAATTATTTTCAATACTTGCTTTGAGAAAAACATTTTCACCATTAATTTGTGAGCCCAGGGTGAAGGGCAAGCACATTACAGAACCCCTCCCCCTCTGCCCTAAACCACACCCTGGTGCAGAAGGAGAGGTACATTAAGGAACCTGTGTCTAGGAATGCGGTGGTAAGAAGCCTTGGCCATGACTGTTTTGCAACTTCAAAATCAACTTGCCAGTTTGGGGCAGATAATCCAGTGAACCAGGAGTGTCATACACTAGCAAGTCAAGAGCCAGGCCTTCCAAAAAGGAAGTCTATCACTGAGTCAGTGATGTTGCCAGTCCCCAAGTCAGAGCAGTATTAACATAGCTCAAGGGTAACCACTGATACAGATGGTAACTTGAATCTTTTTGCTTACACTGCATCCATCATAGTACTAGTTTTCATCAGAATACTCACCGTTCAGACTTATTAATTATTTATCATCCCTCCCTTCTCCCAAAGTAGTCTGTAGGCAATGGAGGATGTAGGGAATCTTTTTGATTTATATAACTTTACAATTACCCACCTTAAAATACACAGTCCTGGGCTGGAGCGGTGGCTCAGCGGTTTTGGCGCTTGCCTGGCAAGCACCAGGACCCGGGTTCAAACCCCAGCACCACGTTCACAACTAAGTGTTGGAGCAACTAAGGCCATGTGAAAAACTAAATAAAGTTGTTTCTCTCTTTCTCTGTCTTTCTCACTGTCCCTCTCTCTTTAAAAAAAAAAAAAGAGAGAGAGAAAAAATACACAGTCCCACCCAATATAGCCAACCCTATCTTTTAGATTCCTTAGCACATCACCTGGGAAATGCCTTCTTCATTCTCGATGGTGATCCTGTCTCTAAGGGATGCAGGATTCCCTCAATGTCTGGAATGCTTTTACCCTTCCCATCTGAATCCTGACAGTGGTTTAAGACATAGTAACTATCCTTTGTTCTCCAGGTATCCCAGTTTGCTCATTCTCTAACTCAAATTCCTAAAGAATCTAGAATAAATATCATTAGAGATGGCATTTACTTATTTTTGTAGTTTCATATGATAAGTTTTGCCTTCCCAATTAGACTTGGTCAGAAACTTCTCAATTAGACTATAAGCAGCTGACTAAGTAGTGAATAGACCTTTAAAAGATGAAATGAAAGACAAATCCTATAAATACTGAAGACTCATCCGTCACAGTAAGTATTTTGGAACTTCAGTCTTGTTTGCCAAGCAAGTAATAGGAGCTCAATAAATACTTCTCGATATTGATTAACTAGTTTGGAATATAATCAGGTTCATAAAGCTCTCAACTGACCCTATTGGAATGCATATTTAATGACTGGCAAAGCAAATTACATATTTGGATAGCTTTAGGTGATAAAAATAAAAAAGTGAAGACACAAAAAAATTAAAATATATAAATTATTAGAAAAAGTACAAATCACAAAACAGGGTACTAAGCATATATAAAACAGATGTCTTCATTGAAGAATGAAAAAAAGATAACAATGTAGGCTCTTTTGAGAATGAAAGATTCTGCCTCTATTGTCTCAATTCTAACCTTCAAAAATCACACTTAATTTAGACAGGCTTAGGGGTTTGGTGGCTTTTTTAAAAATCCACATGCAATGAAATAAATACCAATCCTGTAATTTTATCAGGAGGACTAGTACAAGTGCTACCACCAGTGAGGAAAGAGAACTGGCATTTCATGTGAATCAGTTTTACTTTCTTCAGAAACCATGATTTTCTTAACACTTGGACAAAAATCACAAAACTGTAGGTTGCAGATGTCTCTCTGCTGTGTGGGAACTTTTGCCATTGCTCCAACTACCAGAATGGCTTCCAGGGTCCAAGTAGAAAAAGCAAAAAGCAGGAAGCCAAAAAAGGAGATAAGACAATAGACCCATTACCCAATAGATCTTAACAAAACACAGCCAGTGAAGCCAGAGGCTGAGGCCCTCCATCATTAAGACTCCCCAGTTAAAGGGCCCAGTTTTCTTTCATGGGGAAAAAATGGTGATTTGTCCAGTCAAAGCAGTCTCCATATAATTGGTGCTTTTTTTTTTTTAATGAATCTTTAGCTGTAAACCAAAGACAACAAAAGTGGCTTTTCAGCTTTTTTGAGCCACAGCGTGGAAATATTTTTTATATCATAACACCTTGCACAAATACATAACTGAAACAAAAGTTCCATAAAATAGTATTTGACTCTGATTTTTGTCCACACAGTGGACCCTATACTTTCTATTCTTTTGTTCTCGTCTATTCTCTTCCATCCATCAAAAAAAGAAGAAAAATTTGATCTGGACACACTAAACTGACTTCGTGACATAATAATAGGTTGCAACACACGCCGAAAAAGTTGGCCAAAAGAACATTCTGGAAGTCAACCAAAGGTCACATGCTATTTCTTTCTTTTGCTTTTTAAAATTCAGTGCTGGTAAGAAAAGGCCACTCTAACTTCACTTTTCAATGAGAGAGGGAAGGAGGGAGAGAGAGAGAGACAGACAGAAATGACAACTTCAGGGTCTTGCATATAGTAGGCATTGAAATATTTGTTCAACTTGAGACCCTTTACCTCCCATTTTGTGGGTAAAGTAACACAGAAAGGAGCAGGGAAGATAAGTCTTAAAGAAGAATCCCAATAACAGGAATACTGCCTGGACAATATGCCCAATATCTTAAGCATGATGTTGCCAACAGTTCTGCTTCCTCCATCACCTGAGATGCTTTGATCCATCTGCCTAAGACTAAGGAGTACAAAAGAGAAAGGCCTATCACAAATGGGAAGACAAGCTCAACAGTTTGGTAAAGTGACCTTATTCCAAATGAATGAAATGGGAACATATCCTTTAAATGAAGGAATAATTGCCTACAAAACTAAGAACTCCAGCTTAAGTCAGTCCAGAATGGCTATGGCGTATATTGCACAAACAACAAAATGTAGCCAAACAAAATGAGCCCCAGATTAGACAACCCTGAATAATGGAATAGAATGATACCTTTCAAGATACTCTCCTGAGACCTTTCCAGCTCCACAGATAGTGATGCTGACAGCTATTATGGGATGGGTTATCATTAATAAAAATATCTATTGCTTCTCAAGAGCCCACTTATGTTCCAGGCACTGCGCTAGGTACTTAATGTATCTTGTCACTTTCTCAAAATAAAGAAGCCTGCATGGGGGCTATTATCTCCCATTTTACACAAAAGAGAAAGGCAGTCCAGATAAATACCTTGCTTGTAAGCAGACACCTAGAAAGTGACAGGGCTGGGATAATGAACTCAACTATGATAGTTTAAACTCTCATCTCCCAGTAGTACATTTCTTTGACAGCATGATGGGTATGAGCATAAAAATAAAAGTACAAATAAGCAAATGCACAGCATACATGGAAGAACAGGATAGGAGGAACAGAAGCAGGAAGGAAAAAAGGAACTGGTCCTTTTGAATGATAAAGAAAATATTTCAGAAAACACCAGCTTCGCTTAAGCTGGAACCTCAGCTTTAGCGCTGCGGTTCTTTCCTTTCCTTTCCTTTCCTTTCCCTTTCCTCTTCCTCCTTACTTCTTTCCTTTTCTTCTTCCTTTCTCCTTCCTTCCCTCCCTCCCTTCCTTCTTTTTTGTGGTACTAGGGATTGAACCCAGGAGTGCCCTATCACTGAGCTACATTTTATTTTTTATTTTGAGACAGGGTCTTGGCTAATTTGCTGAGGATGATCTTGAACTTGTGATCCTCCTGCCTCAGCTCCTTGAGATGCTGGGATTACAGGCGTGCAGCACTGTGCCTGGCTTGTTCTATTTTAATAGCAGTTGTTACTATGTGAACTCTGCACTGTTAATCTATGGAAAAGAATCTTACCATTAGGAAGAGGAATTTCAAAGTGAGAGTTTGTTTTTGATACAAATATTTGACATAAAGTACCATAAATATAGTAATTTGCCCCTCTGATCCTCTTCTGAAAAACTCTCTTTATCAGAGTTTGTTTTAAATTGCTCAGATTTTTAAATTTTCTCCAAATTAAAAAAAAAAGTTAAAGTAAAGGGAACCAAAGATCACTATAGACAATAATTAAACATTAGGGAAAGCATTCATTCACATGCTATACATCTTCAGAGAATGAAATCATTTGCAAGCTTGGGGAAATCACTCAGACTTATTCAAACGCATTAGACTTTTGACCTTTCATTTGGTTCTGAAGGGCCATAAAAGACTTCACATTTAGTCAAGATTCGGGAACTGTTATACACAGTACCACCAAACAATAACCTTGGCTAACACAGGCATTCTCATTGATCTAAAGCCATGGTACGCAGTGAAATAAATGTTTTTCTTAAACACCTAAACTGCTATTGAAATAAATACTGGAAAAGATTAGAAAATTCCAGTAGAAAAGCCCCATACTCTATTCAACTTTCTTATAATGTACATCTTTTATACAACAGGAAAATAATCACATGGAAAAACCTCATTCTGATTACAGTAATCCCTCACATCAATGGCTCCCATACACACCATCCCTTCATCTGAATCTGGAAAGTACATCTGTGCTCCTTTCACCTGACTAAGTATATACGAACTCTCTAATGATGTGCCTGACTATTCTTTCTTCAGACAAAGGAAGCTACTGTGGACAGAGATAATATTATGAAAAGAAAGAAAATCAGATTCAGTGGAACTGAGAGAAATATAGATATAATCAATCCATGTAGAAGTAGTCAGAGCCCACCTTTTCCCTGGGAAAAATCTCCCATTGTGGTAGCAGCAGAGACAATTGTGTTGACACCATTTTATGACTAAAGAAGGAAGAATATATATATATATATATATATATATATATATATATATATACTTTTTTTTTTTTTAAAGAGAGAGGGACAGTGAGAGAGACAGAGAAAGAGAGAAACAACTTTATTTAGTTTTTCACATGGCCTTAGTTGCTCCAACACTCATTTGTGTACGTGGTGCTGGGGTTTGAACCTGGGTCCTTGTGCTTGCCAGGAAAGCGCTGAAACCGCTGAGCCACCGCTCCAGCCCCAAGAAGGAAGAATATTTTAAAAGTGAAAATTTTAAATCAGTAGGATTTAATGCTAAAAACTGGACTGAAACATTTATACAGACATTTAAAAAAGGGAGAAGTCACAGCAGATAAAACACCTGGAAAATCATGCAAAAGAAAAATGCATCCTATGTGTTGTTTAAATGCGGACTTTTTAGCCAGGTACAGTGGCCCACACCTGTAATCCCAGCTACGTGAGAGGCTGCATGAGGCTCCAGGTTCAAACCTCAGGCTGATTTTCATATGGACCCTTGGTTAGGGTAAATTTCTAAGGGAAAATACTCTATGGTTCCTCTTTCCTCTGCATCTTCTGCCAATTCCCACTTCAACTTTCAGTAAAAAGGAAAGGGTTATGAAAATAAAATTGAGTTGACAATTCTGAAGCTGACAAAAGTTATTAAAAATGAAAATTATGAGGACCCAGGGTATTTTTCAAAATAAACTAGAAAGAACTTTTGATAGTCTATTTCACAAGTGCCAAATATATCACACAGGAACTCTCAATTTCTTAGCAGACTACAGGGAAATATAAAATGACAAAGGTATAGTATAGATCAGTTAAAATTTTATATAAACATAAAAACTACTTTCTACTCTTTATAAACTTGATACTGACCAGAAGGCAGTTTTCACTTATTATCTTCAAAAACCAAGCAGTTTGTTGAAAAAAATTCCAAGATAACTTCTGGAACACTTTAACCAACAACATGGAAGTATACAAATGAATTTTAAAATAAAATCAAAGTGGGTGGGAGGTTATGGCACTTGCCTGGCATGTGTGAGTATATGATTTCAAACCCCAGCACCATGTACGCAACAAAGTGTCAGAGGAATGAAAGTCACATGAAAAACTAAATAAAAATTGCTTCTCTCTCTCTCTCTCTCTCACTGTCCCTCTCTCTTTAAAAAAAAAAATAAATAAAATCAATGTATCAATAGTTAGATCTACCATGAAAGTACTCACACCAGAAAGTGGAGGAGGGATGTGTATGAAGCATGGAGGACCTAGGGCTGAATTAACAAGAGTGGCATCTTCAACTTCCAGATTCCCAGGGCCCCAGTTAGTGAATTGGGACAAACGCAGCAATTGGTCTCAAATAGCAACAGTAGGTATCTCTTGAGTCTGCAATGAGAAAGGAGTTCAAAATCCTGTGGAGATTATGGACTGTTGGCCCTGTGATAATATAGTAGAAGGCAGGAAGAAAAAAGAGCGCTAAATGCCCTGAATTTTAAAGCCCTCAATCATCAAGAAAAATAAACACCACACACATACTCCACAGAAAATATTTGTTTCTTTTGGGGGTATGAAGTTTTAAAGTTAGGCGAGGAAAAAAAAAAAAAGAAACATGAACTCTCAAAAGCAGACACTCACCTCTCAAGGGTTACGTAAGAAAAGAGAAATGAGCTGCTGCTGAAACTGGAGGCAGGAGAACCTGCCCTGGTCACAACCATTATTAGATGCAAAAGTTTTCTGAAGGGTTCAAAACAGAGCATACCCATTTCCAAGGAATCTAACATCATTGCCAAATTATTTTCTAACGTGAAATTAAGCTCTTAGATAACTTCCTAAGAACCTTTATTTCCCAATATGTAACATCTTGAATGACCAAACTGAAGTGGTTTTTTTTATTTTTTTTTAAGCAAGAGGGACAGTGAGAGAGAGAGAGAGAGAGAATAAATTTTATTTAATTTTTCATGTGGCTTTCATTGCTCCAAGACTTTGTTGTGTACGTGGTGCTGGAGTTTGAACTCGGGTCCTTGCACATGCCAGGCAAGCACCTCAACCACTGAGCCACCACTCCAGCCTGAAGTTTTAAACACTGCAAATTACTACAAAAATTTTTACAACGTTGGTAGACAGAAAGCCACTGCTGTTTTGTTTCTGAGAACAGATATGAGAAATGGGAATAAATTTTTAAATGTAGACCAAAGTGACTCATTTTATAATTCAACACTCATATAAATATAAGTAGTTGAAAAGAATTCATGTAAGAATTCCCCATAACCAGAAGGAAGACTGGATCTTGGTTTTGCTTTTTGTAATTTAAGCTGTTATCATTTGTATGAAAGTTGAATCACCTATCGTCATAAATGCATGGCCTACCAAATTTAACAGAGGCACACATTCCACTAGGAATAGCAGAGTGACTAGATAGATTTGATCAAGAAATTTTTAATGCAATACAGTGGATTTTCTGAACATTTGGTACTATATGGAGGACCATGATTTACTAAGCATAATCAATTGACTTAAATCACATTATAACTGCTCCCCTTACCTAACCTGTCTCCCATCCAGATCCCCACTCCACACACATACACCTGTTTGGGGTAGTAAAGTAGTACCTGGAACACATTTATCCTTATTGGATTTATTTAAAGAAGTCAGAAAGGAATTATCTAGTACAACTTAGTTACAATTTCAGGTACCACCTGGGAAGCAGATATATGAAAATTTAATCTGTGAATAGGCTGAAATTGTCCTTAGGTTTGCAAAAAGAATAATCAGAATTTAGAGAGTTCTCTTTTGATTCTAAGGAGGAGGCAGGGAAGAAAAGAAAGGAAGGAAGGAAAGGAGGAGGGAGGGAGGAAAACTGAAACATTAAAGCATGCTCTAGGTTTCTGCCAAAGACATAAAAACCTAACACAAACCTCACAGTTATCTACATGTGCTTTTGATTATATTCTGAGAATGCGCAAGAAGCAAGACAAAATTATACAATGGTTCTCGTTTACATTTATCATTCATTCCCTCACTTTGGGGACATAATAATCAAATACGTATATCTGTGGATTATTATATTTGAAGATGGACCTTGCAAGGTCAGGTTTAAAAGTTCTAATATCTTTTTATTTATATACCAATCATGAGGTAATTCACTAGAGCTGTTTTAGTAAATAGGGAAATATTTGGGGAAGTCCATAAGCTATCTCCCACCACCTATGAAAATTTAATAATTTCCTTGTCCCTGCCTCTTCCCATAGTAAATATCAGAGGTGACATTTCCTTTCCCCTGTTTGGTTATAAAATCGCTTTGTACTTTACAACATTTTTCTTTGTTAGAATTCTGTATTTTTTCCTTGAATCAAAAGTGATGCCAAATCATTACTACTGTGTCTTGGCTTTTCTGATCCTAATCAGAATTTCCCTTACCTTGGCTGCAAGTGACATTTTTCAAGTATAAAAAATTTCCAAGCAAAATAGGGCTAGTTTAGAATAAATATGAGTCACAGCTAAACATGAACCGAAACAGAAAATGTGCTGGTGAAATCCTTCCCTTAACAACTTTATCTCACAACCCCAGATTTTTTAAAATGATAAACATGGTGGCCCATCCAACAACAACCTGGATATTAAGCTTTAGTAGTTGTCTGCTGTATGCTGTGAAGCATGCTCTGTTATGCACCAAGGATGCTTCTACACCAACTCGCAAGGAAGGGCATCAGTGCACAGTGCACAACTGAATGATGATGAACTATCAACTAGGGGCATTTCAATGTTCAGCCAATATGTGACAATATTAAAGAAAAGTGATACTTGGCAAAAAAGAAAAATCCATCAAAACTATAACTGGATTTAACTGGAGGTTAATTGTGAACTCGACCACTTCACTTGTACTTTTAATAGGATACATTTAAAGGAAGCTTTTACTAAACACAAAAACCTTTGTAAAGCAATTTTCAAATTAAGGCTCTCTCTTAAAGTCCTGTTTAAATGTTCTTTCCTATTCAAATGGCCATCAAAGTCAAGAATATAATAGGGTTAAATAAGCCTGCCACTGAAAGATGGTGAGTTTGTACAGTTTAGGGTAAAATACAGTTATAATATCCCAAAGAGTGAGACAATAATCATCCAACCTCCCTCTACGTAAAGGGACAAGAATTCACAATCTGGCTACAGTTTTGGGAACATCTGTGAAGCATTTCCCCATGATCTCAGTAATTTCTATACTTCTGATTTACAAAGGATATGCTACTATTTGTTCCCTTGTCAAAAAAGAAAAAGAAAAGAAAGAAAGAAAAAAGAAAAGTTAGGCCATAGAAGCCAAAAAGAGATTTTAACACAAAGAGCTTACTTAAAGCTAATAAAAGCCGAGTTGGTCTTTCACTTTTAGTGGGTTTTTGCAGAAAAGACACATATCTCAAACAAACCACACAGTCCTCCCCCAAACTCTTCTCCTGCTTTTATCTTTTGATATTGCAAGGGTTCTGGTGGGTCACTTGTGTAGTGGTATCCTATTGCAGAAGAGGTTACCTCGGGCTGAGGTGAACCCTGGCTCTTCAAAGCTAATTAGAACCACACCACACAGGACTGTATGTTGCTAGAAAATGCCTGGGATGCGAGGTCAAGCCTTCCTTCAACAGACAGTTCAATTTCTCATCTTTTATTTGCCTGCCAGTAACTCAACACAAAACCAGTCTACAGCTTAGAAAAACTGGTCCACTGGTCACTGCCACAGCTGCAGCCACCACCACTGCCTTCACTGCTCATGGACCACCCATCCCTTTTCAGTAGAAAAGATAAGATAGAAAGAGGTCGTGCCATGCTCTTCCTACTCCTTTGCAGGTCTTCCATGTCAGAAATTCTGCCACCTTTTCCAAGTCCAAAATGATCTTGGGAGACTAGAGATGCAGAGTGGTATAGTTTGTGCTTAGTGCATACACTCCCATCCCCGACCCCAAAAAGATCTCAGTGCTTGGGTGGGAAAAAGGTGAAAAATGACTCCACAGGTCAGGAACCTAAAAGTAGAAGATACTTTGCCTCAACCATACACCAGGAGGCTTAGCCATGATACTACCTAGTAAGAAAAGGTTTCCAGGGAGAGGGAATAGGTAGACAAAGCAGGAAGGAAAACAAAATTCACCAATGCAAGCAATAAGCCTGTATGTAGCACAAAGATGGCTTTCCCAAAGACATAGAAAAAGCCTCATTATCCAGACCATGCCAACGTGCACAGGGTGCCGACAGCTCTAGAGAGGGCCAGTGGCAAAGAAATTGTAGCCTTTATGTGGGGAGAAAGCAGATTTGCAGGGTCTCTCCTTTTTGCTGAACAGAAATCAAGATCAACTTTTCAACAAAGCCTGCACAGAAAACAATGCCAAATGAAACAATTTCTCTGCTAAACCACCCAAACCACTATAGGCCTGAATCCCACTCTGAGATGTCCAGAGTTACAATCTATTATTTTATCTTTAAAAGATAAATAGGCAATCATTCCTAAGCAACTATAATTCTAATTTCAGAATGGGGGGGAGAAAATCTATGCTATCTGGGGATGTAGCTCAGTGATAGATTCCAGAACATCTTTAAAGATTCCCTTCCCCCAAAGATAGGTTTTATTTGATCAAATTACTTCATCAGAATCATCTTGAAATTTCAGTTCAATGACAATTTTTTCGAGCACCAAATATGAACCAACTACAGTGTTTGGCAATGCAATGAACACAAAGATAAAACAAATTTCTATCCTAAAGAATTTTATCATGGGAGTGGGGATTTGGAGAAATAGAAAAGAAAGATAGTTCCACTTATAAGAGGAAGAACATGGCAAATGTCATGCAAAACTCTAATAAAATACCACATGGCACAGAGTAGCCCTGAGGAAAGAGAAGACATGTTTAGGGGGCAGAGGGTAGGGGAGCATGGGCAAGGTGAAGGCTCTGATATGATGCCAAAAAGAAGTGACATATTAGGAGGATCGAGACAGACAGGTAGGATGTCTACAATCAGAAATGAGGTATATTCAGTACAGCCATTCTAGAAAACAGCATGAGATTCCAAAAAATTTAAAAATAGGGATTGGGGATGTTGCCCGGTGGTAGAGCACTTGCCTAACATGTAGGAGGACCTAGGTTCAATTCCTAGCATCATAAAAAATTAAAAATAAAATATGATCTAGCAATTCCACTGTCTGCACTCCCATGTTCACTGCAGCATTAATAATAACAGCCAAAATATGGACTCAACCTAAGTACCCAACAACTGAGGAATGGATGAAAAAAATATGGTATATATACATCATGGAATACTATTTAATCTTTGAAAAGGCAGGAAATTCTGTCATTTGCAAGAACATGGGAGAACCTGGAAGATATTAAATAAAATAAGCCAGGCATGGAAAGACAAATACCATATGTTCTCACTCATATTGGATGTTTAAAAAATGTGAACTTGGTAGAGAAGGTGATATTATGGCTTTTGCAGCCAAATGGATGGAGATGGAAAGAATTATGCTAAGTGAAGTATCCCAATCTCAGAGACTCAAGGGCCGAATGGTATCTCTCATCTGTGGAAGCTAGAATACATGGGGAAGCAGTATGTTAGATGGCTAAGCTAATAATAACCTCAAATTGTATGATTCTCAACACAACAGGGAGATGACTCCCTAGGATACTTGGAGGCGTAGGGAGGGGGATAGGGGGGTGAAGGAAGAACTCCTAGGAGACTGGAGGGTGGGAATATGGGGGAATCATCTCAGAAGGAGATCTCTGCCCTCCACGAGATATCCATTTAACTCAGGGGTTCTTCTGGGGGAAATAGCAACAGGGGGAACCAAGATGGGCATCCATGATATGGCATTAGCCCTGGATAACTAAGTATATATACATTGGTTCTTGAATGTTTGATAATGTTTCCCCCTCAACTTTTTCTCTATATCAAACTAATAAAAAAAAAATGTGAACTTGGGGCTGGAGAGGTGGCTCGGCAGTTATGGCGCTTGCCATGCTTGCCCTGGCATGCTCCAGTATGCCAGTTCAGGCCCCAGCTCCACGTATACAACGAAGAGTCCGAGGAATGAAAAAAAGTCACATGAAAAACTAAATGATGAAAATTGCTTCTCTCTTTCTCTCTCTCTGTGTCACTGTCCCCTCTTTTAAAAAAAAAATGTGAACTCACAGAAATAGAAGGGTGGTGACTAGGGACTAGGATTAATCTATGGGTTTTAGGAAGATAATGGTAAAATGATACAAAATTTCAGATAGGAGAAATAAGTTCAAGAGATCTGTTGTTCAACATGGTGACTATCGTTAATAACGTTACATTTTTGAAAAGTGCTAACAGTGAATATAAAGTATTCTTGCCACAAAAATGTTAGCTGAGGTAATGCATGTGTTAATTAGCTAGATTTATTCATCCCACAATGTATTACACATCAAAATATGTTGTACATGGTAAACTCCTATAATTTTATCTACTGATACAAAAAAATTAAAAAGTAAAAAGACAATGAGGTACATTTATAAAACCACCCATTCTGGGTACAGCAATACTTTCTAGACTTTTAAATTTTATAAATCAGTAAAATTTCCAGATGAGAAAACATGGTTGTAGAGAAAAGAAAAGAGGTTGAAAGCTATGAAATTAGCTTGGCGGGAAAAAACAAACTGGACAGACTGGAGCAGTGGCTCAGCGGTTACAGCACTTGCCTGGCGTGTGCAAGGTCATGGTTTCGAACCCCAGCACCATGTATACCACAAAATGTAGGAGCAATGAAAGCCACATGAAAAACTAAATGAAACTGATTCTCTCTCACTGGGCCACTCTTAAAAAAAAAAAAAGAGCTAGAAATAGTACTTTCTCCCTTAGAGAAATAAAATAGCAAGAATTCCATTGTTATATATATATATATATATTCTATTTTTTATTGGTGGATTTTAATCGTACATAGTGAAGGGATTCGTTATTACATACTCATATATGCTCACAATATGACCACATCCATTGTAATATTTTTTTTTGCAAATGACAATGAAATAATGACCATTTATTAGTACTATCATTTTAAAAGAAGCATTGTAATTCCAAAAATGGTGGAAGCACTTTGACTTGAAACTGTCATTCCTTCTCATTTAAGGGCCATTAATAATCTTACACTGGCCAATTAGTGCAGCCTATGGCTCACCCAGCACAGATGACTGGGGTCCTTGGGTTAGAGGACTCCTGTAAGGAACAAAAGATATAGCTGAAATAACACTAGCAAAGTTTGGAATGATAGACCAGGGATGATATATTCAATTAAGCCAAATGGAAAATAAAATTTTTAAAGGAAGGAGTAAAGAATTAATGGAAATCAGAGCTATGATCTAAAATGAACTTTCTCAGGCCACTTAAGAGAATACTACAAAGGCCAATGAGAGATGTTGAGGGCTTAAATTGTGGTTATAAAGAAAGAATGGAAAGGTCTGGTCAACAAATTGTATGTAGGGATTGATGAAAAGAATAAAAATAAAATGACCAAAAAGAATATACATGATAGAGTTAAAAGCTAAATGAAAATTCATAAAAAGCTACTCTATAGGAGTTGGACATGAATTCATTTTGGGGTGGACTAAATAGGGAAGAACTTGGAATAGGGTGGAATAAGAGAAAGCTGGGCAGTGACACGTGGAAGGCACGGGATGGGCGAGTTTACCTCCTTCATCACTAGCAGATTTTTGAACTCTTACTACCTGCCAAGCACTGAACTAGCTGCTAGGAATCCCAGAAAGCACAATAACAGATCTGGTACCTGCACTCACGGAGTCGACAATCTGTCAGGAAAGACAAACATTAAAGCAATAATCACACAGATGGGTATGATTACAAATTGTATTAAAGTGTATAATTTCCAAAGGAGAGGGAAAAAAGGAAAATACAAAGAATAGACACTTGGAAAATGGCTTTAATTAAAAGACAAAATGGAACAACCAATGGAAACAGAAGGCACAGTTAGGAAAGTAGGAAGCAAATTGGACCACATAATTCCTGGAAGCCCACAGGGTGGGTGATAAACAGCGCCAACTGCTGCTGAGAGGCCCATAAAGACCAGGGCTGAGAAAGCACCACTGACTGCTGTCCAACAAGGAAGACATAAGGCCTGAAGGGGGTAGAGCAGAATTTTAAGGCATTAATAAGTGAGATGTTAAGAAAGTGCAGGTGACAAGACTTCTTTCAAGAAGTGGAACTACGAAGGACTGGAACTGGGGAAATGAGTGACTTGAGGGAGAAGCAAGTACAGATCTGCCTCATTAGAATAAGGACAATTTCAGATATCAAAGCAGAAAGGACAGCGAGAGAAAAAGAGAAGACAAAAGATACAGGAGAGAAGGTGCCAGAGCTAGGTCCCGGGAGAGTAACAAGGCATTACATCAAGAACATCAAAAACAAGTTTGCACTTGCTTTGCTCCTCAGAACAAAGGAAATGGATGGTAAAAGCAAGAAAGGATGTTAAAGAAACACTTGTTAGTGGGGTAGGCAGTCTCTTCAGGGAAATGGGAGACAGGGGAGTCGTCTGTCGTCTGCTATGATTTGAGTGAGACATGAGCATCTGCGGCTTAAGGAGATTGCCACTGGCTAGGGACTGTACAATCACTCAACAAACATTTACTGAGGGCATTCTATGAATCAAAAACTGCAGTTTTATGCACAGGCACAAAAGAAGCTAGCAGGCATTTATTACTATAGGTAAATACTCTGGGTCAAAATGAAACAGGTTGCTTTTATTGCTGTCACATCTAAAACAAGACCATAAGCAATAACAGGTGATAATTACACATCCTTTGAAGCTTATGTATGTGCTAATGAATGAGATATCACTACTGCAGGAGTCCAAGATCCATTCCACAGGATTAAATTATAGAGTTCATTTATTTCATGAACAGATACTGTGTGCCTGTGCATTAGACAGCGAGCTCCAATGTAAGTTTCAGTCCTCCAAGAAAGTTTCAGTGTGTGTGATGGGTCCTGAAGGCTTCTGCTCTTTGTGTCATTTTGGTATATTTCATTGGTTCTGAGTATTAACTGAACCCACCAACACAAAATTTTATGTTTCATTAGAAAGGAAAACTCTCAGCATCTGATCCTTTTAACTTTTCTGGATGCATCCTAATTTTAAGGAATGAACTGAACCAGAGTTCCAGGGCATGGTTTTTCAGTGCCACTAAACCTCAAAATGAACTCTCTTAAAATCAATGCAGCTTTAAAATTATAAGTCAAATGGGTTACTTCCCTGCATGTAACCCTTTTAACTATAATCAGAATAAAATCTATCCTCTTATACTGTTCTTAAGGTCCTTCACAACCTGGTCCCTGCCAGGTGCCATCTACCTACCTAGCTGTGTTTAATGTTCAAAAACACTTTCAAGCTCTCACCTCTGCTCCTGGTCCATAATAAGCACTGTAGAAAACCAAACTTGATTTGGTTTTTATGTCTGCCATGTATACATAGTCATTATATACTAAACATCACAAGGAGAAAAATGTCTAAGGAAGAAAATCATACTTCATGTGCATGTTGACACATTTATTTCCCTAATTATCTTGATAAGATAGTTTAATGATTATAAAGAAATTAATAACATATATCAATACTGTAAAAGTATAATTAATGACTTTTCGAGATTAAGTGTCATCATCTTGATTATTAGCTAAAGAAAAACCTATTAACTAAGTTTCAAGTTGGGCAATTTACTCCATTAAAATTGGTTACAGGGGGCTGGAGCAGTGGCTCAGCAGTTTCTGTGCTAAGCCTGAGGACCCGGGTTCAAACCCCAGCACCACGTACACAACTAAGTGTTAGAGCAACTAAGGCCATGTGAAAAACTAAATAAAGTTGTTTCTCTCTTTCTCTGTCTCTCTCACTGTCCCTCCATCTTAAAAAAATAAATAAATAAAATAAAATTGGTTACAGTGTTTCAAGATTCAATATATTGTTTCAATTCATGCATGCAAACAAAGTCATTAAAATTCAGGAGACTTGGGGCTGAAGTGGTGGCTCAGTGGTTATGGCGTTTGCCTGGCATGCGCAGGTACGTGGGTTCAAACCCCAGCACTGCGTACAAAGCTAGGTCTTGGAGCACTGAAGGCCATATGCAAAACTAAATAAAAATTGATTCTGTATTTCTCTCTCTCTCTCTCTCTCTCTCTCTCGTTGTCCCTCTCTCTTTTAAAAAAAAAAATTCAGAAGACTTCATTCTGAAACTCACTACACTTAAAATTCAGAGTCCTAACAGAGAGCACTGAGCTGAAATATTTAAATTAAAACGTTTCTCCCTTCTAGACAGGACATTCTATCCTGCTTTTGTTTTCACCAAAAGTAGGAATGGAAGATGCCCTGGGAGTACGCAGAAACTGGAAGACCAAAAAGAAGTTGCTCCTTAAGTTGTGCTGCAGTGATGCAGCTGAGGTCAAGGCTGCTTAACCATCTTGCCCAGCTGAGGTCAGGGGCACTTACCTTCATTTTGGGACTGAATTTAAAGAATATTTCTAATTATAGCTTCATAAAATGCATGTGATTCTAAACTTTTTTAAGAACTACTTTTCTATAGAAGAGAAAATAGTGGAGGAGAGGAAGGGGATTGAGAGGGAGAAGGAATGGGAAAAGGGAGGAACAGTGGAAGAAAATCCACCAAACTTTCTTATGTACATATGTGGATATATCACAGTGAATTCCACTTTTATGTATATTCATAAGGCATTAATTTAAGAAAATATATAAATAAATAGAAGAAACATCAGTAGAGCAGAGGAAAGGGAAAGGGGAAGCATTGGGAACTGAATTGGAAGTTAATAACAAGTTAAAATATCTTTTAAAAAAGAACTAATTTTTTAGAACACCAAAGCACACCCCATTAAGTGATCAAAACTGTTCTTATTTTTTATGGGATTCACCCTAATGGGTGCTTCTTATATTCCCAAGATAAAACAAAATCTCTGACAACATACTAAGCCTGACCGCATGCTAGGCCCTGTGTTAAGTGGTCTATTACATTCCTCCATTAAACGGCCTCACACCTATCCTTTGCTGAGAAGAAGGAAAAGAGGGGAAAGAAAAAGAAAGAAAGAACTCAGTGGGTAAGGAGTAGTGCTGTGGCTCAATCTGCACTATCTTGTCTCCCAGAAGATAATAAATTTCTTCTCTCTTCTCTTTTCTTTTCTCTTTCCCTTCCTCCCTCCCTCCCTCCTTCCCTTCTTCTGACAAATACTTCTGAAACATGTTAGAGCAGAAAGACATAATTGTTAAAATCCCAGACTCTAGAAACAGACTGCCTGAATTCAAATCTGGATTGGTTCTACCACTTATTAGCTACATGATTTTGAGAAGTTATTCAACTATTTTGTGCCTCAATTGTCTCATTTTGAATAATGGAAATAATAACAAAACATAACTAAGACATTGAGAAGATTAAATAGGTCAATCCATGAAAATTGAACAGCACTCGGCATACAGTAAGCATTATAAATATAAGCTCTTATAAAAAGCAAGTGCTATAACAATAACGCCCCCAAGGATTACCAAGGTTCTTAAAGGTGTCTGGACTTACCCTCAATGAACTGAAACAGACTTCATTCAAACACATTCTCTCTCTCAACACACACACACACACCTTTTGTGTGTGTGTGCTTTCAGTAAGCTGAAGATATTATACACAAAACAACGCATGCAATTCTCAAAATAAAACAAAAATCCTGCCAGGGAGTTACTACCCTTCTTTTATCAATAAAATGGTTAAATAATTTGCCCAAGGCTCTCAAAAAGAAAACAGTAGAATAAGGATTTGAACTTGGGAGTTTCTGTGTTGAAAGCCCAAGTTCTCTTATCTACACTATTAATTTGAGTTCTTGTATCTATTTTTTCCACTTTGCCAGGAAGTCCATTAGCTATAACTTAGGACCAGAGTTTTTAAAGGAAACTGGAAATGCATATAACATTAGAATTCTCTTTTTGCATGTGAAGAAATGGAAGACCAGAACTTCACTATCAACTTGCCTGAAGTCACATAATCAATGTCTTTCCCACAGTGTCATGCTGCTACTTTTTCCTCTGAGATGTTGGCAGCCTGCCTCTCAGAGGACCTCAGCCCTGCTTCTATTCTTTTAGGGGCAGAGGAAAATGAAAGATCACTGTACAAAACAAGAGTGTTAAGGCTGAGAACCCCTCAGGGGCAAGTTCATGAGTTTTAACAAGCGTACTTTGTCATAGGAAGTTTGGCTGCTCAGGTTTTACTTCTGGCTCACAGGGGCATTCGGGAGATTCAGGGTTAAGAAATCAAGTGTTAGTCTACTTTACAATGCCACTGTGACTTGAGGAAAACTTTGCCAGAGTTTTACAAACAAAAGTTAGAGTAGATAGAATTTCAACCTAGAAAAAAAGGAGAAGCTACTGTGAAGCTGAAACTTAACTCTCCAAAAGAAGAAAGCTCACAATTAAGGCAGCTATTCCTAGCAAATCACAGTCTCCAGCCAACAACATACAAACTAAAGGCTCCAAGTGGAGGGACAGCATAGATTTCTGATATAATTAGTTTCCTTTTTGTAAAAGATTCATAATTAAACTGTGTCCCTGCCTGCCCCCATTCTGCTATCCACATGTTTGATTGCTTCCTAAGTGACTGGGTTAGAGGCCAAGAGACAACCCCAAACCACAAGTCCACTGACCTCCCAGGGCAAATAGGCAATGTGATGCATGTTAGCATCAGCTATTACCGCAACTTGTCCAAAGGGACTTGTTCATCTTCCCACTCAACACACTTCTCAAGGGTGTGTTGGTCAGTTTACACTGGTTCTTCCAGGCCACCAAAAGGGACCACCCCTATGGTTAAGTGCTTTATACACAGTGTCCCTCAGAAAACTCCAGCACCATTCTGAGAGAAGCAGGCTGCTATGTACGGAGCACAGCCCAGATGTGAAGTAAGTATGAGGCTTAAGTCTGAATGACTCTACCTACTTACAGGACTGATTGAGCCAATTGTCCTTTTAAAACTTTAGATTCCTTGCCTAGAATAGAGAAATAATGATCTCTTTCCATCTTCTATGGTCAGAGGGGTTTTTCAAAAAGAATAGTCAGAATTTAGAGAGCTCTCTTTTGATTTAAAGGGGGAGGGGAAGGAAGGAGAGAAAGAAGGAAAGAGGGAGAACTTAGACGTTAAAACATCCCGAGATCCTCCCTAATGCTCTCATAATAAAGCCTAGGCTCTTGAACAAGGTCTAAAAGTCCCTCATACCCACACTTGGTGGTGCATGTGTGTAATCCCAGCAACTCAGGAGTCTGAGGATTGCAAGTTCAAAGCCAGACTCAGCAATTTTTGTGAGGCCCTGGGCAACTCAGTGAGACTCGGGCTCAAAATAAAATATAAAAAAGGGGCTAAGGATGTGGCTCAGTGGTTAAGTGACCCTGAGTACAATCCTGGTACCAAAAAAAAAAAAAAAAAAAAAAAAAGCCCCTCATAATCTACCATCTGCCATCTAATTACCCTTCAGCTTTGCCTCATCACATCCCCCGCCTCATTTAAGCCTTAAGCCAAATGGGATATGGGGGTTCCTCCAGTGGGCTGCATGGCAGGAGCCACTTGCCCAGAGTTCTCCCTCCTCACACTCTCCCATTCTACCATTCCTTCAGGTTCTGATTTGAACTTCCATGTAACTTTCTCTTAGAAGCTCCTTCCAAACTCTCTTCTGTGTGTTCAAAGCATCATATATTTATCCTTGTAGCTTTTCTCACCACTGTGTTAAAATGAGCTGGATACTTGTTAATTCTTTCCTCTCAAAGGTCTGCAGACCAAAAAACGTTGACAGAATAAGTGAATTTAGTGAAAAGTGCTAAGGACTTACTCATCTCATATGAGTAATTGATTAACAAACCACCACAGTTCTTCCCACCCAACCTGGTGGCAATGAAGGTTCTTAGAAATCCAGTTCAAATTTTACCCCACCCCCAGCTGCTCCTTTTTAATCCAAAAGCAAATGACCAATCAAGGACCAGAGATGTGCTTGGACCTAGATCTCCTACTTCAATCCCTTCCTTTTCTCACACAAAATGTTGACCATCAGTACCTTTTCACTGCAAGAGAACAAGGGCAGATGAGGTAGGTATAAGAGAAAACTATACCTAATCAGAAAACTAATGCTTAATGTCAGGGACCATGTGACCATGGGCAACTGCCCCTGGGCCTCAGGCTGCTCATCTGTCAAATGGAAACTCAGTACCAGTTTAAGAGAACCTATTGTCTTAAATTATTTTTCACCTTCTTCATCATACTTAACGTAAAGAAAATAAGAACATTTGAAAAGGTTTTACAAATGTCTTCACAAAGAACTCTTTACAACATGCAAGTAGCTATTTTTCTAGTTACATTTAGCTCTATTACTAAAAACCAAGAAATTTTAAGGACAGGATTCAAAAACATTAAGCAATCTCTTGAGTATTACAAAAATTTTCACCAATTTACAAGAGCAACATAGGTTTGTCTCAATTAACTAATGCTACCACTTCTTCCTTCTGTCTTTGTGTCATCCAAACACACTGGTGAAAAGAACCCTTGCACACAATCACCAGCCAAATGTAAAGGACAAACCCTTTTCTTTTGACACTAATTTCATAGACTCACAGAAGGAATACCATGAAGCTACCTTTCATAATGAGGAAATGGGCCAGTCTAGTGTCTGTGGGAGGAGCTTGTGCCCTGACAGATTGGAAACATGCACCAATTGTTTTTCACAGCACTGAGTAATTTATTTTACAATAACAGATGATGTGAATAACAACAACAAAAATGTGGAAATATAATGAGATCACAGCATAAATTTGCTTATTTATGTTTAAATTTTTGTTATGCTTATTGGTACATTATAATTACACATAAAAGTGGAATTCATTGTTACATATATGTACATGTGCACAATTTAACGATATAACTTGGTCAATTTCTTTCCCCAGTATTTCCCTTTCCTTTCTCCTCATTCCTCCCCCTGATCTCATCCTCTACTTTACTGGTCTCCCTTCAATTTCCATGAGATTACGGATCCCCCATCCTGTTCTTCACCCCTATTTCTCTGTAGATTCCACTTATGAGAGAAAAACACATGACCCTTAACTTTATGAGGTTTGCTTATTTCACTCAGTGTTCTCAAGTTCTATCCATTTTCCTGCAAATGACACAATTTCATTCTTCTTTATGGCTGAATAAAACTCTGTTGTATAAACATACTACTTTTTTATTTATTCATCCACAGATGGACATCTAGGCTGCTTCCACAATTTGGTTATTGTGAACTGTGCTGCTCTAAACATGGATATGCACATACTGCCATAATATACTGACTTTAATTCTTTAGAATAGATACCAAAGAGTGGTATAGCTGGGTCATATGGTGGTTCCATGCCTAGTCTTTTTTTTTTTTTTTTAAAGAGAGAGTTACAGTGAGAGAGAGAAAGAGAGAATCAACTTTATTTAGTTTTTCATGTGGCTTTTGTTGCTTCGAGACATTGTTATGTACGTGGTGCTGGGCTTTGAACTTGCATACTTGTGCATGCCAGGCAAGCACTATAACCGCTGAGCCACCACTCCAGCCCCCCATGCCTAGTCTTTTGAGGACCCTGCATACCGATTTCCATGGTGGTTGTACTAATTTACAATCCCAAGAGTGTAAAAGTGTTCCTTTTCCCCTACCTCTTTTCTAGCATTTATTATTATTTGTATCTTGATGCTCTAACTGGAATGAGATGAAATCTCAGTGTAGTTTTGATTTGTGTTTCCCTAAATGCTAAAGATGTTGAAGCCAGGCTTGGTGGCACTCGCCTGTAAACCCAGTGACTTGGAAGGCTGAGGTAGGAGGATGGCAAGTTTAAAGTCAGTCTCAGCAACTTGGCAATACACAATCTCAAAATAAAAAATGAAAAGAGTTGGGGGATGTGTTTCAGTGGTAAAGTACCCCTGGGTTCAATTTCTATTACCAAAAAAAAAAAAAAAGATGTTGAACTTTTTTTTAAGAGAAGGAGGGAGTGAGAGAGAAAGAGAGAATCAATTGTATTTATTTTTTCATCTGGCCTTTGTTTCTCCAACACTTCATTGTGTATATGGTGCTGGAGTTCAAACCCAGGTCCTTGGGCATGCCAAGAAAGCGCTCCAACTGCTGAGCCACTGCTCCAACTCCTTTTCATCACATATTTGTTGATCATTTGTATTTCTTATTTTGGGAAGTGTCTGTTTAATTCATTTGTCCATTTATTGATTAGGTTATATAATTTTTGTAGTAAGTTTTTAAAGTTCATAAATTTAAAATATAATAGTGTTTATCAAAGCTGAAGGGTGAAAGGGCTGGAGCAGTGGCTCAGCGGTTATGGCATTTGCCTGGCATGCACAGGACACCAGTTCAAACCCCAGCACCACATACACAACTAAGTGTTACAGCAATGAAAACCAGATGAAAAACTAAATAAAACTGATTCTCTCACTGTTTCTTTCTGTCTAAAAAAAATTTTTTTTAAAGTTGAAGAGTAAAGGTCCAAGATACACACGTACCTCTGATAGTAGTATATATGGATATTTTTCAATTTAAATGTAGTAAAATTTTATATTCATGAAAGAAAATATTAAAATAAAATTTTCATGATTCTATAAGATTAGAAATTTTCAAAACAATACATGTAGACCACATAGGAAATGCATGAATTCATATTATTCTGTTTGTGGGCAACATCCTAGTCTGTGCATTACTGCTCATTACTGGTTGTGATTAGAGACAAGCTCCAATTTTTTTACCATGTAGTGCTAAACAATATAAAAGAGTAATAGTCAAGGTTACTATTAATTCTTAGACTATTCTAGGCAGAAGTTTCTAACTTCTTACCTAATGGTTTCCTCCAGCTGCTAGGAAAAAACAAAAGACTGAAAAAGTAGTCAAAGAAACAGATGGGGTGGGGAACGGAATATAGTTTTCATCCTTCTCTTAATGCAATCACTTCTCCCCAAATCCTGGGCAGGAGTAAGGCACTAATGGAAAGTGAAATGAGAAAGTGGTCTGAGCCATTTCAAAAATAGAATAGTTAACTCTCAATAAAGAATTGTTTTCCATGCTGTACCAAGATTTTATTCAGAGACCTTTAGAAAAAAGAAAAAAAAATGCTGAAAACAATAAACAGCTACCCCATCCAAATCTATAAGCAATAAATAGTCACTGACATCTCAGAATGCAACCTTTTTGTTGTAATAGACTTTATGTATGTGTGTGTGAAGGAATTATAGAGTATTTTGTAAAGCTCATTCCAGATAAACAGATATTGCATAGGATCAAAAGAACTAAGCTTACAATACAGCTTTAAGCAGCTCACCCCCTATTTCACATCAAAACTTGATAATACATCTTCAGGAATTGCCCCTCTACTCTACATATCAGGAAAATATCTACAATTTATTAAAAAAATTACTGCCAAGTTCTTTGCCAAATATGCACGATTATAATGTGTTATGGGAAGCCCTGCCAGTCCCAGCTCTGCCAGCAGAGAGCTGTGAAACTTGCCTAATAGCTGTGGTTGATTTTTATCATGATGAGGTGGGATTCCACACCTAACCCAGCTTTTGCAAGTGCTTTGAAATCCTTCAATGCTGTCATAAGATGATAAGCAGCACTGTGGTTTATATTAGGGACAATAAGCCTAAAATTTGATGAACATGATGGCGGGCAGAGCTTTGGCATTTACCCTGGAAGCCGTGAATTAAGATCCTGGGCTGAGGAAGACGAGAGCTTCCTGGAAAATGTCCAAAGGTTCCGCAACAGGTATATATCAAAGTGCCTACTTAAACATACTAAATGCTATAGATAGGACAGCAAGAAAACATCACAATCAACAGGGCTGCTGTGGAAGGGTGCTTCTAAACTGTTTCCACCACTTTAGGTGTCTTTCCAAAGGATGTCCGGAGTAGTTATTAAAAAAAAGCAGATTTATTTCTTCCTCTAAAGACAATCAGGCACCTAAATACTTTCAGGTTTTTATTAATTCAATTCAAAAATAAGAAAAATCTGGGGCTAGACTGGTGGCCCAGAAGTTGGAAAGCCTACCTGGCATGCACACGGACCTGGGTTCAAACCCCAGCACTACATATACAACTAAGTGTGGGAGAAACAAAGGTCAGATGAAAAAAATAAAATTGATTCTCTTTCTCTCTTAAAAAAAAAATAAAACTCTTCAAACATAGAACTGATCATAGAAAAAGGGCACACCTCTAGACACAACATGTCCAATAATTATTCACTAATAATATTGTTAATGCTGAAATTTAGCCATAACATGTTGGACACCTGTTTACTTTAGAAGACAGCATACATCTAGGATGTCACCACCCCAGCAGTAGATATTAGGAATCCACCATAGCCCTAAGTCTTGCTTCTCAGATAGGAACTCTGCAGAATACAGCATTCCAGGCAGCCATTACCAACCCATCAGTATTGGTTGGCATTTTTCACCCCAAATTTGCATTATTCCTCAACATACTAAGAATTGTATCTTTAAAGAAAACAACTTCATGATAATTTCAAGATTAAAGTAAAATGTTCATTTAAACCATTAAATGGTAATTTCTTTCCTACAGCAAGGGTAGAAAACATAACTGTGTGCATCAGTTTTACTCTAGATATATGCTGTTCCAGTGAGAGACAGAACAGTAGTTTTATATAATAAATGCTTGTACGCATCTTTTTAAAAAGAGAATTTAGCTGTACACTACCCAGTCTAGCTCTAATCCTTACTTGCTACCCTGTCACTCAAACGAGTGCCGGGCAGAACACAGACACAAACATTGCTCCATCTGCTAATTAAAAATGGGCATGAAACTGTTAATAGGCATCTGTTGCATTGTTTGAAGCTAATGGGCAGAGACAAAGCTGAAATGGCTCTTCTAATGCAAACCCAATGATTTCACTCATTTTCTATTTGGTATTTATGTTGGTGGGGGGTTGGAAACAGGGTGTTAAAATAATAGCTTATTATGCAGACTGAAAGATAAGTGAAATATCTTTCATACTATTAAACAACCCTTTAAAACTGATTATAGAACGATATAAAGCATTTTATAGTAGAGGAGATAACACTCATGTTAAAAATTCAAATTAAACACTTTCAACTCAGACCCCGTGTAATCATCTCTAACACCATGAAAGAATAACAACAAATTCATGCAATGCTTTATAGCTCCTACTGTGCTCTCACAATTCATTCATCCTTTCTTTCATCCATCCAATTGTGTAGTCATCTACTACAGGCCTCAGAGATTTAAAAGGTGAATAGGACTTGATTCCTGCCTTGAAGAACTCACAGCAACCCTGAAAAGCAGTACAGTATTATTACACCCCATTGTAGATGAAGAAACTAAGGCTCCAGAAGGACAACTCACCAAAGGCCACAAATCTAGGAGCAGCAGATGCCAGGACCTGTACCCAGATCTGACTCTAGACTCACTGTTCTTAATTCAACATGCTGTTTCCCTAACACCAACCATGAACCAATCTACTTCACCTACCTGGAAAAGGAAAATAATTTAGGACTTTTCCATGCAAACACCAGCTCTGATAAAGTATCACCAATTTTAAAGTACTGTAACCATCATATATCCTTGAGCATCATGCCTGATTTGCAAGCTGGCAGCTCATAACCTTATCTACACACAGATATGTCTGTTTGGTTCTCACACTGTTCTACGGTCATTGTTTAACCGTTCATAATTTGGAGGTTTTATGAGAAATTTTCAACCTATCTTGAAATATGAGAAGACTTTCCAGCATGGTGGATGGTAAAACTGCAGCTGAAATGCAAATGTTCCCTCAGACAGGGAACACACTGTCTGGTTTGTCAGGATCCCCACTACACCATACTGCCTCCCATTCTGGCCCCACTCCCCTTATTCATGGCTTCTACCTGGCCCATTTGAGTTTGCACCTATGACCTAGGGAACAGTCAACAATCCTACCTGCATTTCCCTCTTCATCCTCCCATGGATATTTACATTTCAGAAGTGTTGGTGATATCATGCTCCACAATATTATTCACTACCTAAAATCCCATCCTCCCCTCCAGCCCTCTTCTTATCCTTTTATGAAAACTCTCCTGCAAAATTTTCCCAAGTAACAACTCTAACACCCACAGGAGAGCTGATCCTCAGGCAGGCAGAGCTAGACCAGAGCCAGCCTCAGGCCATGCCAGCAGCTCTCTTGTCTTCCCATTCTAGCCATTCCAGTTCCATGTCTTTTCAGATCAGTTATGGGATTCAATTAAAAAATCAACTGCTAAATTTTTCCTTGTCTTCAAAGGCTAGACTTATTTCCCTCCAAAACAATATCTGAACCTATTCCCCTCCAGCTTTTCTCAGTGAATCCAAACAATGTTACAGTTGTTGCCAAGAGAACCCCCTCCCTGACTTGCTGCCTGCAGAATAGCTGAAGCTCTTTATTAAAGCACACTTATTCCGAAAACAGATTCACATCTGAATCCAAGACTCAGTTTCCCTGTGCCCACCCTTAATATGCAGAAAGGTGTTTTCATTCACTAGCACTCTTCACACCCAGTATTAAAATCTTCTTCTTCTTCTGAACTAGTGTTGTTATCAAAGTTATCACTTAGATGAGAAGTCTACTGACAGCTTAGAAAGAACACAATGACATTAAAATGAGGCTTTATGCACAAAATGTTCAACTTGAACTTGCATGTTCCTTGCATATTTTTGTTTAAGAAGTTGAAACCAAGGAAAACAACTATGAAAATTAAAATAAACTTGCTCTACATATCTGGATTACGTTCAGCCAAAAGTTGATATCATCTTGGATAAAAATGTAAATATGACAGAGTTTGTTTTTCAGTCAATAAGTCTTGATAAAAGCTTTGAAATGCTACCAATCAAAAAACAGTTTTAATTTTAAGCAAGGGTCAACTAACTTTTTCCACAAAGGACCAGTAAGTAAATATTTTTGAACTTTCTGGGACGCATGTGGCCTCTGTTGCATATTCTTCATTGTTTTGTTTTATTTTTAAAATAATCTTTAAAAAATGCAAAAACCAGCTGGGTGCAGTGGTGCACGCCTGCTATCCCAGCAATTTGAGAAGCTGAGGCAGGAGGATCACAAGTTCAAGACCAATCTCAGCAACTTATTGAAGGCCTGAGGATTTAGTAAGGCCCTTTCTCAAAATGAAAAACAAAAAAGGGCTGGAGATGTTGTTCAGTGGTTAAGCATACCTGGGTTCAATCCCTGGTAACCTCCTCCAGACACACACACACATACACATACACAAAGTAAAAACCATTCTTAGCTTGTGGACAGCACAAAAATAGGCTGCAGGTCACATCTGGCCCATGGGCTACAGTGTTCTAACCTTGATTTTTAAGAAAAAGGAACCTAAGGAAAATATTCAATGTTACAGAATACAACGTCTAAAAGTGTTCTAATGAGCTTAAGCTGCAACAATTACCAACACGTGGCTACTAAAATTATTTCATTAGTTATTTTGAACATGGAAGGAATTTTTTATGGCAGAATGCACTTTGATCTCCTAACCTGAAACTGCAAACACATAAAGAAAGGGCAAAGGACAGCTATGTGCTGAGTTATCCCAGTATAAACTCTTTTAGGAATCAGAGCCACTTGATGAACATTGAGTAATTCCCTAAGCAGACACGGCTAATCAAAGTGAAAACATCTTAACTTCCTCACACAGATAAGTGTGTAAAATTTAATTTTTCCCTGGAAATGGTAGTGACTTGAATTTATGGACATGATCATACACATAAGAAATAACCTCACTTTGAAGAGTCATAGGCCCAGATTTGGGATTTCACTGAAGCCTCTGCTATAACCAGCTGCGTGTTTTTGAGAACATCAACTAAACCTTCATTTTCCCATTTATAAATTTGGGACAGGGCACAAAGAAGACAATTTCTAAGACTTTTTCTGCTGTCAAAACATGACTCTACTAAATAATGAAACCACTCAGGAAATACCTAACAGGAAGAAGGGGGTAGGGCAGGGGAGAGAGCGAAGGGAACAAGTTTAGATTGTCCTATTAGAGGACAGGGCTGGGTTATTTGTTCTACCAGCACCTTGTTCCATGTTGGGCCATTTTAAGCTGTTGATACGCACCAGTATCCATATTAAAATGTATCCACATTCCATAGGAGACATATGACTTAAATACATTACCATTCCTAGTTGTCTTAATATTTTATAGGCACTTAATAAAATGTTAATTTTGATTATGTAAGGGATTTTTTTGGAGCCAACCAATCAAAAAATTTTCAATTTTCAAATATCTAAACTGAAAGATTAGTTGGACTTGAACACTATGCCTATAATTTCAAGTAGATAAAGCATTCATATTCCATATTTAATAAATATTACCTAAATGACATACTGGAAGATCCCAAATAAGTCAAGATAAAAGAAATCATTCACCATCACAAAGCACAGAAAGGAAATTAAAGAGACGGGAAATGGTAAAAACTTAGGGGAGAAAAAAGTATCTGTGAGAACTATATCTGGAACCAAAATGACTAATTGTCTCCTCCCTATTAGGATGATAGAACCCCTATCACAACAGTGTCTGAAGATGGTAGGCTCTCATTTTAAAAACTACTCAAACTTTGAACAGATAAAATTAAGACTTAAAAGGTATCTTCATGAGAAGAAACAAACATGTGTACACATCTACCAAAGCATACACGCAAACCCCAGGCATTATTAACAAATGGCTCTTTCCTGTAATGTAGAGTTTATCAAGTTGTCAGCAATGCTGTAGCAGACCTTGTCAAAAACTAATCACAGAAAAAACCAGGAATTTACATGCATAGGTACTTCTAGAAACAAATATGACTGGAGACAAGATGGGTCACCAACTGTCAACTCCACAAATTCAAATCGTTTGGGGATAGGGTGAAGGGCTTAAGAGAAGTAACTTTGCCACTAGAGAGGTGAACACCACAGTGATGAGTGTGTGGGACTTTTCACTAGAATGATGTTAATATTCACCTCATTTTCCCAGCTTAATTTCAACTGCAAAGCATTAGGTTTCAGGTATATAAATTCTTCTGCTCTTTGAAGGCTACCACTTCCTGTTGGAGCTCTGAGGCTAAATAAGAGGCATGGGATTTTCCCCTCCTCCTCCAGGTCAACTGAAGAAGACACAGCTCACAGCTTCTCTTTACCACATCCACCACACAGAAAGATCAAGATCCCCCATGAGACTCACCCCATTTGATGTCTACCTCGTATTCTGAACTGCTAGACATTGGTTTTCATTTCTTAATAGCAGGAACCCTCCAAAGAAGCTCATTTCAATTACACACACACACACATACACACACACACACAGAGGCGGGGTGGGGTGGAGCGAGCCACTCAAGAAAGATTCAAAGCCTTCAGATTATTTATTTATTTATTTATTTAGGGTACTGGAGTTTGAATCCAGGGCATCATGCCTGGTAAGTATGTGCTGCTATACCACTGAACTACATCCCCAACCCAAAAAAGTAATTGCTAAAAGCTACTATTTTAAAAGGGAACCTTCCAGAAAATAAGGGACACAAATTAGGAAAAAGAGAAAACTAATGAAATTATTATGAACAAGCAGAAAATTATCCAAGGGCCTTAAGAAGAGCACCAATGAGATTTAGACACCATCAAGGCAGGGTACTTCTAGGAGGATCCCACATGGAATGGACAAAGGCTACTCAGTCAACTTGTTAGAAATTGTCCTTCACTATCTGTACTGCAGTATGCATTCAACAATGAAAAAGAGTTATTATTTGGGATTTTGAAATTTGTACCAGTGTCAAAAATTAACGCCCTTTTGTTGCTGAACAGCTCCCATCAAATTTCTTAAGAATACACTTGAGAGATGACATTTAAAATCTGCTTCCTCAGAAAAGAAAAAGTCCCACTCAAGAGTGACTGCCAAGAACTTGCAACTTAAACTTCCCTAGGCCCAGACATCATAATACCACACAATCTGTATGAAAGAGATCAGAAGAAACAATTGAGAACCTTTTCCAATATTTGAACTGAAAAGTACTCTATACCCATGTATTCTTTTTTTGAAAAAGATGAATAATCCTTAAAACTCACAAATGCTTAAGCATACTTATTACCAAAACACTAGCTCTCTAATATTTCCCAGCTCAGAAATGCATGGTGAAATATGAAAAATGTTTAAATAAGCTATTTAGAAGCCAGAAACATCATCCAGACAACCAAAAGCTAAGATTCTTAAGGTACTTAATTAACTTCAGCCACTTAACAAGGGAAATGATGTTCAGGTCACTTGCACAGGCAGCTTAAAACCAGTTTTGATTTGCTCTTCAGTTTATGGTAAGTTAGAGACCTTGTTATCTGAAAATAATGTCTTTCTCTACAAATGTATGAAAGACAGCTCCCAGTCCACAGTAGAAAAAAACTCTTTAATCAATTGTAAGTAATTGGAATTCCTTTAACAAGTAATAATTAGAACCAAAACAAAACACACAAGGAATCAGGAAGAATTTAAGATCAATTCCTTGGCTTAGAAGTTAAATATTCATCAGGCTTAACTTACTTTGTCAGTATCTATGTATACAAGAATATGTAACACGGATTCCCTCCACTGTGTAAGACTAGGTTGAATCAATTTTTTAAAACAAGAAGTTAAATATTCAAGCCTCAGGGGATGGTAGTAAAGGGGGAACCATATTTTCCTGACCACATCATTCACAAAAGTCACCAATCCCTTTAACATCTTTAACAAATTCAGACCAACTTAAAACTCCATTGACATTATTCTATCACTAGTCATTTTTGTTTGTTTGTTTCCTTTTGGTCCAAAAGAAGTAAAAAGCAAATGGTTTTGTTTCCCCAGTTACTGGGGAAAGTCCTATGCCACACAGCTTTCCATTTCCTCTCCCTTTTCCATCTTCTCTGCCCAATCTCTTTGCAACATACGCTGCTTCCCCTTTTTCTTTATATCTCACAAGCAGCTCTCTTTTACTTTCTCCAAGTATTCTCCTGCTGTCCTCTAGTTCCTTGAACCCTTCTCCCACCTGCAATTTTCTTCTGCCCTGTCTCCTGGCATCTCCGTTCACACTTCTTATGGCCAATACCCCCTCATCCCTCACCTCCTGATCGATCATTCATTTCTCTCAGTTTCCTTCCAGTTACCTGGTCTCACTTCTCTTGTCCCTGGTGTCCTCTGTCCCTTTACTTCACGTCCCTTCATTCTTCCCCCTTCACGTTTCCTTCCTCTTTGCCGTCTTTTAATCCATTTTTACATACACGATTCCCTTTTTCTCTCTCCAAGAGATTTCCTGTGTCCCCCCACTTTGTCCCTCTGGATCCCTCCTTGTCAGCCCCTGAACCCTCTCGTTTCCCCAGCAGCCCTAGTCCTTGTTCCTCGGGTTCCCCTTCCGTTGCCCCCTCCACCCCCAGCCTCACGTCCCCGCCCGCCCCTCTCCCTCTAGCCTCGGCTCTCTCACTGCCCTCGCCTCCCTGCGGTACCGAGGTCTCCTCTCCACGGCTCCCAAGCCCTCGCTCGCCCTCTCCCAGGCCCCCAAGTACCCGCCCCTCAGACCTCACCCCCCTCCCCGGGGCCGCGGCCCCTCCCTCACCGATGGTGGAGATGAAGGTGGTGTTGAAGGCGTCCTCGGAGAAGCGGAACAGAAGGCAGGTCTTGCCCACGCCCGAGTCGCCGATCAGCAGCAGCTTGAACAGATAATCGTACGTCTTCGCCATCTTCTCGCTCCGGCCCTCTGACCCGGGAGCTAGAGAAGGCGGTGGAGAGAGGCCGGGAGGGGGCCGCGGCGAGGGGGCGTGCCAGCCGAGCCGCCGCCGGCCCCGCCCCCGCGCCCCGCCCCTCGGAGAAGCCTGCGCGCCCCGCCCTGTGGCCAATCCGCGGAGGCTTCGTCATCACCGTCCGCGCCCCGGGGCTTCATGGGACTGGTAGTGGCTTTGGGGAAACCTCGGGCGTGCCGGGCGCGGACGGTCCAGGCGGCCACTGCGGACGCAGAACCTGCTCTGGGCGGTGTGAACTGGCGGACTAGGCTTTTCCACCCAAGCAGGGAAGGGAGGGCTCGTTTTGAACTCTGCTTGTCGCGCCGCCGGAACTTAACTTCGTTGTTTCTTTGTTTGCAGGCGCCCTTCAAACCCAGGATTTAGGAATTTGAGTCCCGCAGCTCCCGCATCTCTTCCGCCAGTACCCCAGAGCAGGGATACTTTCTTAGAGCGGCTGTGGCGCAGCCTGCAGAGTCTTATGTGTCTTCTCTTCAATCCCTGCCCAGCACCACTGCCCAAGCACCTTCCCGGTCTCTCAGTCACAGCTAGAAAAGGATGGTTACCATGTTAACTTGGACCCTCTTCGTGCCACCTTCGTACCATAGAAACCACAGCCCAAAATGATTACTGTTTTAGGAGATCTGCTATGCGGACCGCTCCCCTCTTCCCGCGGGAAGATGGTTAAAAAAAAAAAAAAACTGGAAAAGGCTGTGCTACAATTCTGTACCCTATAAAATTGCAAGCATCATCTAAGGCGGGAACTTTGGCTATGGGAATTTAGATACTAAGATTTGGATTTTAGTCTTGGTTCAGTCACTTAACGGGTATGACAAGTTACTGGGGCTCTCTGCACCTCGTTTTTCTCATCTGTAAAATAGATGTAGAATAAATTACTTCATGGGATTGTAGTAAAAAAATTAAGTACCTAATGTGAAAGCACTGTAGACATGTTAATGAAGTTTATATTCATCATCCCTCAATAGGCTCTCAATTAATGAGATAAATGGAGAAAATAGCATTCTGTTATACTCAATCTAATTCTTTATTTTTAATTGTCTTAGACTAATTATTTTGTGGTTGTATTGTTCAGTACTCTTATTTGCTAGTGGCAGAAACTCAACCAAGGAGAAAGGAGAGTTTACTGGATCCTGTGATGTAGAAAAATGGCTAAGGAGACCAGGAGACCCATTTCTGTCAAGGATCTCTTTTCCCTTTTCAGTTTGAATATCTAATATGTCTAATACAACAGCTAAAATCCACACCTGTTTAAACAAACACACACACTCACATGAATAAAAACTGGAGGAGCTGGAGTGGTAGCTCAGCTGTAGAGCATTTTCTGGCATGCATGAGGACCTTGATTTGAAACTCAGCACCACTTATACAACTGAGTGTACAAAAAACAAAGCCCAGATGAAAAAATAATTAAAAATTGATTCTCTCTTAAAAAAAAAAAACTCTAAAGGGGTTCTGAGACCAAAATATGAGAGAACCACTGACTCCTAGACATTTGCCTTAAATATAAGAAAACATCTTCTGGAAGATTAGAGGTTACTAAAGGAACCAGTGGACTCAACTATTAGTACCAAAAAAAAAACAAAACTTGGACAAATAGTTGAACAAGTCAGGAGACTCTTCTAAAACACATCTCAATACCTTGTGAAATCATGTACAATGCCACTGAAGTTGTTTCTAGTCATATTGTGGCAGAAAACTTTAATGTCGGCCTTTACATTCTATGTGTATAGACGATAAAAGGAATTATCCACTCAACACTTATTGGTCATACTATACACAGGACATCAGCTGCTGCTGCTACTTCAACTACTACTAACTAAATATCTGATTTATGGAGCCCACTTGATGAGAACAAAGCTCTAATGAGGCCAAAGTCATAATAATGAGGAGGGATAGAGATCCCTAATGAGCAGGAATTTATGCTCTCTGGCATAAACTGAGCCTCTTTGCCCCAATTAGTCCCTAGGTAAACTTCCGACTTTCACTTCAGCCAGGGTCTAAACAAGCATGGACAGCTGTTCCTTCTATTCCTTCATTCTCATTCCTGAAAAAGGAAACGGAAATAAATCTTCAAAGATTAATGGAATCTTCTTTCTTTTTAAAGATGTATATTTATTAAAATATTTTTTCAGGGGCTGGAGCGGTGGCTCAGAGGTTTCGGCGCTTGCCTGGCAAGCACAAGGACCCAGGTTCAAACCCCAGCACCACGTATACAACTAAGTGTTGGAGCAACTAAGGCCACGTGAAAAAATAAATAAAGTTGTTTAAATATATATATATATATTTTCAGTCCCATAATCTGAATTCAACTATTGTCATTTTCTTTCTCTACAAATAAGAACCCATTTATATGGTGAAGAACTTAAGTTCAAAAGAGAAACTAGAATAGGAATTTTAAAGTCCCGAAATTTCCTTAGGGGAATTTCATAAATTTATGGGATTTTAAAAAATAATTCTTACTTTCACTTCCTCAGCTCTTCTCTAGTCCAAGTGTATATAATATTGGGACTTTCTAGTTGGTAAGTTTGGGTACCACTGTTGAATCATTCCAGCATTTTGATTATTGACACTATTTCAAGAAGTATCAGATTTTTCATTTAGGCCTTATTCATTTTCATATTTGGGGGACAACATAGATCAAGTTCTTGGTGGTAGTGACTGAGTAGTATAGACTCAAGGCATCTTGCTAAAAGGACTAGATATTTGTAGAGCTGAGGGTACATACCACAAGTAACAGGTCCCTGATTGCCATTATTCACCAAGAGGTATTAGCAGACATTTGTCTAAAAATCCATGTTATTGTTCTCTGAGGAAACTTTTTGATACTTTTTGCCAGTTGCCCAAACCCAACCTAATAATGCTATATTACTACAGAGCATTTGGCAGACCAGTCATTTCATTTGATTAAGAAAATGTTTACTGATGCAAATGTAGGGTTAACATTCTATGACAGCTTGACTGCATAAATCTAATATCCAAGTGTAGTTTTTGTTAGACCGACACGCTTCTTGATTTTAGGAAGCTGTTCTTCCCCCACTGGTGACTATGAAACATGGCACTTCGCTCTTCTAGCCACAAAGGTGAATATTTGACTTCAACTGGATCAATCTGAGTTCTTCTCTGTGAACCTTCTGATGATGTAGGATGGTGGTGCTTAAAGGAGGTCCATCTGGTATGAAGTCTCTGTGGGTTTTGATCAGGGCTTTAGTTCATCCTCCTGTATTCTCTTGTTTCTGCCCTCCTCTGTGCCTATTTCACCCTCAAAATGACTCCCCTCATGTTAGCAAGCAAGACTGCAATGTTGCATAATTCCATAGGTATTATTTACCTCCCACAGTAGTTATTCACCTTGGGGGTAAAGACCCCCAAGAACCTACAAACATATTCTTGAGGGTCTTTGTGTTCTCTATGCAAATTTTCAGAATTATTTTTAAGAATTTTTAAACTGGTTTAAATTTTTTACGATATTTCAATGCTAGAAATGTCACCTTTCTTAATTGCTTAAGTGAAATTAAATGTGAATGAGAACCCCTACTGGTCAAGGGTGGGCAAAACAGGAATCAATCATCTTTGGGACTTTACTTCCCCATAATTATCTAGTAGGAGAGTCCAAGTGCTTACCTGGTCCTGAAAATTTTAAGGCAAAGCAACCTCTGGCCATCAGTTTACACCATCTGCCCACCTACTCTTGGGTGCTGGCCCTCTGCTGTCGAATAGCTCTCTTTCTGTTACTGAATAGCTTGTATACTTCTTTGTCTTTTCTCTTAAAACGAGCTCTTTGAGGAAAGAGTTCTTGCTAAATTCTTGCAGCATCACCACTTGGGGTGCTGCTCGCCTGTATTCCCAGCAGTTTAGGGGGCTGACACAGGAAGATTGCAAGTCCAAAGGCAGCCTCAGCAGCCTGGTGAGGCCCTGAGCAACTTTTTTTTTTTTTTTTTTTAAAGAGAGAAACAACTTTATTTAGTTTTTCATATGGCCTTCCTTGCTCCAATACTCAGTTGTGTACGTGGTGCTGGAGTTTGAACCCGGGTCCTCGTGCCTGCCAGGCAAGCTGAGCCACCGCTCCAGCCCCTGAGCAACTTATTTTTCAACAATGAAAAATAAAAAGGGCTGAGGATGTGGCTCAGTAATTTAGTTCCCTTGGGTTCAATCCCTAGAACCCTCCTCCAAAAAAAAAATTTTTTTTCTTGTTGTGTCCCCAACATGCCTGGAAGGATGCTTTAGACATAGTGGGCACTCAGTGGAGTTGCTGAATGAATATATGAACATCTGACCATAATGACAACAATCTAGTTAATTTTAAAACATTTGGAACGTTTTGGCTTATTATTTGCCATAAGACCTAGGAACTTTGGGCCAATAACTTTCTGTTTATACTCCACCTTGTATTTATGTGTTATTCATTCTGTAAGTACACTATTAATTGTTTTGTTTAGAGATAAGTGTGACTATATATTGTGTTTCTAGTCTGTCAAGATCACATTGAATGATAAGCCCTTAAAAATACCAAGTTTTTTTTATCACCTGTGTGTCATCTAAAAGCTTGCTATTTTTTAGTGATATTCATATGGCATAATTCTATAATTATCCTCATCAGAAAAGGACAAACTGTACTCTTACACCCACTGATATTTCCTGAGCAATCACTGGATGAATAATGTCCAAACAAATATTCATTAAGCTTGCATTATGAAACCAGCTCAGTAAGGCCACCTAGAGGTTATAAAGAGATCTACCACGTGGTCCCTGCCCTCAATTTGCTACCAGCTAATTGAGAAGAAAGCACACAAGTGAAAAAAGTTCAATGATAAATAAGATATTTGGTTGGTACACACTGCATTTATTAACAAGGGGTCAAATGTTCATTCTGATTGGTTGGCTTTTAATTCAGTTTGCTGAGGCACCCATCCTGATTGGTTGGGTGTTCATTTTGACTATTTGAGCATCCATTCTGAATGGCCAGGTTTCCTCTCTGGTCACATGCTCATGCCAAACTGATTTTACATATTTTTTATATGGTTATTAGAAGCAAAAGTTGTATAAAAATGAGATATTTTTAAAATGTTATATGGAACTATAGTATCTGCTTGATTAACACCTTGCTTATAACAAAGTCAGCATGGAGTAGATAGGATGGGAGGACATTATGAATCCCTCAGTCTGAATTAAGGAACATGATTGAATGGGAGACACTCTTTGGCTTAGGCCCCTAGAATATGGGCAAGGGCCAAGGCCAATGGCAAAATGAAGGCAAAACGTTTTTCTTGGGGGATAAGGATGGATACTAAATCACCTTGAATAAAGAAGAGGCCACCCAAGTTGTAATTATTCTGGATGGCTACATTTTCCATAGGCTTCAGCCCTCAGAGGAGGTACAGCTTGTCATACCAAGAGCATAGGGTTCAATATTCTACTCTACTGAAAGCTGGCTTAGAAGAATCCATTCTGAAGCCTCTTAAATTATATCTTTCTCTGATAATAAAGTTTCGGACATAAAATGTAGGAAAATGTATTCCTTTCATTAACCTAGGTATTTCTATTTTACAGAATTTTCTGTCAAATAAAGCATAAGTATGTACCATGCATTTTGGGTAGAACTTCTTATAAACTTGAATTACTAAATGAAGGTGTTTTATTGTTTTGTGTTGTTTTGTTTTGTTTTGTTTTGGGGGGTGGTACATGGGAAATGAACCGAGGACCTCACATATTCTAGGTAAGTGCCCTACCACTTGGCTGCATCCCTGACCTGATAAAGTCTTTTGAGGCCAACTTTTTTTTTTATTAGATGTATATAGAGATACAATTGAGGGGGAAACATTATCAAACCATCAATAACCAATGTATATATACTTAGTTATCCAGGGGTAATGCCAAATCCTGGATGCCCAGCTGGGGTTTCCCCTGTTGCTGTTTCCCCCAGAAGAACTTTTTCATTAAATGGGTATCTCGTGGAGGAATGACATCTGCTTCTGAGATGGTTCCCCCATATTCCCACTCTCCAGTCTCCTAGGAGTTCTTCATACACCCTGCCCCCTCCCCATGCCCCTCCCTATGCCTCCAAGTAACCTAGGGAGCCATCCCCCTATTGCGTTGAGAATCATACAATTTGAAGTTATTGTTATTGCTTCCTATTGCTTATTCCTATTGCTTCCCCATGTATTCTAGCTTCCACAGATGAGAGATACCATTCGACCCTTGAGTCTCTGAGATTGGGATACTTCACTGAGCATAATTCTTACCATCTCCATCCATTTGACTGCAAAAACTATAATATCGTCTTCTCTAATGGTCTAGTAGAATTCTATTGTATATATATACCAAAGTTTTTGTATCCACTCATCGAGTGAGGGGCATCTGGATTGGTTCCATAGTCTAGCTATAGTAAATTGAGCTGCTATAAACATTGATGAAGCCACATCACTATAATATGCTATTCTAATTCCTTTGGGAAAATACCCAGGAGTGGGATAGCTGGATCATAAGGTGGTTCCATCCTTAATTTTTTGAGGATTCTCCACACTGTTTTCCAGAATGGCTGAACCAGTTTGCAGTCCCACCAGCAGTGCAACAGTGTTCCTCTTTTCCCACAGCCCCTCCAGCATCTGTTATTGTTAGAATTTTTCATTTTTGAGGCCAACTTTTAAAAGTATCTTGAGGAGCTGGAGCAGTGGCTCAGTGGTTGGAGTGCTTAATTGGCAAGCACAAGGACCTGTGTTCAAACCCCAGCACCACATATACGACTAAGTGTCAGAGAAACAAAAGCCAGGTGAAAAAATAAACAAAATTTATTTTCTTTCTCACTCTCTCCTCCTGGCTCTAAAAATAAAATAAAATGGATCTTGATTCAATAGCAAAGTACAGATGTACTGAAATTCACAATCAGCATCATAACAGGTATTGAGATACTTATAGTAGTAAACAAAATATCTATTGATGACTTAAATAAATAATAAAATACTTATTTGATCACATACTGAAAGAATCAGATATAGGGCTAGTAACAGGTGAGCCTTCTTCCTGCAGTACAGTTGACATGCCTGGTACCTGGTTTCTCTATTTCAGTTCTTTTTTTTTTCTTTGACTTTTTTTTTTTTTTAGTTTTTTTTTTTTTCTATTTCAGTTCTTAATGGGTCTTCATAGTAGCTCTTATTTCAATAGGCAAGTCCCATGTGATTGCAAAATGCCTTCCTGAAACTCCTGGGGTTTGTACTTCCAGATTCAAGCAGAAAAGAATATAGAGGACTCTATTCCCCAAGAGTTCAAATAAATGTCCTGAAAATGAGTTTCTTGATTGTCTTTCTCTAAACTAATCAAGGGTCCAAGACAGTAGCCTAGGTCAACTGGCTTATGCCATTGGAACTGGGTGTGTGGTCACTCTCACCCTGAATGCAGAATTCTTTTAGAGAAAACAAGGATGAAAGAAGATTGTGGAAGCAATGGATGAACACTACTACCTGTGTTTTAGTCAAATGGATAGTGATACCACTAAGTGGTTGGTTATGTTGGAATTTCTGGAGAAATCACAGAGCTGAATCCAGGAAAATTCTAACTTGTCACTCTCTTAAACAGATGGGTTGACATTTAACTAAGAAGAAGGAAATATGTCTTCCTTGAGGAGAGAATGGGTGGACCAAAGCCATAATTAGCATAGGCACTTGGACATGGGATCCCATTCCTACCCTGCCTCAGCAACCAGCTAAGGTTAAAGCTCAAGTTCACTTTCACAGCCTCTAATTTCTCTATCAGGCTCTGATAAGTCTGTCCTGGGACTTTCTTTTTTTTTTTTTTTTAATTAAAGAAAGAGGGACAGTGAGAGAGACAGAGAAAGGGAGAAACAACTTTATTCAGTTTTTCACATAGCCCTAGTTGCTCCAACACTCAGTTGTGTACATGGTGCTGGGGCCTGAACCCAGGTCCCTGTGCTTGCCAGGCAAGCACCGAAACCGCTGAGCCACCGCTCCAGCCCCTGTCCTGGGACTTTCTAATGGAAAAATTATAGGACTAAGCATCATGTGACCTGGCTTCTGTTCCCATCTCTGTCACTTGCTCGGTAACCTCAAACATGCACAATAACCTTTCTGGAACTCAATTTCCTCATCTAAGGGGACTGGATCAGATAACCTCTTTCCATCTCTAAAATCCTTTAGGTTCTTGAATCTGTGGTCTTGAATCTTATGACCTGTGGAGTGAAACCTGGTCTTACACACTTTGGTCTCCTAGGCCCACCCAAACATCCTGTCAATCAAGGGGATTTATTAGCAGCCTCAGAGGCCTTTTGGGTCCCATGAGGGGCGTGTTGCTGGAAAAAGGAGCTCAAGATACCCAGTTCCTTGTTCTAAGCAACATTCAGTTTACCCTTATGACTCACATTTTGGTACTTCTCTCTTTCCAAAGAGTACAAAGTTTCAGTCCTTGCTCAGATGGCAACAATTTATTGGTTTACGAAAGATTTTTTTTGGGTTGCCAAACTATTGGTTTAAAGAGAAATTTTGCTTTTCATTTTGAGCCAAATCCATTCAGATTCCCACGTAACATGGATAGTCATTTCTTGAAACACCTTAAGCATCAACTTTTTTTCTAATTAAGCAGTAGAAGGAACTTACAAAAAGAATCAATCAGAGGACATGTTAAATTGCTCCAGAACCTGACAAAACACCCTGTCTCTATAAAAATTCCTTAGTCTTCCTACACAGACAAAACTGAAGAGTTCATATGAAATCAAGCAGAACTCTTTGATCATAAAACGATGGTGACAACATAATAGAATGCTGAAGAAAACAAGCTGAATAGGTGATTTTTGGGGGGCAGGATGAATATTCAGATTAAGAAAAACTGCTAATGAAATCCCAATCACATAGTAATTTTCCACTATTACTTTCTGAAACTCAAGTAGCTATATGGCCTAATTAGGCCTGTTTGGGGGATTATCACAACATCTTACTTCTGCAGTGAATGGCATCATTCGGGGCTTAATATTCATTGAGGCTTTTATGAAACAGAGAGGCTTCCATATGCCTCTAGAGCAAAACATTTGTGTTTGCCATCTGCTACTCAAGAACAGTTTTGCAGAAAAAGAATGCAAATTGCCTGGTTCTTTAATTACTCTGGGGCTAGGCTACACTGTAGTTGGGACTGAAGAACAGCCAATTCACTGCTGGGAGAATGCTGTTGTTTACTTAGCCACCAACTCAAAGAATTTTTTTTATAAGCAAACGGCATGAATTTGATGCCTAAAATTATTTGTGTCCTTTTAACTTGAGGCAAAGACCATGTGAAATGATGTGTGAGACTTTTTCAAGCCAGCATAGAGAAAACACTATCCAGGACACTGGGCCTTAAGGTCAGTATAGCAAATATCAGTTCTTTTCCTAGTCCTGTGCCAAAGAATCTATGACTCATGCTTAATGCTTTGATTTAAAAAAAATTAAAATCAAAGGATCTCCCTGAGCTCAGTTGCAAAAAAAGAAATTTACCTATCTTTCACTAGGAGATTATATGTAATCTCAAACCAATTTTGCTTACTCAACCAACTGTGCTTAACCAAAAATAGAAACTCTGTAGCTTAGGGATCATATATGTATATATACTTTTCTTACTGATTTTTTTTCTAACTTGTCTCACCATAAATTTCCCTCTTTGGAGTTTTTAGAATACAGAATGTAAGAAATTGACAAATGAAAGTGACCAGACCTGGCCAATGCTAACTGCAAGATCTCTTATAGGACACTTAACCCCAGTGGACCTCTGATTTCTAAGAGTGTCTTCTACTTCAAGATGCTGTAACACCAATGATTACAGAGGTTGTTTATTCTGGTGTTTCTCAAAGTGTACCTCAGAACATCAAATGAATCAGCAGATGGTGGCAGGGAATAGTAGAAGAAAGGGTTTCATGGTCAAAGCCTTTCAAGAAATGCTGCTCTCAGTGTTTGGACAGAACAGCTTCTCACCTTTAATATCGCTGAGGTGTGTAGTGACTCTCCACAACAGGGTGTGGCAACAGCTTTCCCCACACTCCTTTTTGATCTTTTGGGACCTGTATTCTGCAGAATATATGTTGGGAAACTGATTTAATCTAAACCCTTCATCTCAGATACAAAGATACTAAATTGTAAAGTCCTACTGTCAAGACGAGAATCAGCATGTTTACAGGAAGTGGTCAGGAAGGGAAGAATCATCTGTTACTATATTTCCTGATGAACTGGACTCAGAACAACTGTCCCTGACTTCCAGGTTCTCCTGAATCTCATGGCAGGGCCTCCAGTTGCCACCTCTGTCACTGTCACACCCACACAAAGGTGAGCCAAGGACACAGCTGTTTCCTCCTCACCTGAAGCTGCTGCTTCACCCTCAGTCCTGGGAGTACTGATCTGAAATGAAAAGCACGTATGTTGGGAATTCTGATGGTACAAAAAGTCTGACTCTTCACTGAGCAGTCTCTATGCTATGTTTTTGAGGAAAAAAAACAAATGTCAAGTAATTAAGCTAACATTCACCTTTTCTCTTTTGTATTGTTCTGTATTTTGAGTAAGTTATGGGATATGTCAGAGAGTCACATCACACCCAGGATAATTTCCTACTCTGACATTTAAAGTGCCATAAAATGATGTCCACAATGAAATGTTTTTAGAGATGAATTATTTAAATTTCTTGAGGGCGTGAATTATATTCACATTGTATCCCTAATGACTAACACAGAGCTTAGCATATATTACCCACATAGTGATAAATGTGTTTGCATTAATTGATAAATTATAATCTAATGATTGGGTTTTAACAAAATTAAATAATGGTTATGATATATTAGCAGTAGTAATAGTATCCTACCTTTCCAAAAAATCTCAAAGATACATTCCTTGACTTCTTGTGGTTGAGGACTATGAATTCTAGTTAAGGCTCATAAACAGGCCATTTTTCACTCTTGATTTATAATCTTCTGGTTTCATAAACAATTGGACTATGATGTGCTATTTCTTTTAGATAATAAATGGGATAATTTCTATATTTGACATTTAAATATATACACAACAGACTTGGAATTTGAATGAGTTAGTAGATATCAAGTCCTATCTTCCAGTCACTGCAGAATTCCCCTTTCAACCATTTGGCCTGTACTTAAGCATCCCCGAATAAACACAAATAATGGGTCTGAAGAAATGTGGATCCTGGAGGGCCTTCTGAGTCATCAAAGAAGGATTATTATGTTGGAAAATCATAGTTTGCGTTCTGTATCTTCATTCATTTAATAAAAACTTTTTTAGCACCTGCAATATATAATGCAACTTGCTAGGTACTATGAGGGGAACAGAGATAAACTAATACAGGCTATCCCTTAAGAAGTCTATGGTCGGGGCTGGAGCGGTGGCTCAGCAGTTTCAGCGCTTGCCTGGCAAGCATGAAGACCCGGGTTCAAACCCCAGCACCATGTACATAACTAAGTGTTAGAGCAACTAAATAAAGTTGTTTCTCTCTTTCTCTGTCTCTCTCGCTGACACTCTCTCTTTAAAAAAAAAAAAAGAAGTCTATGGTCTAATGGGGGAGGGGAGGCACACACATAAGTAATTACAATACTAGGTAGAATTAATATACTGTTAATGTGCTGATGTGTTGATTTATAGCTATTTCAAAATTAGTTCATATTTCTTTCAAAACTGGTAGTCTATGAGTAAGAAGAACACCCCAATTCCCTGACTATTCTGGACAAATGGAAGGTTACAAGACATCAGGTTTTCCTAGCAACCATCAGCATTCCCCAAGAGTCATATTTCTCTCTTGATGGCAGGTCAGGATCATACCAGCATGGTCTTGGTGACCAGTGCTGAGTCACTTGCTCTGGACACACAATTCACCTTAAGACTAGATGGGCGAGGAGGATGAATCACAGTGACATGGGAACCTGAACTGTGCTGGGGAGACTTCGAGGATGCTTTCAGGAAGTTGAATACTTATGCTAACCACAACACAGTAGCAAACTGGCCAAACAATGAGGTGACAACCAGAAATGGGGTCAGTCTGGGCATACAAATTGTCCCTGGCTCTGCAGAGTGGCTCAATCTGAACAGACAGTGGATCTTTGTGGGGTAATTTTATTGGGGCAGAAGGAGGACCTGCCTTTTCACATCCAAGAAGTACCATCACCTGATGGTGTGAAACAGCTATTTAATTCTAATTTGGACTGATTTTTACCTTCATTTTAAAAGCAAAAAGAATTTTAAGGAAATTAATTTACATAACCAACCTCCAAAGATCAATAAGGAAAATGTGTCCTTTATGTATTAGGAACAAAGATGATAGCGGAGGCTGAATGAAAGTCCTTGCCTGAGCTGGCAGTCCAAAATCCAGAGGTAGCATCTAACACACACACTATCAACAGTAATTATCACCAAAATATGCATCTTATACATTTCCTTCTTTATGTGCTTTGTCTTGAGAATTTGATGATAAAAGTATCTTTTTGAATATTGAACATATTTCCTTAAAATTAAATGTTGTAGACTAATTTAAACAAAATTGAGATGTGGGTTAACAGTAACAAGTTCATAATTTTAACTTTGCATCTTCAGATGGGACTGGTATCATAACCCTCATTAAGAGGGAAACAAGGGATGTGTTTTGCCTTGGATCCTCTCAACCTTGACTGATTCAAGCACACCCTAAAGAGCTACACAGCACATGCCCAGTGGTCCAGGGAAACATACTTCCTTCTTCCTCCTGCTTGGTTCATCAAGGGAAAGGTTAGTAAAGTGGTACTCCACTCCCCAGCATCACCATCTAGAGTCCTGATACTTGGTTCTTAGGTGGATTCAACCTCCCCAGTGAAAATTTACTTAAGGAGCTCATTCATTTGGGTTTGGGCCCTTATACCTAATAGAGAACAAACAAAAAATAGAGAGTTGGGTATACTTCCCAGAATAAGTTATTTGCTGGAGGCAGCAGAGAGAACATTTGAAACAGCCAGGTTTGGTGATGCACACCTGTTATCCCAGCGACCAAGGAGGTTGAGGCAGGCAGATAACAAGTTCAAGGCCAGCCTGGGCAATGTAGCCAGACTCTCTTAAAATAAAAACTAAAAGGGCTGGGGTGTAGCTCAGTAGTACAGCAGCCCTAGTTTCAAACCTAGTACAACAAAACAAAAACACCACCACACATTTTTTTTTTAAAGAGAGAAACAACTGTATTTAGTTTTTCACATGGCCTTAGTTGGGTCCTTGTGCTTGCCAGGCAAGCGCCGAAACTGCTGAGCCACTGCTCCAGCCCCACCACCACACATTTGAAACAGTTTGTGCCTCTTGGTTTTATAGTTGAGGTAGAAATTATTGATGGTATTCAGATTTGTGTCAACTCTGATATTAGCTCACACTTTTGGTTTATTATTTGGCCATTTACAATTTGCTCTGAGATCTCAGCAAGAGGGGCCCCTCCCCTGGGGCCTACTCTAGTCATTCCTACTCACTGGGCAAGGAGTCCACAGGTCAAACAGACTTAGTTGCCCAAAGCCATGCCTACCTTTTAAGCCATACTCAGAGTGCCCTGACCCCAAATTCCTGGCCAGAGGCACTGCTTTCCAGAACTGACAAGGGTTTCTTCCTCTGATACATCCTTCTGAGGGTGAACTGTACAGCTGATATGGCATAATAGGCCCAAGTGGTAACCAAAAACAGGGTGGAGATAGGACCAAAGTTTGGTTGGAATCCACTTCGGTCCATGCCAAACATTTATGATGCCACCAGGTGGGAAAGAAAGGCATTGGTTAGGACCACCCTCCCTGAGCCAAAACCTTCTGATGTGGTTCTCTGAGGACTTTCTGGGTCATCATAAATGTTTATCTGTGAAGGTAAGAAACCAGTTTATTAGTTTCAGCTATAATTTTTAAATATTCAAACATTTATGATGTGGGCCTTCATTTCACTCTTGCCTCAAGCTCCACCTATGTGGAACTGGGTCTGCTTTTGGAATAGGTATGAGTTTGAGAATTTTAATATATGATCATCCTTCTATCCATGCAAGATTCATTCTAGGACCCTCCTCAAATACCAAAAAATGTGGATGCTTAAGTCCCTTACATAAGATGATGTACTATTTGCATTTAACCTACGCACATCCTCCTGTATATGTCATCCCTCGATTACTAATGATACCTAATGCTATGTAAATAGTTGTTAGACTATATTGTTTAAGGCATAATGACAAGAAAAAGTCTGTACATGTTCAATACAGATGGAATTTTTATTCAAATATTTTTGATCCATGGTTGGTTGAATCCATAGACATGAAATCCCTGGATATATACGCCAACTGTAAAGAATCTGAGAATGAGGTTGAAGTGTGGGTACTGGATGGGCCACTTGCTACTAGGTGAAATGTAACATTGCTCATCAGCAACATTCAAACTACATCCAAACATTCTGCTACTGTTTCCTGATTCAACAGGAGAGAAATTGTGTGTGTGTGTGTGTGTGTGTGTGTGTGTGTGTTTTGTGCATGCGTGCTTAATATCCACTGAGAGCCAGAACAATGTGACACAGCTGTTTTCATATAATTCAATCCCCACATTGATGCTCTGGTCTACACTCCTACGGTTGTCCTGCCAAGCTATTCTTCCTGGTGGATTTCCTTAAGCTGCTTGGGGTTAAGAGCTGGGCACTTTGAAGGCCTATTCCAGGCAAAGAAGAATAAACTAGAAATGGAATGAGGCCAGCCTTCCTGCCTTAAACACTTCTCTTCAGCAAATCCCTAAGCCTTTCTATCTGTTTTGTCAGCTGTAAAATGAGCAGACTAATTCAGTCCTACTTCAGAAGGCGAGTGGCAGGTTTAATTAGCGATGATTGCAATGGGCTTTGTAATGTAAAGTCATCTATCAGTGAAAAGGAGCATTAGAGTTATTTTACCCAAAGTAATCTAAGTTTGGAGTACATCCTGATTTCTGCTGCCACATTTTTAAGAATCTAAGTCCTGATGGCAGACTGCTGCAGACTTCAGGGGTGCAGGAAAGCACAGTTGGATTCACATTACCTGAAAAGAAAGCAGGGCTTGGGAATGGAGAGCAACAAGCATGAAGTCAGTGCACATCTCAGATGTCTGGCTGGCAGGCAGCACCAAGATCCACTGGGTCCTGCTAATGGCAGGTGGTGGGCTGGATTACACAATCAAAGTACAAAGAACAAGGTGCATCTATTTATTTATTTCTGGGTCTGTTCTGGAAAGATCCTTAAGATCTAAAGTGTCACAGTGATGGGGCGCTCTCTCTGAAAATCTCCCCTACAGCAACTCTTCTATCATCCCTGCTTTGTTTTGCTGGCTGAAACCCATATTGAGCTGTATTTTCTCCAGGGAACATGCAACAAGGATCAGGCCTGTCCATGACCTGTTCTCTCCTTTAAAGTCTGTGTCTTACTCTGTAGGGTCCCATTCCATGATTCACTTAAAGACATGGCTATATGATTTACCAGAAGTCACACTGGTCCTGCTGAGAATCACACCTGGGAATTATTGGTGACTTTGACTAACATGGGATTTCTGTCTCTCTCACACAATTCATCTAATAGCATTCACTTGCAGCTCATAACTTTTATGTACTTAGTGGACATAGTCACTCCTTCCCTTAATCTCTCAACTGTTTCTAGGATGGTATATCATATTCAGCCTGTGTTATAAATATGCTCATGTAGTTTCTTCCATAATATTAAATGACCTTAAACTCCTTGAAAACTCTGAGAAGGTTTTTAATCATTTTTACTTGGTCCCTGACTTCAGTATTTTCCTTATAGAAAACACACACACATAAAGCTTTTTCAAATACACTGAAAATGAAAAGGCCTAATGCATGGGTGAAAAAATGATAGGAAGGTCTAGTGTCTACTAGAAGGTTACATTTTCACTTAAAAATTTTTTGTTGGAACAATATTATGTTGGTTAACATCAAAAGTGTTTAGCTTAGCCCGGTGCAGTAGCACTCACCTGTAACCCCAGCAGAGGTGGAGACAGGAAGATCACAAGTTCAAAGCCAGCCTCAGCAATTTAGTGAGATTCTCAGCAACTAAGTGAGACTCTGTCTCAAATTTTTAAAAAGACCTGGGAAGCTATCCCTCTACTGGGTATTTTCCCAGAGGAGTTAGAATTAGCACATTACAGCTACACAGCAAAATCTATGTTCATAGCGCGCAGTTTACAATAGCTAAATTACAGAACCAACCCAGATGCCCCTCACTGGATGAATAGACTAGACCCAAAAGCTCTGAATATATATATATATACACACACAATGTTATTGCATCCATTGAAGGTAAATGGATGGCAATGGAAGAAATCATGCTGAGCGAAGTTAGCCAAACCCAGAGAGTCAAGGGCCGAATGTTTTCACTCATTTGTGGTGGCTGGAGTTAAACCTAGGCTTGGGGGAAGATAGATAAACTCATGGATTAGAACCATAGAACAAAAATGCAGTATGTTAATATTTATGAGCTACAGGTGCAAGATACTGCATAACAAGCTATACTTCATGCCTTTACAAAAGTGTAAATGTTTAATCCTATTGTCAAATACATCAAAGAATAATAAGGGATGATAGGAAGGGAGAAGGGGAAATGTTGGAACTGAGATAAAGCAAGGTACATTCCAAGCATTTATAAGTATGTCGCTGTATATAATATAGTCATGTATATAAAAAAATGTTCTTCATAGGTATAAGAATTATGTTACTGTACTTGGGGTTTTAGGAAAAATATAGGATCCAGAAGAGAGGCAAGGGATTGGGGGACAGGAAGAAGGAGATAGAGGGGTGTGGGACTGGAGGATATTGACCAAATTGTATTGCTGTATTGTGTGCATCTATGAGTATGTGACAACAAACCCCATCATTATGAACAACCACAATGCACTAATAAAATAAATAAATAAGAGCTGGGGATGGTTCAATCCCTGGTACCAAAAAAAAAAAAAAAAATCTTCAGCTAAGGCCAGGCAGTGTAGCTCAGTGGTAGAGCTGTTGTCTAGCATACATGCGGCTCTGAGTTCAATCCCCAGTCTTTAGTTTCAGCCCAACTTAGGTTTGTATCTTAGTTCTGCAAATTATCATTTGTGAGACCTTGGTACCCATACTTAATTATCTTTATGCCTTAGTGTCTTCATCTGTAAATAGGGACAATAATACAGTCTCCCTCATGAAAATATTGTAAAGATTAACTGAGATACCCATGTGAAGGGATTAGCACAGTGTCTGGCACAAAATATGTGCTCAGGTGATATCTTCATTGCTGTCCTCATCATCAACTTGAGATGTATGGGAAGGAATCTTATTGTTCTCAAAGTCTAGAAGTATAGACCTTCAGATTTGACAGCCCACTCCATAATTCCCTTAATGCAATCTTATAATTCTGAAGCAGGAATCCATTTAGATCAGAATCTCCCAATTTTTTCCTTCTAACCCCTAATTTCAGATTTTAGCCTTTGACCACTTGAAGAAGTATGAATCAAATAGTTCTCATTTGATATAAAGTGAGTACTGTTTAAAAAGGCACTTTGCAAATGAATTACTTGGGCATTAGGCCCAGGAATTTTGTTGATTGTAGAATCAGGCACATGCAGATCTTTGTCAATTGACTCAGTCTCAATATATTTGGAATGTCTTTAGTTTAAATGTTTTTTTCCTCCTTAGGATGTCCCTCAGATTTGTTTATTATACATGAAAAAAAATTTTTGTAGACATTTATCACCAGTTTGCTAAAGTCTATGGGGAAAACATTTCCAATTAATAAACTAAACGTTTCATATTTTGTGAGAAGGCAGAGCAACAGTGAAGCCAGCTGAAGGGGAGAACCTGGAGCCACCAGTTGCTGTGCCGTAGGCATCAGTGCCAATGGCATCAGTGCCAACAACGGTTAGGAGAGAGTAGGCACGTGGTGGGGTTTCCTCCTTTCCCAAGCCCCTCCACAGTGGTCACTATCACCCCAAGTGCCCCTGTAGTCCTGGGCACAAATGATTGGGGTAAACACTCCAGACTCACCCTGAGACACCCGGATTCTCTCTCCAGGGCATCTGGAATTGGGACACAGGCCTATTCAGCCGCAATTGGTCTTGTAACTAGGACAGCATATAACAGGGGGCTGCTGTGGCCATTTTCACTATCTACTCTGGGAGGCAGAAAAAACTGGGCTATGGAGAGGAGACTGAAGCAGTGTTAAGGAGAAGGAGAGATAAGAAACTAGGTCACCCTGAGAGAAAAAGGGAGGAGGCAAGAGCATAGCTGTCTCCATTCCCAGTGTCCTCTCAGGGTTTTGTTCCTACCCCCGTGGGGCCCAGCTGTTCTTCCTGCCCTGGCCTATGTCCAGGTCACTGTCCATTCTAGCTCAGGCAAGTGTAAGATGTCTCTGATATCTCTATTACTTGAAACCCAAGGAGGCCAAGGAATCCTGGGTGAATGGAAAAGGTCTGCCTGTTGATGCCCACCCTGGTGATCTCATAACATTGGCCTATCAAAATCAAACTGGCACATAGCTAATTTTTGAAGATGATTGGAGTAGATGCAAGAGGTTGGTGGTTATCCCTGAAACAATGTTCTCTTGGTCACTGATAAGCTTTCTTGTATATTAGGAAGCATTGTTGATGGCACACCTAGGATTTTGTCTAAACTGGAATGTTTCTATGGGGTTATAGGTACCCGTATCTGTCTTTGGTTATGTACGTTGAGGCAACAACAACAACAAATCAACAGTGGTTTCACCAATTCCTTCAACAATAGGTTGGTCCTATTGCTGGGGCATTTGACACTCATCTGAAAGCGTGACCCTGCCCCAGACTCAGGGGTAAGTCCTGGATCTAGCTGAAGGCTTTGAGGAGCTCAGATTTTTGTTAGTTCAGAACACATAGATTACCTTGTGACATGTCTTGCTCTGATCACATGTGCAAGTTCTGGCTTCTGGACTTCTGCCTTCATTCTGAAACTGAGTCTCGGTTCTGATTCCCTATTGTAGAACCCGGAGTCCTTGATTCCCCAGGCTTCAGCCCCTGCCTCCATAACCTGTCCAAGACCCTGAACCCTTCAAGGTTGATACTCCAATTTGCTTATATCTGTTCTCCCCAGGTAATGTGCTTGAAACACAGACCAAGCTGAGACTTTGCTACCTGCCCTTTGTCCTGCCTGACACACATTGCCAGATTGAATCACACTGTTCTTTCCAGCATCTCCTCACCACAACAACCACTTTCATCACTCACTGCCCGTAGCCATATTTTCTTATTTGTGGGAGATCTGCTTTTTTGCCACTTGCTAGATCTTTTCCAGCCCTGATGCTCTCAAGATTACCATATTACCAGTTATTACTTTAAGGGTCCATGTGGTCCTGCAGCTCTGTCTGCCTGGCAGAGCTCCGTCCAGTGACTTCATCTGGGCACCACACACAATGCCTAGCACTCAGTAGGATGATAAAGATGGAATGTGGGTGTGGTGGACTGAGAGTGATGGGAACATGGGCATTTGAATAGACCGGGGTTAAATACTTGTTTTTCCATTTGGACAACATATTCATTTCTCTAGATCCCAAAAGGATTAGTTAAAGGGTTCTATAAGATTAAAGTGTGTTCTATAAGATTAAAGTGTCTGGCAAAATTCAGTAGGTATTTAATAGAATGCTCCTGCCTTTCTTTTCTTCACTTAGATTTTTAAACACATTTACTGATGTATAATTTATATACCATACAATTCACCATCTTAAAGTGTATAATTCAATTCTATTTAGCACATTCACATTCTTAAAATGTAATTATAACATGAAGGGTATGAGGTTTAATAGCAGTTCAAGAGAGTTAGGACTTTAATCATCTGTAAGTTTTTACTAATCAACGGTATAATGCTATTGATTTGACAAAAAAGCTTATAGTGATATTGGGCTGTACTGATAAATATGATTATCAGAATAGGCAAAATAATGGTTTCATTATTTTGAACTGGTAATGTATTTAGTCATTGAGACTATTTTAATAAAAATATGGGAAAATGGGAGCATACCCAGGGGAACAAGAAACTACAAATACTGTTTATAGGAGCCAGTGATACTCATCGTGTAGAAACCAAGTTTAAGAGAAGATGAAATATCACCTTCAATCAGCTCTGGGGTTGTTTTTTGGAAAATAAATGACATGCATTTCTGTGTTCCCTCACTGGACCAGAACCTTAATAAGTGAATTTAAGTTAAGCAAACAGTTCTTGATATAATATAAGGAAAACTGAAGCTATCTAAAATTGGAGTGGATTGTTCCTTCATATCCTGGTGTTTGTCATATGATTAAGTCAGAAGGCACTGTCTCAGAGTTCTTACTCTGTGTAATGTGTTGTGTTCAGGGAGGTAAGATGATCAAGTAGGCCAATTCTTGTTTCTTCAAGGTTGATCATCCAGTTTGTGGATAGGTATATAGATATCTGTTCCCTGGTTTTTGATCAGAGAATAAAGAAAGTGTTGATGTGGGTATTTTATTAATAAATCTAGTGATAATGGAATATTCCTAAAATAATACTGGGCATTCCTGATTTGAGGTTGTGCTTATCTCTTCTCAACTCTCTTAAAGTAACTTCTTCTGAGTACTTTGAACTTCTCTATGGTAGGGATATTTATATAAACTAGCAAATACTATAAATCAGTACCTGAACCCCTAATCTGTCCCCCAGCTCATTTACCATGCCCCATTGCTTCAGTGTCTATGCTACTCAAAGACTTCAGAGTTGGCCCTGTTCATAAAATAGGGCTTCTACTAGATTGTGGACCATATGTCTCTATAAAAAATATATTTAGAGCCAATGCTATTTAACTTTCATGCAAGAGAAAATTGGAACTTAAGTAATTTAATTTAGTTAATTAGTTTCAAATAAGTAGAATGTTTAGGGAGAAAATATTTGGGGAAAACTAGACTCACTCTCAACTGTTTTCTAGGATGCATTGTTATACACATAGTTTAAAAAAAAAAACATAACAACCATGGTCTATGTATTAAGCAACCCATTACTTGTGGAGTGCTTGTGTCACAGACTAGGAAGACACCTCCAAGAGAGTGTCCTCCTGAAACAGGAAGACAAGGCTCTCTGCTGGCCAGCATTTGTTCTGCACAAGTGGCTGTTTGTGCCACAAATTGGGTTTTAAAAGGACAATCTGTCAGCTTTTGATTCAAAGGCTTTAAATTCCAGCAAGTATCTTCTTTCCTTTCTCTTCTTTTACTATTATTATTATTATTATTATTATCAAACTTAAGGCCTCACATATGCTAGGCAAGAGCTCTACCACTGAGTTATATTCCTAGCCCTCAGCAACTATTTTCTGCTGACTGAACATATTCACAATATTCGTTAAGGCAGAACTATTGTAAAGACATTGCATTTTATGAGTCCTTATGAGGGAAATCACCAATAGTATAAGATTCCCAGAGCCACCTGATTTCTTCATTGTCAAGAATCACAATGAATTGCTGCTGGTATTTATTGATCACTTGCAGTATACTATACACTATTTCATTTTACCTTCATATAACCTTATGTAATCAGTATAAATATTTTCATTTTATAGATGTGGAAACAACTTATGGAGGTTAACTATTAGAATTAAAATTCTGTGCTCCCCGGAAAGAGTTTACATTGTTTGCTGCTTTGTGTATAGCAGACATCCCATAAATAGTTGAATATGTTTTTCAATGTGACTAAAATAGAGCACCATCCTTCTTTTTTTTTTTTTTTAAAGAGAGAAGGACAGTGAGAGAGAGAGAGAGACAGAGAGAATCAATTTTTATTGAGTTTTTTTCACATGGCTTTCGTTGCTCTGACACTTAGCTATGTACGTGGTCCTGGGGTTTGAACCCGTGTACTTGCGCATGCCAGGCAAGCACAGTAACCACCGAGCCACGCTCCAGCGCCCCCATCCTTCTTAATACTGTGAGCTCCTTGTTTGTTTTTTAATCAGCTTTTTTTTTTTTTTTTTTAAGAAAGAGAGGGTCAGTAAGAGAAAGAGACTCAATTTTATTTAGCTTTTCATCTGGTTTTCTTTGCTCCAATACTTCCTTATATATGTGGGGCTGGGGTTTGGAACCTGTGTTCTTGCGCATGCCAGGCAAGAGGTGTAACCACTGAGCCGCTACTCCAGCCCCTTTAATAAGCTTTTTTTTTTTTTTTTTTTTTTTTGAGAAAGAGAGGACAGAAGGAGAGAGACAGAGAGAATCAATGTTTATTTAGCTTTTCACATGGCTTTTGTTGCTCTGAGACTTCGTTGTGTGGTACTCGGGTTTGAACTCGCGTACTTGCACATGCAAGGCAAGTGCCGTAACTGCTGAGCCACCGCTCCAGTCTTTTAATCAGCTTTTATCTAAGGAAAAATAGAAAGCATTTCCTTTATTTTTCCTGTATGCACTTTCCAAGGGAAGAAGCAGATGCCCACTACTACAGTCTAATCAACCTTCCCCCCCCCCGCTCCCCCCCCCCCGCAAATGACTGAATTATTTTCCCAACTTTGGAAACAAGGTGAGGCTCAGCCAGAATTCAGTGGTCTTTTGGTTTCCTTATCACACCAAGTGAGACAGAGGAGTGTTCAAAGGAAAGCATCATCAAGAAATATCTAATAAATTTAGAAGAGATGGATTCTGAGTAAGCCAGATGGAATAGTTAGTCCTCAAAGAATGACCACCAAGTCAGTTATGTTGAATACAGCACTCGATCCCCATAATCCTACAGTGCTTGGTACTACTGCAATATTGGGTGATGAGACCAAATTCTGATCTTTAAGAAGCCAGTGGACTTTTATGGAAGAGAAGACACAGATTCAGGGAAAGCAAAATATCAGCGAAAGAGAATTAAAAAGAAAGTCCACACAAGGCAGCAGTGGTTACTAAGATGTGGTTAATGTAGGCAATATGAGTTCAGAAATGGGAGATTATATTTGCATAAATTTATGCTGACCTCAACATCTTCATAAAACATCTTTTCTATGAGCTGTGGAATTACAATGAAGTTTGAGAGCATAACCTGCCTCTAAGTAGCTCACTTTCTTCCCTGGAGACTCAGATAGAGAGAGGGTCTATAGGAAGTAAGAGCAGGGAAAAGAAGAAGGCCAGAGACTCAATCACCACAGCAGGCAGGACAGGTGCTTGGAGGTCTCACCTGGCTACCCAGTGTGTAAAGGGGCCATAATCAAGGGGGTGGCATTTGGTGAGGGCCTGAGAAGGGAGAGCTCTGACTCCTTTTCAGCAGTAGCAACTTATAGTTCTTCCTGGCTTGCATCAGTGGTTCTCAACAATGGCTGCTCATGAAAATTACCTGGGTAGTTTAAAAAACTACTGCCACCGGGTACAAAAATAAACAAATATATGCAAATTAAAAAATATGAATTCTGCCACCTGGGTCCTTTCCCCAAACACTCTTAATTTCCTTGGAAAGGGCTGATTCTTCGGAGATTATAATGTTCAACCAAGTTTGAGGATCATTGACTTAAAGAGTTACTAAATATGGTATAGGAGAATAGATTTGTTGTAATAAAGATATCTTGGAAAAGTAGGGGAGGAGGGGACCTCCCTGCTCCAATCTAGAAAAATATCCTTGATTTAGTATTATGGAATAGTAGTAGTTTGGGTTCTGGCTTCCTGAAAGTCTCACTGGGAAGGTAGGAAGACTCTAGAAAGAATGGCAATGTAGTGGAGTGGTGGGAATTTGTTCAGTGGTAGAGCATATACTTAGCATGTGCAAAGCCCTGGGTTCAATTCCTGGCACCAGACAAAAAAAAAAAAAAAAGAATGTGGTGAATCTAGGCCAGTGTTTCTCACATATAACTGGATCTTGTTAAAATAGATACTGAATTAGTTAATTTGGGATGGTGCCTGAGAATCTACAGCTCTAAAAGGTTCCCAGGTGATACTAATGCTGCTGATCTACAAAGTGGAAAGGATCTGCATAGCTTTAATATTCTCATATACACTTCCAACCTAAAACTGGAGGAGCCTCGGTCTGTCAAACCTGAAGGATCCCATAGACAGACGCAATGTTCATTCCTGTGGTGACCTAGTTGAATTGATGAATAAGGAGTAGATGGACACTGTCTATCACATTAGGGTCCTGGAAGATTACAAATGGCCCACTCAAAGGTATGACTGAAGAGAGTTTCCAGAAGGGAGTTTTTACAAGTCTGGGACAGGGACAGAAACCAACAATGGATTATGCAGCACCAACCCTCAGCACAAAGGGGAAATAATGGGGAAATGTGGTGACAGGAACCCCATGAGAGCTATAGGAAAGGGATACCTGATGCAAGTGTTGCAATTAGGAGAACAGTCACTTGGGAGAAAGATGGCCCATCAAAGATAGAGCCAAAGGAGTAAATACCCCGACACTGCTCTTCTCTGGCCCTCTCACTTCCACTGTTGCTTCCCATTGGCCCAACTCAACTAGAAATCAGAGAGGAAAGGAATCCAGTGGATGCAGCCAGTCGTCAGCTTCCTGGGCACAAGTACAGCAAGAAGGATGAAGAGTAAGATCTAGTGGCAGGCACAAGCAGAAAACCTAGCACAGTCCCTAATAATGAGGGAAATGATGTTCGAGCCCTGCCTAATGGGGGCTCAACCTTAGGAACTGAGTTGGCATGGAAAATGAAGAAAATGACACCAGAGTTTGGATCTGAGAGTCTTAGTGCTTATCAATGGGGGCTCACCTGAGTGTGTGAGGCATCCTTATGAATGACAGACGGGTTGTAATCTCACAGTTGGTCCTTTGGGCACAAAAGCAGTGCCACTATTGGAGAAGGTAGACAGAAGAGAGGTAGCCTTTCAGAAGTTGCTGCTGATATCGGGAATGTGTTGAGAATAAGCCAGGAAAGCTTTGAAACTTGATGACAGGTAGAAAATAGAAGAAAGAGATAAAAGAATGCAGCCTTGTTATAGCTTGCAGATGACAGTTTTGGGATCTTCTCAGGAAAAAAAAATTTTTGAAAGGGAGAAGTGTGAAAAGTTATCTTTAGGGCTCCTACCTCCCACTCCAAATTTTCTGGAAAAAAAAAAACTAAACTAAACCTCTGTCCCTCTTTCTGGGAAAACAAGTGCACAAGCCTGAAGAACTTCAGTCCAGGGGAAAGGCAGGGATCTGATTTATTTAGAACAGCTCTTTTGGGAGCCTAAAATGTAACACCAGCTGCCTTCCTGACTTAACCTGTGTGAATATCTGAGTTTTCCCAGAGTCTGAAGTTGGTACATGGAGAAGAGAATAGAGATGGCTGCTACACACCTCTGATGTGAGGGGAGTCAGGTGCCAAATGGGAGATTTCACTGGCACTTTATCAGATTGGGTAGATAGCTGGATAGTTCTCAGGGCAATAACCAGAACTCCAATTTGTACCTTATGGTTCTTTGGGAAGCCAGGGAGAAGTTCCTTCTGCAGAACCCCAAGAACAGGCTGACAGGCCATCAAGGCAAAAACTCTGGGTTTCTGCATCTGGCTGCAGGCTCTTTAATCCGCCATCAGGGCACTGGTAGGGGGACAGATCAGGAGAAATTGAGCTTTGGAGGGGGAGGTAGAGTTAGAAGTAGAGTTTAGGTCTTCTTGACCTTGAGAATTTTTTTCTTTCTTACACTGCCTCTGAGTGTCTTATGGGGTGAAGGATTTTTGACACCATACTTGGAACTGGTTAAAGAACTGAAACAATAGTCTTGATCATTAGAATGTCCTGAAACCTACCTCACATTAAGTGACAAAATAAATTCCAGGTTAATTAAAAAGTTAAAGAAATAAATATCACAACAAAATATTAGAAGAAAACATGAGAAAATATTTAGTTGATGCCAGGGTGACCCAAATCTAAGCACAATAGCAAAAAATAAAAATCAATAGATTTGAAATGAGTGTGTGAATAGATAATATTTAAAAACCTTTGTATGATTAAAAATCACTGAAAAATAAAATTAATAGGAAAAAAGTTGGGGAAAATATTTGCAATATATATATGATGATCAGTGGTTAATATCCTTAATATAGAAGAACAAAGGAATTCCAATAGAAAAGTTCTAATAGCACTGACATGTGAAAAATATTAATTAAAACAACAGTGAAATAGGACAAATATGACATAGTTCTGAATTGGGATAAGAAAAGACATAATACCCAATATTGCCAAGGGTGCAAAAAAAGGGGATTCTCATTCATTTTCTTCTGGAATGTAAATTGATTTAACTGTTCTGGAGAATACTTTGAAAGTTTATTTTATGAGCCTTAAAATGTGCACAACTTTTGACTCAGCAGTTCCTCCTCTAGGACTATATCTTAGGAAAATAATCAAAGATGTACATAAAAACTTATCCACTAAATGTTCACTACAGGGTTGTTTAATAGTAAAAAGTTAGGGTCAGGGAGTAGTTAATACTAAGATTTTACAGAGTTGGGTGGGGGATACATGGGTCATCATTTCTGTATTCGTTTTCTATTGTTGCTGTAAGAAATTAACATAAATTCAATGGCTTAAACAACACAAATTTATTACCTTACTGTCTTTATTTCCAAAGTCTGATCTAAGTTTCTCCCAGCTAAAATTGAGGAATTGGCAGGGCTGTGTTCTTCCTGGAGGCTCTAAGGGAAAGCCTATTTCCTTGCCTTTTCCAGCGTGTGGCAGCTGCCCACATCCCTTGGCTCATGGCTCCCTTCCCTCATCCTCAATGCCAGCAACATAGCATCTTGCAGACTCTTCGTCCTTTGCCACATCTCTTTCTGACTCTTCTATTTTTCTCTTCCATTTATAAGGACCCTTTTGATTACACTGAGTCTACACAAATAATCCAACATAAACTTTTTAGGTTAAAATCAACTAATTAGCAACTTTAATTACACTTGCCTAGTAATTAAAGGTCCTGAGGATTAGTACATTTACATCTTTGGGGGGCCATTATTCTGCCTATACAATTGTATTATTCTATATACTTATTTGTATGACACTATTCAACATTTATTAATATTTTAAATGCCAAATATTTAAAAACTCAAACCTAATATCCAATTCAGTGTATGAATGTATATATATCTACACATGTAGGATAAAAGTTATGTGCCCATCAACAGTCATAAGGCAGGATAATATATAGTATCAGTAAGAGATGTTCATCATATATTTAGTGGGAGAAATTTAAATCTACCAAAGATAATGTACAAGATGATCCCAATCACATAAACCAAAACCCAAAATAAATCTATGCAAGTGAGTAAAAAAACACTTGGAAGGATATGGGTCAAAATTTAATGATGTTTATTTCTGGGTGGCAATTTAATTTTATTTTTCTAAATTGAATATTATATCTGTATTCCTTTTGCAAAGAGAAATAAGAGGTTAGGAACGTCTAGTTAGGACAATTTTTCCAGTTAGGCATCTATTTCTCAGTTTTCAGTTACACATGCTCACGCCATCCTTCAAGCTTGTCCTCCTCATCAAATACATTTCACATCTGGTATCGGTGGCATTCGCTGCTTTTTCAGGCCGGACTTGTCCACTCTAAAGTATGCATAATCTTCGGATGGCAGGAAGGGGCCTCTCGGTGCACTGAGCACAGCAGAGGATGAGTGCTGTTTAATAACTGATTTAGTTCAAAGCAAACCTAACGTCGCATCCAGTAGAGAACTTCGAAACCTGCGCCTAGGAAGGCACACGCACAAGCATAGGAGTCGTTTAATAATCTTCCTGGCGCATGTGAATAGTTACTGTTGCATTTCTTAACAGAGCAGAACGGAGAACACTCGCATTGCCCCGCGTGCCCTGCGCAGGGCCAGACAGGGGCGGACCCGCAGCGGGCCGGGGCCGGGGTCTCTCTCCGCGGCCTGTGCCGGCCGGGGCCTCGCTCAAGCGCCGCTGGCCCGTGGTGGAGCCGCCGGTCTAGCTGCAGGCTTCCGCGGCTGGGGAACGCCGCATCCGCGCCGCCCTGGGCTCCTCGGTTCCCCAGGACCCGCTGGCCCGGCCGGAGCGTCGTCACCACCGAGAAGAGCGCCTAGAGTGGACGGGTCCGCCCCGCGGTCGGCTCCGCTCCTCCCCGCCGCCTCTATCCCGGAAGTTGTGCCGAGCGCCGGGTCGCGTGCTCCTGGGGAGAAGTCGGTGGCCGCAGTGGTTTAGACGGGGTGTGCTTGCGCGAGGATCGCCATGCCTGTGAGTTGTTTACTTCGGGGTCCAGGCTTATTTCGGGCTTTCGGTCTGTCCAGGGTCGCAGGGGGCCGCTGAGCCTAACGGCTCCGGAGCGGGCGACGCTCCGTGCCGACGGCGGCCGGCGGTTGGACTCGCCGGGCGCGTCCCGCGAGGCGGACTTGTTGTGACTTGCCCGGCAGCGCGGCATGGCGGGCCCTGCCTGGGCGTGGAGGCGGGAGGACCCGGAGCCGCCCTGGACTGCCGTCTGGAGTCGGGGGCAGAAGGGGTACAGCTCCTAGTCGTGCTCAGCCGACGTGGTGGTGTTGGTGGACGCCGGCGAGACTGTGATCCTGGGGCTCTTGTTGGTTTCTTGGTGCTTCGTGGTTCCCGCCGCAGCTTTCCCTTGGAAGCGTTTTCTTGTTTCCTTTAAGAATCGCCTTCGCAGCTACCTAACGTACTTATTCTAGCGGGGCGGGGACAGCTCAGCCTCCTGTCAGGTCGGAGGTCGAGCCCTGCGGGCAGGGGTCGCCCTGGGGTCCGCGAGCTCCTGTCTACTTCAGCGGATTCCGCTTTCAGCGAGTCCGGAGTCAGTCCCGTCCTTAGCGCTGCAGTTTTGTTTTTATTGAAGACTGTTCCTTAGTTGAGTCGAGAGCGAGCTTAGCTTTACCGTTTGTCCTGATCGCCCTAAAGCTCTATTGTAGGGACTTGGGAACGCAAAATGATCAGATTACAAAAAGAACTTTTAACATCTGAATTGCTGCCTCGGCAGAGTACGACTTTTGTGCCTGTTTTGCATGTGTATTTCCTGCACGGTTAAAAGTGCCAGCATTGTGATTTAACTCCAATAGTAATAATACGCTTTTTTATTCAGTTGGCTAGAGATTTGCTGCATCCTTCCTTGGAAGAGGAAAAGAAAAAACATAAAAAGAAACGTCTAGTTCAAAGTCCAAATTCTTACTTTATGGATGTAAAATGTCCAGGTAAAATTTCAAATCTTAATTCTTTTTCTGCACGGAAATTCCTAAAGAGATTTTGGCATGTACGTTTAGTTGTGTTAGCATCCTCTGTTGAATAAAAATGAGATTACAGAGTTGAAAATGTCAATGAACATTTTCATAATAAATGTACTCAAAAACCATAGTAGAAACATGATGGGGGGAGTTGAAGAGCGGCATCCAAAGGGAATATGGTATTTGACTTACTGAATCTTGAAGCTGTTCAGATGATGAGTTTTCTCATGATGTAATGAAAAGTGTTCAATCTAGACTGAGCTGCCCAGTATGGTGGCCATTAACCGCATGTGGTTACTGAGCTGGTGAAATGAGTCCAGTCAAAATGGAGGTGGTCTTCAAAGGTGAAATATACACAAATGTAACATTAAAAAATTATATTGATTACATGTTGAAATGGTAGTATTTTTTAAATATCAATTTAATAAAATACTCCTTTTTCACCCTTTAAAAAAACCTTACGTGGCTACTAGAAAAGTTTCACATATGGAACTTGCTGTTGCAGTATTAAACTTCTTAATCTTTATAGAAAATATGTAAAACACTACTTACATAAATATGTATTTACATATTACTAGAAACATGTTGAACAGGTGGTCTGTTTTGCTTTCCACTTTTAACATTGCCTGGTTTTTTGTTGTGTTCCCCCCCCCCCAGGTTGCTACAAGATTACAACGGTTTTCAGCCATGCTCAGACAGTGGTTCTTTGTGTAGGTTGTTCAACAGTGTTGTGCCAACCTACAGGAGGAAAGGCCAGACTCACAGAAGGTATATCATTTGATATTTTCTAACCAGAGATGAGATTTTTTTTTTTTAAACTTTCTTTGTGGACTTTTTCAGTAAAGAATGCCCCAGTTCATTTGGATAAGTTTATGCTCTTGACTTTACAAAGATCTCTTTTATTATTCTAAATTTGGAATGCTCAATTCTTTTGTATTTATTCACCCAGTTTGCTTAGATTGGAATAAATTAAAAATAAATCAGAATGGAAGCAAGATTAACTATATACAGTTGGACGTAGGGATTTTTAAAACATAAGATTTTAAATTTTCTCTTGCAAATATTTTGTTCCATATGTATTTGGTACATTTAACTTGAGACAGTTTTTTATCATTGATAACTAAGGAACAGATAACTAATATATAAATTAAAATGCCACAGGTTTATTTTTATGACAGCTAAAGCTTCTACTTTAGAGCAGTAAGAAAAATAATCATGTATATAGTTTTGCCATAATACTTGCAGATTTTCAACTCCATAATGATACTTGAAATTTTCTTGTGATATTTTGGGGAGCTGTGAATTCCATGTTGTTCTCACTGGAATAGTTACAAGTGGATTAACAGTAAATCCAACGTCTATTTGGTAAGATCTGAGTACAAAGTCAGTATGGGAAATTTAAGAGTAATGTTGCTCTTAAAAGTATATTTCCAAGATTTTTGAAACCTTTATTTCATGTCATGATCTTGGAATTTTGGGTGCATATGCTGCCAGATGTTTCAAAGGGTGTATCGATAACAGTTTTCCTAACAGATCTGAGACTAACTCTACTCAAAGTTACTTTTTTAGGAAAACTATTCAGAATAGTTCTCAAAAATGAAAAAAATATATCTTCAGAACAGTTTTAACTGTTGAATTCAGGTTTATGGTGTTAAATAGACTCCATTATATGATTTGAGAAACCAGAGTAAAAATTATGGTCATATCAGAATAAACCCAACTATAATAGATTTCTTATAGCAAATATGGGGATAATTTGTATGTAAATATTAATCTAATATTCGTAAAACTGAAGTTTTTACTTAAAAAAGTACTTTTTGCCACTAAAGTTATACCAAAGGTGAAATAAAGTTTATTTTAATGTGCTCTTGTGATTCTGCCTTTGCAGGTTGTTCATTTAGAAGAAAGCAACACTAATGATCTATACAACTTCCAGAATTTGTGTTTTCTCACAGAAGCCTTATAAGTTCAGTAATTCTAGTTAACTCTCTATCAAGATAATGTAATTATGTTTGATTTTATAAGGTATACAACAATGATCTCCTATTTTGGTGTTTTTCAATAAAGTTTTGATTATGGACAAACCTTTTTCTTTTCTAAAGTCTGAGTATGCTATACACATTTTATACTGTTTATGTAAATTTGGTTTAAACATTTTAAGTGTATTCTGATTAGTTTCTCTCCTTAAGAGTGTAAACCTTTCCAAATTGCTGAAAGTGGACTAAATATATTCTTTTAGGATATCACAGCTACATTTTTCACAACTGCAGACAAAAAGGATTCTGTCAAGTCATAGTATTTGCTGTTGACCCACGCTTATGTTAATCTTATTTCAAAGGGGATGCTAGAATAGCAAACTTTCTGTTATTTCTGTTCTACCTGTAGTGACTCACATCCTCCCTCAGGTTTACTGTTTTCTTGCCTTGCAAAAATCTTACCTTAGCAAGAAATTAGCCTGTCAAATTTAATTAACCCATTAAGTCCCAAATTTTTAAATTCTGCAAATGCATATTCAAATATTACTTCAAAATTACCGTAAGTTTTGCTCTAAGTTTATATAAATATTTCACATCGGGGACAATGGGACAAAATGGGTAAAAAAGTCCACATTTTATAAACTTTTCTTAGGGATATGGTTTTACTGTTGAGTATTCTATAGCAACAGAAGTTAAAACTGCCACGGAGTGCCCAGAAGGCCTTCGGCTTCAGCCTGCTCAGCATTTTGTGTTCATTCCTGCCTTTTTCATTTTCTCATTTCACCCTTTATACTGTGTATTTAGAACAGAGGAGAATATAAGAGCATAACTTTATTGTGACATATTTGACTTGGCTTTGTGTTAATTTGAAAGTTGTATATTTTTCTTTGAAGCCAGATATTTAGATTCAGTATATAATTTTATGTGACTTTGTGGTGGTGCTGAGGGGTCCCTGTGCTTTGCCACTGAGCTGCATCCCCAGCCCTTGACTTTAAAAAAATAATTTTACTGAACTGCTTTGATAAAACTGCATGACTTTTTTGCACTAGCAAGTTTTTAGTTATTTGGGGGGGGTGGGGTGGGGAGGCAGGATATTGTTAAAACAGGTGTTAGGGGCAGATGTAGCTCAGTTTGAAACAAGTTCTAGTGGTTAATGGCTTGTCATCCTATGGAAAACAAGGATAATTTCTACTTGAAAGGGTTGTTTTGAAGATAAAATAACAAAGTGCTTATTAGCATAATGCTTTTCTCACAGTGAGTTCTCTGTTAATAGTAAGAACACAGAATAGTCTAAAGTATTTTCGAATTATTTTCCCCCCTAAAGTTACCTACCTCATTAACATACTGGAGCACAATTGTGTTAACTATTGCCTCAAAACAAGCCACCTCCAAATTCAGTGGCTTAAAATAATGATTTATCATTCCTCATGATTAGGTGGTTTGGTTGTTTACCATGCTGGCCTCACCTAGGTTCACTTATGTGGCTGCCTTTAGCTGGAGGCACAACTGGGTTGGAAAACCTAACATGGCTTCAGTCAAATGTCTGGCAGCCAATGCTGCTGGCAGCTGGGGTATCTCAGTTTTCTGGTAAGCTAGACTGGCTTCTTCACATGGCATTCTTCAGGCAGTGTTCTCAGATACTGAAGATAGAAGCTTGAAGGTCTCCTAAAGCTTAAAGGCAGGAACTTGTACAACATTATTTCTACCACATTCTGTGCATCAAAATGAGTGAAAGCCAGCCAGCTTCAAGGGAGTTACTCGCCCAACTCCACATCTGAATGAAAAGCATGACTAAATCATGTTGCAAACTTGTATGTACAATGGAATGGGAGGAAATTGTGGCTATTACACAATTTGGTACCTTTTTTTTTTTAAGAGAGGGATGGTGAGAGAGAATTTTTTTAGTTTTCCATGTGGCTTTCATTGCTGCAACACTTTGTTATATATGTGGTGCTGGGGTTCAAACCTGTGTCCTCGCGCATGCCAGGCAAGCACCATAACTGCTGAGCCGCCGCTCCCAATTTGCTACCTTTGAGAGAACTCCAATATTGATCAAGGTTATTCATTCCCTAATCCATGAACATGTCCACAATTCTTAATGAAGGAAGTGCTTTATTTTCCCAGTTTGAATAAGCACACTGTTAAGGGGGATATTTATATTAGAGGAAATTCAAATGACAAAAGAACACGTAAAAATGTCTAACTTCATTAACAGATGAAGTGCAAATAAAAATCTTACTGTTTTGTATAGTAAGAAATTCAAAGTTAGATGTTAAAGTGTTGGTATATAAGCAGCAGATCCAACCATATAAAATTGTCATTCAAATGTTTCTGGCATACAGGGACAGCGGTTTCACATGGTTCAATCCAAGAAAAAGATGTTTCTTAACAGCATTGCCTATAGTAATAAAAACAGCTCTCAATAAGAGAACTGGATAGTGCAACGTGATAGTGATTATGTTTTATAGCACTTCACAATAAACTGGATTCATGTATATCAACTTGACCAGATCACATAAACAATGTTAAAGGAATATAAAAAAGTATACTATTTGCATGAATATAAATAATAATAAATACCATGTATTAGATATGGATACATATGTATAGCTGTGAAAGTATTAAACAATGAAGTTGAAGGACATACACCACTCTCTGAGGGGGATGCTTTCTAGCCAAAAAGAGTGAGACTTTGGTAGTTAAAGGGGTCTTCAGCTTTACTTGTACTTTATTATTATTTTTTAAAAATGAATTGACTGAAGGTTAACATCTTAAATTCTGGGAATTAAGAATATGGGTTTTTGTCTCATGTTAATTTTTTGTTGTGTCTTTCTAGCATTTTGTTTAAAGTTTCACAAAAGTTCAACTTAATAGAAGAAAAAGAAAGCAAATTTGTAACCAATAATCACCTTGATAATTTTTAAATTTCAACAAAAAGAACAAAAACACAAACTTCAGTTTTTCTTTTCCCTGATATTAAGGATCGGTCTTGCCAGAGAGGTCATTTTGTGAGAAATGGAAATTTATCAATACTGATTCTAACAGCATTAAGAATAGAAGTTATAAATTAATAAAAACAAAACAACAACAACAAAAGAATAGAAGTTATGGCAAAAATATCTAAGAGAAGTTCTAAACTTGGAGTCTGTAAACCCCTGACATTAGTATTTTAGCTCATTTTTCTTTAGAGCTTTAACAAGAATTCTAAAAAATCTTGAAAGCAACTATTCTATAGTTTGTATGCAAAGGCTGAACAACTTACAGTGATGTCACAATAAAAAGCTGTACTTTAAATCAGAAATCTTTTAAAAATTGTAATTTTTCAGAGAGTATTTAATGCATATTTAAATTTTAAAATAGCATTAAGGGAAAGCATGTCATTTTTATGTTTTTCAAAGAGGCATGAATTGAGAAGTTTGACAGAAATGAATGAATACAAGACAGATCAGATGAAATGGGCCTATTTTAGTGAAACATTCTCTTTATACTTCAATCAACTCAGAACTCTTTATTCTATAAAATGGTAAATGAAGAAATGAATTTAGGGCTCAGAACTTGTGAAAAATACTTATTTAATTAGAGTTTACAGAACTTTGACTTCTTTTTGATTTTTCCTGACTATTGGTACAGTGGTAATCTCCAGGATACACCATCTATGCTGTTACAACAAATATTTCAATGTCAACTCTATAAGAAGCCATCTGAGGAGCTAGTCTCCTAGATGGCTCTCACTGATTTGCAACTTCTGGTATTCATGTCTTTGTATATAGTCCTCTCCCACAATAAGTCAGAGTTGATGTCTGAATAGAATTGTCTAAGTGATGGCATGACTTCAAGGCTAGATTATAAAAACGCTGTGGCTTTTGCTTGGTTCTCTCTTTAATCATTTACTTGGAGGGAAGCCACAGTAAAGATAAGCTATGGAGAGGTCAAAGTGGTGAGAAACTGATACGTCTTGACAAAAGCCAGCGAGTAACAGGCCTCTTTCCCATAGCCACATGAGTGAGCCACTTTGCCATCAGATGTTCCAGCCCCAGTCAAGCCTAATGTTGACTGAAGCCCCTGTTGACATTTTGTCTGTAACCTTTTGACTCAGAACTTCAACCACCAGTTAATCTGCTTCCAAACTTCTAAAACACAGAGAACACAAGAGAATTAAATTTTGGGGTAATTTTTTTAAATGCAGCAATCGATAATTTACACTATACTAAATGAAAAAGTTCTGACACAAAAGGCCATGTATTGTATGACTATACAAATTATCCATAATTGAAAATTAAAAAGAAATACTAAGTTGCCAGTTAATAGGAGCTGGAAGGAGAGAGAAATGGGGCTAATAGGAATAGTTTCTGAGTGAAAACGTACTGGAATTTACTGGTAATTGTATGAAAGTACTAAGAAACCTCTGTATGCTTTAAAAGGTGAGTCTTATGGCATTGTGAACTGTGAATTATATCTGCATTGTACACATAAACACATCGTGAATCTGGAACAGAGCAATGCACAGAAGCTGAAAGGACTGTGAAGAAAGTGTTAGTGAAAACCTACAGAGCCTTGAAGAAACTGTGATAGCCCTTGAGGATGCTACAGATGTGGACTTCAGGAAAGTAATGAAAATCTTTGGAGGAAAGGGAATTCTGGTTGTGCAGCAGCAGAAAGTTTAGTAAAACTGTTGCTTGCAGTAACACAAAGGACAAAAATTGTGGCATGAACCAGGTGATCTAGAGCAGATTTCCTGATTCAGTGTTGAATGTGCCTCCTGGGTTCTTAACTGCTTATGCTAGCATGCAAGAGATAAGATACATGAGAATATTAAACAAAAAGAAATCAATCATTGGTTTTTAAATTGTTTCTTCGGATGACAGATAATGCTAAAATTAAGAAATGGCTTCAATGCAAAGATAAAATCTAGGACACTTCAGGGAAAACATGGTTTTGACTTAATTCTAAATTTGAGGCTTATTTTGAAGGGGGTTTTGGGCATAGAATTTGTCTAGTAGCACAAACTACAATAAGATTAGCAGGATACTAAACATTAAAAAATTATATTGGCAGAAACACTACTGATTAGAAAGGGCAGAGAAAGAGGTCTTTGGCCCCTACTAACTTTAACAAGCAGGAAACAGGCTGAGAAAAACCACTTACCTGGAAACACATGCTACCTTCATGAAGAGTAACAACTCAGCTGAACCAAGAGCCCAGAAAACATAATCAAGAGCTAGGCACTGCCTCCAATCCTCAAGTACTAACCTTAAGGTGCCAGAGGATTTCAGAATTGCCATGGATTCCCTCCCATATCTTCCATTTCGGCACATTTTTTAATAGGAGGGACTATAGCAATTGCCCTACATATGTTGTGCCATTCTATGGTGTACATGTGGGGAGCAAATAACTTCTCTTAGTTCACAGGTCTTAAAAGTTCGTACTTGAACTATTGTACTTAAGGAACTATAGCACAACTACCTCCAAGGAGACTTATTCACACTTAGACCAGATGTAAATAAGATGTTGGGGTTTGTGCTGCTGCTACAATGGAATGGAACTTCTGGAGGATGTAGGAGGTTAGTTTATTTTGCATGTGAGGACATTAAATCCATGGGGACTAGAAATTAGACTGTGGCAGCCAACATTGAAGCTGACTCCCAGTTATCCCTACCTCATGACATTCACACTCTGGTATTTGACTTCCAAGAGTAGCTTATAGGGCTAGAGTGGTGGCTCAGCGGTTTTGGCGCTTGCCTGGCAAGCATGAGGATCCGGGTTCAAACCCCAGCACCACGTACACAACTAAGTGTTGGAGCAACTAAGGCCATGTGAAAAACTAAAGTTGTTTCTCTCTTTTCTGTCTCTCTCACTGTCCCTCTCTCTCAAAAAAAAAAAAAAAAAAAGACTAGCTTATAAAATACAATGACTTTTGCCTGGTGTGCTCACAGTTGCTCACATGTGCACTCTGTAATTTACTGGGGGAAGCCAATTGCCATGGCATTAAGATACTCAAACAGCCCTATAGGGAGACACTTATCAGCCACAGGACCGACTCCAGCCACATGAATGAGCCATCTTGGAAGCATTTTCTCTAGGGTCAGAGAACCTTTGAGAAAAACTACAATACCTTGTCTGAAACCTTGTTGGAGATGCTTCACTAGACCCGCCCAACAATATTACTTCTCAATTTCTGAATTTCAGACATTGTGAGATGAGAACTTGCTCTTGTAAGCTGTAATAGATAACTAATATATAATTTCTAATAATCTATTAAAAAGTCAATATATGGAAGCTTCTGTTGAGATTTTTTTCATTACACATTCAAAAGTACATCTTTTTATCAGAATATTTTATTTCAAAAGTCAACACTTTTTTTTCAAAAAGTAGATTCTATAGTTACTTCCCTGAGTGTAAAGAACTAATTCTATATAAAAGACAGTTACAAAATTAAGCAATTAGAGGTACATAATTCTCTGCATTCCACCGAACTCTATTACAAACTTATTCTTAAAAATCTTATGTATTTTGGAACTTTAATGATTCAAAAAACAGAATAGCTCATTTTGCACCTGTGATGTTAAGGTATCATTCTGATCTGTCTTTATCAAATTCCAGGGCAATCTTTAAAGCAGTGCTATTGAGGCCAACAGATTGCATGTTACATATGATAGAAACAATTATTCCTCTTGGGGGAACTTTGTTATTTATGACCTCTGTATCCAGTTCTTCAGGAAGGATTAGTAGGACACTACTGGCACCCACTGCACCTCCAGTGTGTGAAGCGTAATGCCGCTGCTTCCTACAAGAACCGTATGTTTGTTTCTTTTCTACAACGCCCCATGCCATCGCATATTTACCCTCTTTATCCCAGGACATCTCTGTGTTAGGGACTGGTGTCCAAATCATAACCATTGTTTCTGGTTTGAGATATCCAGGTAAAAGATTTTCATTTGAGTTCTTAAACAGCCCGACTTGGTAACCATACAGCATTGCATTCCCAAATTTCAGAAGGTCACCCACTGTAGACAGAAATCCACCACCAGCCCACTTGTAGGAGTTATCCACATAAGGTGTGTTGATAAGACGTTTCTTTTTATTGTAAACATAAAATCTAAAATGAAATAAGAAGAGTCATTAATTTGATATTCTATTATTGACTTTACACATGATAATAAATAAGAATATTCATACAAGACAGACTGTATTTCAATGTAGTGATTGTACTAAACTTCAAACTAGCCACTAATTTTCAGTATGTTTCAAATCCTAATGACACATAGATAACTGAGTATAATAATCTAATTACCTTGTAAATTAAGGCATAGAAAATGGGTTTTTAAAATTGGTATGGTTTGCCCATGCTCAGTATATTTAGACTTTTAATACCTGCAAAACTGATTAATATTATACATTTTCCCTAGGCATATGGAGCAATACTTATCATTTGGTAGATATTCTTAGTTCTTGGGCTTCATGTTGGACCCTTTGTCACAAGTGAATTTCATTATTAAAAGCATAAACATTGGGATGTGTGGAAATAAAGTTGATATTTGAATGATTAGATTTTTTGAATAAAAACACTATGGAAATATTATGTATAATGATGTGACATGGTACTTTCTTGGTGTAGTGGGAAAGGCCAGAGCTAACAAATACTGACCTGAATCCCAACTCTCACCCTTACTATCCATGCTTATTGTATTTAATTAACAAACATCCATACAGTTCTTACTATATGCCAGGCACTGTTTCAACAACTATATAAATATGAATCTATTCTTGTAACAATGTTAGAAGGTACACACTATTATGAATGACTTTCACAGATGATAAGGTCACACAGCTTGTATGTGGCAGAGCTGGAATGAAACTCTGGCATTCTGCCATCCCTATTCTGCTGCCTTTGTAAAATGGGGTTTAAAATACCTCCTTTTCAGAGCTTCGAATATGGGTCTAAAGTACTTTGCATATTTCTGGAAGGTACTTAATAAATAAATGATAGTTGTTATTTATTCATGCATTTAACAATTATTGACAGAGCATTTACTTACTATGTGCCAGGTACTGTTTTGATGGTGGAATAATTAAGAAAAAAGAGACAAAGAATCTGACCTTATTAGGTCTATATTCCAGTATGAGGAGACTTTATCATAAATATTAGGCAAATGAAATAACAAAATAATCGAACAAAAGTGAAACTTTACTTATGAGGATCCTTTTTTAGATTTTGAGTTTGCTGACTGCCTCTAATGATATGTAACTTCATTGTAGCCCCACTATTCATGAGCATTGTTCAGTCTGAATCTATCACTATCAACTGTTTTACTTCTGAAATCTCTAACTCAGAAATACCTTCCTGTGATTTTGACTCCCAGTCCAACTCTTCAACCGAACCTGTGCCTGCCATCTATTTCTCTTACTTCTTCCCTATTTTCTCAAGTCTTTTAGTCCCTACTGATTTCACCTGCTTTTTCTCCTCTAGCCTGAACTATACCATTAGCCATTTTAATTATTTCAGTTGTGGTCTCACTAGCACCTTTAGGTTCCTCATTCTTCTGACCTTACAACACACTACATCACACTAACCCACAAATCCTAAACAAACTAGGTAGGCCTGCTTCTTGGTTACCCATCTGCCAAGAAAGACTGTAGAAATCCATACAACAAAACTGACATCCTTTATCCTCTTGCTAAGGGACTTTGCTGCTGTTTTTAAATCTTTTCATTCTTTCACTGGTTGTTCCTGGCACATTCTTCATAATAGCTATTCCCAATCTCTTCCACTCAGAATCCTCTACCCCAGCTCTGGCCCCAGTCAGCAGATCACCATACAGTTTATTTCACTGAGAAGACTGAGATCATCCAAAGCAAGCTAGAAATTTTCTTCTCCAGTGTATTTACAGCATCATCCGTTCTTTCTTCTTTCTACTCACTTAAGACATTTTCCTATTGTTTAAAAAAGTAATTCGATTACCTGAATCTAAGATCACCTTGTTTTGCCTCTAAAATCTTGCTCTAGAAGTAATATTTCTTAGGTTATTTTCTGTCCTTGAAGTCCACTGTCCAGTCAAACTAGAGATTATGTCCTCTACCCTTTCTCTCATCCATTTGAAACCCTCCACTGCGTTAGGAATAAAACCCAAACTTCTTACTGTGGCCCATTAATACACTCAGTTACCCTCAACGATAGTATCAAGTCCCTAAGGTAATTTTTTTGGAGCCATTATTTTAGCTGTCACAATTAGTAGAAGGATATTAATGGCAGTTAGTAGATAGAGCTGTAAAGCCCTAAATGTTGAGAGATGTATGGAAAAGACCCACACAAAAAATGATGCACTCTTGGTGCTGGAGTGGTAACAGCAGTTATGGCACTTGCCTGGCATATGCAAGGACCCAGGTTCGAACCCCAGCACTGCACACACAACTAAGAATCAGAGAAACAAAGGTCAGATGAAAAAATTAATGAAGCTGATTTTTCTCTTTCTCACTCTCTTGTCTCTTTAAACAACAAAAACGCGATGCATTTTTGCAGGACCTGCAAGACCCTCAACTGTCCCATCAGAGGTTCTGTAAGTAAAGAATGTAAGAAGGTTCCAGCTTCATGTTATATTTAAACACTAAGTATTTTTTGTGCACCTTTCCTTTACCATGAATTTTTTTTTAGTGTAATTACTGTGAAAATCAGAGACTGCACTCTATTTTGTTCAAAACTGTAGCCAGAGTTGGTCACCAAGGGCACAAACTGGAACACCAATAAACCCTTCATCATTCTGCACTTGTAGTTCACATTTACAATGCTTTTACGTATTAAACTGCAGCTGACTTTATTATGTCTTATAATGTTGGCATTATAAGTAAACATTAACATACTGAAATATTTATTATTTATTATAGATTACATTTATTTTTTCTTTATAGTGCAATTAAAGCACTGGCATGGGTTATACTAGCTATGACTTTCATCTCAGGATATTAAAGGAGGTGTTGTGAAATATTTGTCACATTAAGAGGCAGTGGGTCTATAGCATTGAGACTCATTGCCCAACATGATTTAGCCCCTGCTTACCTCTTTGATCTCATCACTTATAACACCTTGCCTTGTTATTTTATTCCAGACTTATTACTATACTTGCAAAAAGGCAAAGTAGCTCTCCTTAGGATTCTTAGCTTAACTGACATGGCCTAAAGCTAATGTATTTTAAATACATCCCCTGTATACTGTGCCTATTAACTTTATGTCCCACCTCCCCATTTTATTTGGGGTACTGGGTATTGAAACCAGGGGGTACTATTCCACTGAGCTACATCCCCAGCTCTTTCTGCCTTTTGAGGCCTTGCTAAGTTGTGGAGGTTGACTCTGAACTTGCATCCCTCCCACCTCAACCTCAACGAGTTGCTAGGATTGCAGGCATGCACCACCATGCCCAGCCAATTTTATTTTTTATATCAATAACTGAAATTCTTATTTGTTTACATATTTGTCTTATCTTTCCATGTTATTTAAGTTTCATAAGGGTAGAAACTTATCTACCATGTTTGTTGATGAGTCTCCAATCTAGAACAGTACTTGTCATACAGTCAGTGCTCATTAAACATATTGATAAAATCAAAACATTGTTGGCCAAGTACTTAATAAAAACACCTGGCAATGAACAGGAGCAATGAATAAGAGCATATACTGTGGCTGATCTCCAGGGGCTAACAAGTCTTGTTAGACAATTTTTAAATTTCAAAGTCCCATGAATCATCTGGGAAATTTTGTTAAAATCCTGACTTTGCTTCAATAAGTCTACAAATTCTGCATTTCTAACAAATTCCCACATGAAGTCCATTCTATTGGTTCCTAGACCACTTTCTGAGTAGCAGGTTGTAAAGTGACTTGAAGATAGATGTGAGGAAATTCTGAGCACAAGTAAGCATGAACATTACTGAAATGTGAGTTCACAGAAGCTGTACCTAGGAGCAAGGTGGTTCAGTTTGACTGAGGCAGAAAACTTGAGGATAATTATGTGACAAGAGTAATGCTGGAGTAGACATGGGGCAAGAGACAGTTCACAAAGGCCTTTCTGTGCCATGCCAAGAACTTTTGATTTCTTCACCTTAGTTCACAAAATGCTCATGTTCCCTCCAAAGAAACAATATCCTTCCTACAGCTTCCAGCTGCCAGTCTCTTCTTTCTCTTCCTTTACTGCTGAAACTTATGAAAAGTCCATACTTATTCTTTCCTCTCCATTCATTCTTCAACCCCTTAAAATCATAACTGATAAACAGCTGTCTTGTGGATTATCAGTAATTTCTCATTCCTTTTTTTGTAGTCCTCATCTGACTTATCCCCTGTAGCATCACTGACCAACACTTCCTGGCACTCCTCTCAGTCCGTTCTGCTGAGTGCTCTCTATCCTAGGATTCCCAAACCTTTCAGTAATTAGTGGGTCCAGTTACACCAGGTCTTCTCTTCTGCACAGACAACTACAAAGCTGCATCTGTACCACAGTTTCTGCTCCAAATTGACAATTGAATTTTCTACCAACATTAATAATTCCCAATTTGGTGTGAGAGAATGTAGGAATGATGTTTATCAGAATCACCTGTGGGCCTTCTCTCTTACAAAATTATACCCTCATTTCAAAAGGCATAACTCTGGAGGGGTTGTAGGCATATGAAATTTGAAAGATGACTCTTCTTCTTCTTTTAAGATTCTTCTATATCCTTAAAAGTCTGCATCATAAAATGGGTGAATTAGGACCAGCAGTTAGGAAAGGGGTGACCACAGGTCTGATTATTTAAAAAAAAAAAACTCCATAAGGAATCTTACTATGCTCTTTTGAGAGCCAATGATTTGATATGTGGACTTCTCAAAATTAACATGTCTAAAACTAACAAACTTCTTTGCCATACTTTCTTCTTTCCTTCAAAACCCTCCCTATAAAACTACTTGGATGGCTCTCTTGCCTTCAATTCTCACAATCAGTAAGATGTTAAATTTTTTTACCCGTCTCCCTTTTTTTTTGATTTTATGACCACTCCTCTATTTTAGGACGTTATTACTTTCAGCCACAACTCTGATTACACTTGAAATGCCAGCTGAGTAAAATTAAATATAACAGAAGCTACAAAACAGAAATGTTATTTTCTCACTGAGATATATATTTCTTAGAGTGAATGCAAAGCCTGTAAGCCAGTAATACCAGTATTTTTGGCTAGTAATCAGCTTTGTGTAACTTATTTTTAACAATAAAGCATTTTAAACCACTTATATTAAGGTTGGAAATGAGGTCTCTTCAGTCATTCCTCCTTTTAAAAAAGGGGGTGGGGAAAGAGTGAGAGAAAATCAATTTTTATTCAGTTTTTCATCTGGTGTTCATTGCTCTGACAGTTGTAACTGTGGTGCTGGAATTTGAACTTGGGTTCCCACGCATGCCAGGCAAGTGTGATACCACTAAGCCACCACTCCAGCCCCTCATTCTTCCTTAAAATATAAAAATACAGAGAATTCTAGACCTCATAAATTTAAATTTAAGTAGGCAGTTTCTAGACTTTAAGCTCTTGGTTCCTTTGGGCAGAAAACAAATTAGTAAATTTTCATGAAAATAATTTTGTTCAGCTGAATGATGCACATTATTATATCAGATTCCTAGGGAATTTTGGCTTAAAAGAATGGAATAAGTTACTCAAAGTTCTTGGGTAAGTTACTGGGACATCTTTGTAAATGAATAACTGATGGAGTGATGCCAGATGACAAATGGCCTCGTCCTACTTATTTAGGAATTTCCAGATTTTTGCACAAGGACATTATATAACCACAGAAATCTACATCTATAAACTTAGAAATTTAAAATACTTTTATTTTAAAAATGCTTCTTAAAGGGGCTGGAGCACTGGCTCAGCGGTTTCGGCGCTTGCCTGGCAAGCACGAGGACCCGGGTTCAAACCCCAGCACAACGTACACAACTGAGTGTTGGAGCAACTAAGGCCATGTGAAAAACTAAATAAAGTTGTTTCTCTCTTTCTCACTCTCCCTCTCTCTTTAAAAAAAAAAATGCTTCTTAAAAACCTTTATAAACAGGGCTGGAGAAGTGGCTCGGTGGTCACAGTGTTTGCCTAGCATGCGCAAGGACACAGGTTCGAACCCCAACACCATGTACACAACGAAGTGTTGGAGGAACAAAAGCCACATGAAAAACTAGATAAAAAAAACTGCTTTTCTCTCTCACTGTCCTTCTTTCTAAAAAACAAAGAGTTCCCAAACCAATAGAATTTAAAATATCAAGGCAGCTAGAGGGAGGGAGTATGGTGGTAATCCAGTGGGGAACACTTGACGTCCATGAGAAGCCCAACAAACATGGGGGTAAGGTAGGGGAAATATGGGAAAAGGGAGAACTCAAAGTGGGGAGATCATGAACTGGCATCAGCCTTGGCTTGCTTTGCCAATATCCATGTGTTCATGAATGTGTAACAACGACTAAGACTATGTTAAACAAATAAAAAAAAAGATACTAGTTCTCATGCAATCAATAAAAACTGGAAAAGTTAAAAAAAAGTAATCAAAGGGAGATCAATAGAGGAAAGGGCTTGGAGGATGGTGAGGGAGAGAAGTGTTTGGGATGTAAATTAGCCAAATTATATTATTATGTGCATGTATGAATACGTAACAACAAATCCCATCATTGTGTACAACTATAATGCATCAATAAAAATATGGAAAATAAATAAATAATAAAAATAAAGAAAAAATATAAAAAATAAAATGTGTATTATAAGGGTCTGAGGAAGTAACTCAGTGGGAGAGTACTTGCCTAGCATGCACAAGACTCTGGATTAAATCCCTATTATCACAAAAAATAAAATAAAAACCACACAACATAACTGCATACTACAAAACCCTTCCCATTTTAACATTTAGCATTAATAATTAAATTGAACCTGTCAGATAGACAGTAGAAAGTGAGTAAGTAGAGAATCTGTCAGATAAAGGAATAAAAAAGAGTCTGATAAGGAACAATGCTTAATTCTGGAAGACACTAAAAAATAAATAGAAGGCAAAGGCCATATCTATACTATCAAAATATAGCAAGCACTTCAGAACATTTGGTTTTAGTCTATCAAATTATAAAACTAGAGATTTTTATTTTCCTTTTGTGGTACTGGGGATCAAATCCAGGGCCCTTGTGCATGCCAGACAAGTGCTCTGTCATTGAGTAATGCTCCTGCTCAAAATTAATTAGAGATTTTTGTGCAGGCATTGTGCCAAACACAGAAAACATTTTCAAGGTTTAATAAGCTATAGCATTGACTAAGGACTTCCCTATCAATAAACTGAGTATCTTTTGATACCAAGAATATTTACTTCCTTGTGAATGTTTGCTTAACATCTTATTTAGTTCACTTGCCTATACAGAGTATATATGATATATGAAATCAATATAGTTGGTGCCTATATGGAGTCTATGGTTCACCTCTTTCATTTAAGGAAGCCTTAATTTTATTCAGGACACAACAATGTACCCAAATAAAAATGAATTCCCTTGCCTCTCTTACAGCTAAGACAGGCCAGCCTTGTGGCTGTGGTTAAAATTCTGGTCACAGAAATTTAAGTAGTATTCTCAAGTGAGATTCTGGGGGAAATACTTTAAACAGGTGACATATTAGGTGAGAGTATTTTAAACATACACATATACATAAAGAGAATTGATAAAGAAGATAATCATTTACACCTTGAGAGATAATAAATTTAAAAGGCTTTGGTCAGGACATCATAATCATAAACTAGATTTATGACTATGCCCAAGAAGCCAGTAGACTAACATAACTGCAAACATTTCATTTTGCACAAAATGGTACCATAAAACAAATGAATAGAAACATATGCAGTTACTGAATTTTACCTGAGGATGTTTTTTTGGTATATATCTTCAAAGCTAGAGTCTTTAAGCTCCTTAACAACTAATACAAAAAAAGAATCAGAGTTTTAAAGACCCAAATAGATAGTGTATCCAATAAGATACAAACATAGCAAATGGATAGAACATTTTCTTAGGGAATATTTCCTTCTTTTTTTTTTTTTTAGTGTCCTATTTTATTTCAGCAGCACATTTAACTAAAATGAATCAACTACCACTTTAGGAATACTGGGTCCTATCAAAAATCCAAAACAAACAACCTCAGAGCAGACAGAACCTTCCTCACCAGAAATGGAAAGCTATTCCCTTTTTTCAAGGAACATGAGCTAAAATGATATTAACTCACAATTATATGCCATATTTTGATGTTTTGTAAGTTACTCATCAGGAAATAGCAACTGACAGCTGCTTTGAAGTCTGTAAATTCACACAGCCTTAATTTTCAATTTAGAAATGAGGCTCAATGAGCACACATAATGTCCTGTCACTTTTTATAGATCTAGTCACTCATTTTCAAATACCTAGGTCTAAATGAAAATAAGTTCATATATCTACACATCTTTACTAGAGAATCTTGTTTAGATTCAACTCACAACCTGTGGTATTTGTCCCTTTTCCTTATGCTTTCCAGTAGACTATAATGCTAGAGCTAAAAATAGTCATCAGGTGGCATTATTTTAAACACATACGCACAAGCACGCACACACACGAACACACACGCTCACACACGCTCGAACACACACGCTCACACACGCTCACACACACACAGTCTGAAGGTCAAGAGTCACGTGCCTTTAAAAAAAAAATTAAAATTCACTGATTGTTGCTAACCTAATCCCTTCTGTGTCCCTCCTAAATCTCTTTCCGGCCATAGACTGATGAGAAATACACGTTTAATCCCTACTTAAACTGGTAATATAAGATGATAATTTTGCTCAATGCAACAGAAGATTGAACAAAACAAATGTGGAGACTGGATATAAAGCTTAAAAAAAAAACTCCAAAAAATGCTACCATTTCTTCTGCTTCTGTAGAAAGTACCATTCAGCCACTTGGAAAGCATGTATTAATAGAAATATGTGAAGTAACACTACTTGGTTTGTTAAATGTGCAATCTTTCTAGCAAATCAAATAACGGAAAACAGCACAATGGTAAAACTCATATTAGTAATTTGCCTCAAAATTTTCTGTTAATGCCCTTTTTATAAGTTACTAGTAAAAATGATGATAAAACTTTAGTTTGATATATTTCACTGGACTTCCAAACTTTTTTTTTTAACCTCAATCCACAGTAAGGAGTAGACGTCTCCTTCTGACCAAATAAACACCCATCTGAAACATAAATTTTATAGAATAATACAGTGGCAAAGATGGCTGGTTGTTTACACCATTGATTCTTCTTTCCATCCTTAGTAATAGAGTTATATAGCAAGGCACATCCTTAGTGACTCCTTTGTCACTAAGTTTGACCATATTTGGCAAGTTTTTTGCCAACAGAAGGTAAAAAGAGGTAAAGTGTGCAAGTCTGGGTGTGAAGGCATTAAAAGTACTGCTTCTTGGCGCTGAAGTAGTGGCTCAGCGGTTGCAGTGCTTGCCTGGCATGCTCGAGAACGCCAGTCAGACCCAAGCACCACATACACAACAAAGTCTTGGAGCAACGAAAGCCACATGAAAAACTGGATGAAATTGATTCCCTTTCTCTAACTGTCCCTCTCTCTTAAAAAAAAAAAAAAGTACTGCTTCTTGGTGCTGGAATGGTACCTCAGCAGTTATGGTGCTTTCCTGGGATGTGTGAGGACGTGGGCTCAAATCCTGGTATCACTTATACTGGTAAGTGTTGGAGCAACGAAAGCCACGTGAAAAACTATACAAAGTTGATTCATTCTCTCTCTCTCTCTCTCTCTCTCTCAGTAGTTGTTTCTTCACTTTCTTGCCTTTTCTAGGGAGCTTGGATCTAGCTTCTATTACACAGATGGGGACACAACTTCCATCTAGATCCCTAATGGCTTGTGTGGAGCAGATCTGTCTGCCAATCTGAACTGCTCACCTCAGGAATGAGAGAATTAAAGCTTTATTTTTCTTCAAGCCATTGTATTTTAGTGACTTTTTGCTATAGTAGCAGTCTTCGCCCTGAAAGTTTATATTTACCCTTGGTACATGCAGTGTATTTTCTTTAAGAAATTTAGTTATTGTACAATAAAAAATGCATCCAAAGGGGCTTGAGCAGTGGCTCAGCGGTTTCAGCACTTGCCTTGCATGCGCAGGGATGCTGGTTCATACCCCAGCAGCACGTACACAATGAAGTGTCTGAGAAACGAAAGCCACATGAAAAACTAAATAAAATTGATTCTTTTTCTCTCCCTCTCACTGTCCCTCTATCTTTTAAAAAAATGCATCCAAAATAAAAAATGATATGCATATATTCTTAAATCAGATTTACCCCCTAGATCCCTCCCTAATCTCCCTCCTTTCCTCTCCCCCCATCCCTCCCCCTCCTTCCCGATTCATATCTATGATTGCCCTAGATTATGTGTTCTTATTATTTTCTATTTTACTTTGTTCTATGAAAAACAGGCATGCTGATATTCAACCCACTAAACTGATTTTTCAACTCAATACTGGCCATAAGGTAATTTGCAAAAAGGAGTGAAAAGAAAAAATCAGCAAAGAACATAAATACTTAGCACACTGGCTAATTCTAACCATATATAAATATGAGATAATCAAGCTAGTTATTTTATAAACTTCTGATTTACCTCTTCCTAACATTTGACATATTATCCTTTTGTTCACTATAAATTATTTTTTTGAAAAGTTACCAAGTATTTGCATTTCAAATAAATTTTTTCCTCTAATATAGAACTCCAAATCACTTTAAAAGGGAAAACAAATCTTTATTGTATTTGCTAACACTGTGTTCAATTTAACTTTTTTTATTTTCTGAAGTGTTTCAAATTTTTCCTCTAATAAGCTGTTTTTAAAAATTTAGTGAAATAATTTAAAAATTCAAATATTCCTATGAGTGGTTTTGAAGTACACCAGTTCTCAATGGAAAACTTAAAATTTTTAGCCCTTTCATATAGTTGTGCTTCAGTTATTTTTATATAACATAAATTAGTAGTTAAGACTCTAAATGATAGAAAACTCCATACCACTAAGCATAAGCTAAATTTTAAAATACTAAAACCTAAAAAGCTGACCATACCCTTTTTTAAAAATGGTAAATGATCAAATATGAAATTATCCAAAATCATAACATATTTCCTTCCTAAGAAGTCTGGTAAGTGTTCTGAAGTTTTCTCCACAAATTATATTAAAACTTGCTTAAGCAATTTGCCTAGGATTTTATCTGAATACTCAACTCAAATTTACAAAAGGTAACTCCAACTTGATATTTTATATTTAAAAGATGTAAAAAATAAAACTGGGAAAAACTATGGCTTAAATATTTTAAATCTTGATTCTTATAATGAAAAGCAACCTAATGATGCCTGATTACAAAAAAAATTTCTTTAAACCTAGATATACTTAAAATATTCCATTACTTTACTTAGGTAGCACTTAGTATTTTTATAGTATACCAAAAATTTAATTACTCTCACTAATGGCAATCCAAATCAGAAGAGCATTTTAATAGTCATTTATTAACATATACAAACTTAAACATAAAACTCCCTGATTAAAAATATATACATATAAGTAACCTAATAAGTAAGAATCCTTACAAATAGTTTTGTTAATATTTTATGTGCTTAATATTTCAAAAGCTAGATATTAAATAATGACAGTCACAGATTACAACTCACTGACTAAAATAATGAATGAGAGCATACTGGCATGAATAAATAATTACATTAATGAATAAGTAAATAAGGAAGAAGGGAAATACTTTCTCACAAGATAATGCCAACTAACAAATGTAGAGATGATGATGGAATTAGAAAATCAACTGACAACCATTACTGACATAACTGATCCAGACATGAATCATGAATGGATGTTAAAAAAAAGTAGAAAAGTTTGATGAAAACTAGGAATTTTACATAGTATGTCCCCAAAATATACTTGTTAATTGAACAAAGGGAAAAACCAGTAACTTATGGTGGAGAAAAGTGATAGGCACCACTTCAATAAAGCCATTAAAATACCATTACCAATAATGGGACAAATTGATATCATGTGACCTGTGAAAGACAAGACAACTAAATGTAATGTGGGATCTTGTATTGATCCCTAGACCAGAGAAAAACCTTTTTTTTTCTTTTTCTTCTAGCTACAAAAGGCACTATTTGAACAATTGGCAAAAAGTCCAAATCAACTTCTTGAATTTCTTTGTTTTTAGAAAATATATATTTAAATATTTATAGGTAATGGCTTACCATGTCTGCAACTTATTTCCAAGTGATCCAGAAAAAAATAACATACAGATAGATAATACTAATGTGGTAAAATGATAACATATGGGGAAACTGGGTGTATGTGAATTCTTTGTACTGTTCTTGCAACTTTTCTGTAAGTATTAAATTATCTCAAAATAAATGTTAAGACAAAAAATAATAAGGAAAATAAATTAATCATTAGATAAAACAATGAGAAAGAAAAGGGATGATTAAAAAGTAAATTACAAATGCACATGATGTTTACAAGTTTGACTTAACTATTCATGTGCTCACATTATTATTGCTATCTTTTATCTAAGCATCTTCAGGTACTTGACAAACATGTTTTACTTTTCTCACTGTATAGATTAAAAAAATAGACACACAGAAAAGCTCCAAAAATGTGGCAAATTGACTTTGGAATGAAGACAAGGAAAACTGACTTAATTGATAACACAGTGCTAAGACACAATATATAGCTAGACACACCAGAAGGTATTTGTTTACCTTGCTCTATTGTAAATCACTGGCTCATTTTCTTCCTGCACAGTTGTCAGCATATCCAAGTCATGGAATATTTTCTGCATATAGTCCAAATATTTATATCCTGAAGCTCTTTCTACTATGGCTGCCAGTAGGGTATAGCCAAAAGTTGAGTACAAAAACTGACTACCTTGAGACATCATTGCAAGGGGGAAAAAAAGAAGATGCTTGATTATTATTAAAAATATGTAAAATATTTTCCCACTGAAAATAGGCATACTTTTAAAACTGGAGTATTTTACTTCAGCATTGAGAAAAAGATTACAGATGACATATGACCAAATTTAGTTAACTTTGTAATGGTTCTGGTTATTTCATCTCCCTAATACAAGAATAAAACGATGATCAGTATATTTACTTAAAATTTCAACAAATTTGTTCCTTTCTCTGATAATGAAATAAGCAAATAAATGCTACCCAAAGCAAAACAAAATCATTCAAACTGACAACCAAATAGGAAGGGAAAGAAAAGCAAATTTGATTTCTTGAGTCAACTATCTTGTTCTCAATCCAACTACTATGTACTATTTAAGGTATAAACAGGTATACATGCTCTCATTTTAATAAAATATATATAGGCATAAAAACTTTGTTTCAAATACATATTTAAATACACATATGTATATAATTTAAATACATTATATGTAGACTTTCAAATATATAACTTTATATCACTTTGTATTCTAGAAACTTAAGATTTTATTATCCATACTAAAAATGGATAGAAACTTTATTTATTAATTTTTTCAGTACTGGGGGTTGAATCCAAGAGCATTTTACCACTGAGATACATCCTCAGTCCTTTTTATTTTTTTATTATGAGTCAAGGTCTTGCCAAGTTGCTGAAGTTGATCTTCTTGCCTTAGGCTCCTGAGTTGTTGGGATTATAGGCATACTGGGCCCAGCAATTTAACTAAATACTAACTGAATTTAAATATTCTTATTAGTTATACTTTATCCTTTCTACTTTGGTCCAGGTTTCATTTGGGGAATAATTACTCCAACATTCTCCAAAATTTCCCATGAACATTTTGTTACTAAAACTCCTCTAAATGACTATATAGCCTTCAATGGGGCTAAATCTACATAATCATCTGGCAGGATTGCCAGGCTTTGTTAGGAAGTACAACAAAAGGGAGGCACCACCAGACTGGCTCACACCACCAACAACCTCACGGAATGCACTCAGGATGATACACATTTTGGATTTCCTGACGATTTAACACCAGTAATAATGACTTTCTTAAGAGAAAGAATTAACACTCACCAGGTTTAAAGAACAAAGGATCATTTTTAAATAATCTTAGGGATTCAATTGAATTTTCAAACTTTTCTTTCAAATATAGTTCACCTTGTTCAAAATCATTTTTTTTCTTGCCAGGTTTTAAATTCCGGCATTTGGATTCATTATTCTGTTCTGTCTTAGTTTTAGCAAAGTCACTCTTTTCATTATTTTTGCTTCCTTTTTCTTGCAATTCTTTTTCTTGATCAGATGCCATTGTCTCTTTAATCACCTTCAAGGCTTTATAAGCCTTTTCTTCTTTCACCTTTTTCATGTCCTTTTCATAATGACGAATTCCACTCAAATGGGAAATAAGTAATCTCGTTGTGACAGAAACCTAATTGTAAAACATGAAAATTCAATTATAATATTAAACTGCGCAATAACAAGCTAACAGCCTGGGAAACAATGCCTCAGTAATATTTTCCATTTTGAACTGCTGTTGGAAAAATGTCATATACAGATCCTTACCCATAAATGTCAGAAAAATACCTACCAGATCATCGTATGGATTAAAAAAAAACTTAATCCATTAACAATAACTGAAATCAAAGCAAAAAATCCTATGAAAACATTTTAAATATAAATTCCAGCATAAATCATTTAACAAGCCAATTAGTAAACTGAACTGTAAATTTTAGTACCTTTTCACCTTCATATTCTTTTTCTGGGAATTCAGGAACATAATGTTGTACCGGAACATCAAGATCCAGTTTCCCTGCTTCCCACAATTTGGCAAGAGCAACCATGGTGAGGCTTTTGCTGATGCTGGCAATTCTCATAACTGTCTCTGGTTTACATGGTACACGGTTCTCAACATCGGCATAACCTAAACCTTTGGGTAAAGAAAAGTTAAAAAAAAATTTTCTATTAATAAGTCTTCAAAAACTGAAAAAATGCTATCTTAAAACATCCTGGGTATTTTTCTAAAGGAAAAGATACTCCACTTTTGAGTCTTAACACTGACAACAATAAGCCTAACACTTTAACATTATAGCTAAACTGATACTGTACCCTCATAATAATAATTTTGCATCTGACTCAGACACTAAGTTTTCTTGGCTTATGTTAACAATTTGGTTATTCCATATTTTAAATAAATTACTCTACATTCTTTAAGGAAAACATCATAGCTGGGAGTGGCTGTAACCCTAGCAATTCCAGAGGCTGAGGCAGGAGGATCCCACGTTTAAGGCCAACCTTGGCAATCTGGAAAGATCCTGCCTCAAAAACTAAAAAAGGACTAGGGATGTAGCTCAGTGGTAAAATGCTCCTATGTTCAATCTCCAGTACCAAAATAAAGAAAGAAAGAAAGATTGCAATCATTCTTGATGTTTGAGTTTCACTCACGTCCTTAAAACAGCCAGCCACTCAATAAAAATGAATGTGAAAAGATATCCAGCAAAACAAGTCCAGCTATCAATTTAATTCAGCTGAAAATCACAAGAAAAACTATGTTTTTCTAATTTAAATCTTTCACAAAAATTTTTGTTTGGTTTTCATCTTCTGTACACAGTGAATGTGTGGAAATATAAGGAACTGAAGTCCAAAAAGGAGTTTAACTGTATTTAAACTGTAAGTAGGTATTATGCTGAAAATATTGCATAAAAATAAAGCTCTCACCCATACAGTTGATATTTATTTTTGATTATAAGATTTTTCACAAATTAGGTATACTGAATCAAGGTATACTTATACTTGGAGAATAATAATTTTTCAAAACCCTACTGCTTCCATAAACTCCTAAAACTGCTATCGTTTTGGTACTGGGGATTGAACCCAGGGGCGCTTAACCCCTGAACCACATCCCAGCCCTTTTTTATTTTTTATTTTCAGACAGGGTCTTACTAACTTGCTTAGGGCCTCACCAAGCTGCTGAGGCTGGCCTGGAACTTGTGATCCTCCTGCCTCAGCATCCTGAGCCACTGGGATTACAGGTGTGCAAAACTACTTTTGTATCTGAAATACCAAAAACCCTGGGTGGCCAGATGGAGTGGCACAGGCCTGTAACCCCAGGCCTGAGGCAGGAGGATTGCAACTTCAAAGCCAGCCTCAGCAACTTAGCAGGGTCCTAAGCAACCTAGCAAAACCATGTCTCAAGATAAAATATGAAAAGGGCTGGAAATGTGCTCAGCTGTTAAGCGCCCCTGGGTTCAATCCCTGGTACAAAAAGAACAAATAACCCAATCTGTGTGCAATGGAGAAGTTAAATTGATGAAAGCATCATAAAATAAATGGAAATGCCTCTCTCAAAGCTTCCAGCTTCTTATTTGAAAAAGTAGTTAACACTCTGCTCAGCAAAAAAAAGTAAAAAAGTAAGACTGTAAACTCATTAGGGACAACAAATAGTGTACATCTCTAAGACTTAAGACAGTTCCTTTTACAAAATATGGAACTCCTTAAATTGTTGACTGAATTTTGAAAAAATACAAAAATTCTGGTGTTTTATCTACCCAGGAGGGTTATCTACAAATAGGTAATAGTGGATACTTAATGGATTGTTAATGAATTGTTCTAGGTACACCTTTCAAACCAATAAATACAGCCCTAACATAAGAGTGGGGGTTAGAAACAATTCATTTTTAAGACTCCAATTTCCTTATTAGTCACATTTTAAATTATCATTTTTTAGTCTGGAGATTGAACTCTGGGCTTGCCCCATGTGCTCTCCCACTAAACTACACCCCTAGCCCTGTTGGTCACATTTTAAATCTTGCTGTGATTTAAAAAAAAAACTGATTCTTTACTCTGTAGATACCTTGTCTCTACAATATGTATCGCTTTATGTAAACTGAATAGCAGTTTATGGGATTCACTCCAACCCGCATACCGTTAATATTTTATTCACCAACTGTCACAAAACAAGCCGCTAAATGACACTTCTCTGAGCCCACCTTCTGACCAGACTTCTTTTCCATCTACAGAAACTCCAACCACTATTCCCGGAGCGCCCACCTCGTCCTACGAGCAAAGGGGAAAAGAACTGACAGTTCAAAGACAGGCGGGGTCACCTCGCGCCCCGTGATCCTCCAAGGCCCCGCCCACCAGGGCCCCGCCCACCGCAGGCCGCGCCCACCCGGGCCCCGCAGCGCCTGCCGCCAGGGGTGCGCAGGCTCCGCACACGGGGAAGGGGCGGTCCCCCAGGCGGGCGGTGACCTCAGCTCCGCCTTGGGCAACCCCCCAAGAGCTTCTGACCGCTACCCAGCGGTCGGGAAACGGGAAGTCTTTCTCGGAAGCCGACACCCCACCGCCTCGGGTGGGGTCATCTCAGCCCGGAGACACAACCACCGAGGAGCCCCGTTCCGGGGTGTACCGGGGACAGGGCGCAAGGTCTCCGGCCACCGGCGCCCCTCCTCCCCAGTCGCCGCACCTTGATCCGGTGCAGCAGGTCCCGGCTGCTCTCAATGGCTCTGGCGAAGCACCGCGAGTGAGGCGGCGCCGGGGTCTGCGGAGACCAAGGGGCAGAGGACTGCTCCATCGGCGGCTCGGCCTGGGGCGACGCCTCGGGGTCGAGCGCGGCTGGGGGTTGAGTGGGGGCGGCGCCCCTCAGCCCGCCGGCCAGCTTCACCCCAAGCGCCAGCCCCAGCCCCAGCCCCAGGCCCCCGACCCAGCCGTGGCCCAGAGGCGGCAGCCCAGCCCGCTGATGGGCCCCACGCCGCCCGCAACCCCAGGCCCGGCCCCTGGGGGTCGCAGCCCGCAGTGTCACCGCTGACAGGAGCCGGTACATGGCGTCTCTGGAAAGCCGGGCGGCTTCTGAGCTCGCGCAGGCTGGGCCGGGGGCGGTGCGGGAAGGGCGGGGAGGGGCAGCGAGGGGACGGCGGAGGAGCGGAGGGGCGGTGTGCAGACCTTAGCAGTCGACGCCCGACGGCCGGAGCGCCGAGCGCATCGAGCCTGCCTTCCATTTCTTCTCTTTATGCTATTTTCTCATCTTTCTCTCCTTTCATTTTCTGTCTCTGTGTCCTTCTCTGTCGGTCTGTCTCTCTCCCTCTTCCCTTCCTTCCTTCTCTTTCTTTCCCCTTTGCCTCACCCCAGATCAGATGTTATCTCAGAGAAATCTTCCTAGTTCCCATCCCACTGGAGTTCTCGCCCACCCTTGCTTTCCCCCCTTCCCCATGTGGCTACCTTAGCAATAACTTTTAACACTTTGCATAATTGAACTTATTTTGCAGTACCGGGAACTGAACGCTTCATTGAAGTGACTGGATTCCTCACCAAACTGTGAGGGACTTTGGACTCACCTTCTCCAACAGCATCTGGCACACAGCAGGCGCTCAGCAAGCCCCTCTCCCGGACCTGGGGATTAAACATAGGGTCACTCTACCACTAAGCTACATCCCCGGCTTCACGTGCACCCCCTGCCACGCCCCACCTTTTCCTTTTCAATTTTGGAGACTGGGTCTCCTAAATCGCCCAGACTGGCATCCTCCTGCTTTAGCCTCCAGAGTCCCTGGAATTACAAGCATGGCTGCTTCTTTTCTCTTGAAGTCTCCATTTTTTGTCTCTTCTTATTTCATCTCTTCTCATTTCCCTAAAGTTCTCTTAAAATCTATTACTTCTGGAGAACTAGTGCCACACCACATCAAACATATGAAGTGTTCTAGTGATTGCCTTGGGTTAAGAAGTAGGAGAGGGGTTGGGGATTTAGCTCAGTGTCAGAGCACTTGCCTAGCATGCACAAGGCCCCCCACCCCTCCCCAGTTCTGTCCTCAGCCCTGGAAAAAAAAAAAGGAGAGGCAGGACAGGAGTGGAGTGGGCAGTTGTTTAAAAAAGCCAGAGTACCTGAGGGATCCTGTGATGATAAAAATATTCTGCATCTTGACTGTCATTCTCAATGCCCTAGTTGTGATTCTGGACAGTTTTGCAAGATGTTACCATGGGTGAAACTGGATTAAACTCTACACAGGACCTCTTTGTCTTATGTCTTAGAACTACATGTGAATCTAAGATGATCTCAAAACAAAACCTTTAATTTACAAAAAATAAACAAAGAAACAAAGAAAATATACTATGAACCAGTATGAATATTCTGAAACTCACATATTATTATATCTATTCTCTGCTTAAAACGCTTGAAAACTCCCTTTATTAATAAGAGAAAGTCCAGATTCCTGGGGTTAGACATGTGGTAGAATGATAATCTATTGAGGAAAAAAAGAATGTTTCCAGATATGAGTTTGCCACAAAGGAATGAGCTTGATTTCCTCTTTTGCTAAGAGGATAACCAGGCCTCTGAACCCGAAGGTATGGGTTTTCATTACCCACAAGAGGCCTCAACCCACTAAAGAAAAAACAGAAGGTTTTGTTTCGCCCAGTACCTGCTACCTGTTTTGCTCGGTCAAATCTTTCCCCAGCTGGGTAACAGGGAACTTTAGTGATAATCCCAGTTGTTCCAGTAGCTTTTCAATCACACCCAGCTACCAAAATAGTAAATTTCAAATGAATATTTAGTAACTGCTTCCTCTGCCAAGTCCTCTCTCCAGGAGTTAAGCAGGGTGCTTCTTGAAGCTGTGGGGAGTTCTTGGAAGAAGTTGGGAAGGACTAGTGCAGGAGGAGGGTTTGCCTTCCTTCCTTCTTTCCTTCTTTTTGGTACCAGAGATTGAACTCAGAGATGCTTCCAAGAGACATTACAGTCCTTTTTATTTTTCTTTCTGAGACAGGGCTTCACTAAGTTGCTGAGGCTGGCTTTGAACCTGTGATCCTCCTGTCTTATCCTCTTGAGCTGCTGGGATTACAGGTACTTGCCACCATGCCTGATTTGCCTGCCTTCCTTCACCTCCATTCCCCTTCTTTCTTGTCACCCAACCTCATGCCTGTATTCACTGTCAAGGGACAGATGAAAGGAAGTGGATGGAAACCACTGGTTGCTGCAGGTTCCAAATGTGTGACTATGGGTCTGGGCCACATGCCTGCAAAGCCTGGAGTGGCTGCCCTCAGGGAGTGTTGCTGCCTCTGTGCATCCAGCAGGAGCCACAAAAAACTTTGGCTTTGCAAAGGTCAATGAAGTCCTCCCTAGGCTCAGCTGGACACTGAAGGTTTAAACCTCCAGAGAAGATCCCCGCCTTCAAGTATTAAACACAGGCCTAGGCACCCTCACAGAGTGTTGTGGTTTGCAAAGATAAACTCAAATCTCACAATTTTCTGGGGCTTTCATACTAGGGGAGAGCACCATTCCCTCAGAAAAGGTTGATAGATGCTTTTTACCACCTTTGACATGTGTGTGTGTGGGGTGGTATTCAGGTTGTATTTGATTTGATTTACATAAATAAAAGATAAGGCCTTATCTGCTCCTGAGCCTGAAGGACATTGACTTTTTTTTTTTTAAAGAGAGGGATAGAGAGAGAGAGAGAGAAACAATATTTATTTAGTTTTTCATGTAGCTTTCATTGCACCGAGACTTTGTTGTATACGTGGTGCTGGGGTTTGAACTGGCGTGCTCACGCATGCTGGGCAAGCGCTGTAACCGCTGAGCCGCTGCTCCAGCCCCGTTGTTGTTTTTTAAGAGAGAGGGTTGGAGAGAAAAAGAGAGAGAGAGAATCAATTTTATTTAGTTTTTCATGTGGCCATTGCTGCTCCAACACTTGTTGTGTAGTTGTGTACATGGTGCTGGGGTTTGAACCCATGTCCCCGCACATGCCAGGCAAATGCCATTAACCACTGAGCCACGGCTCCAGCCCAGGACCTTGCATGTGTCAGGCAAATGCTCCAACCACCCAGCCATTACACCAGCCCCCCCAATATGTTTTAAAAAATTATTTTTCTACTTGAATTGGTTAGAGTGGTCTTTGAATTTGCAGCTAAGGATGTGGTGATACAATGGGCTCCTCAGAATCAGGCACCTCCCTTTCTACCTGGTTCATCTGCCACCTCTTGCTTGAGATTTTATCTCAGTTCTCTGAAAACAGAAGGTTCTTAGATGCTTCCAGGCCTTTGCACAGATGCACAGACTTTTCTTTCTTCCTAGAATGTTCTTTTCTCCAGTGTCCATTTCCTTAAACCATCATGCCCTACATTTCTCTAATGCAGAACTTAGCTCTGTGTTGCAATTTTATTTAACTTTTGGGTTTGTTCTTTGAGATGTCTCTGCCAATGATTTGTGAGTTTCTTCAGAGTGCAGTCTTCATTTCACCTGGGTTTAGCCTAGGGCCTGGCACATGCTAAGCTTCGATAGGTATTACTGAAAACTCTATATGAATGAGTGTAAAATTGTACTTTTTATAGAATAATAGTTACATTGATATATTGTTATTACTGATTTACAGAGTGGTTTTAGCAGTCTCCTATAAAGTTTAATTCTCTGAAGATTTTTGTTTGTAGTTCTTGACTTTTAGCTTGAGAGAATACTATCAGGGGCCTGGAAAATGGAATTCAAGACAGCAGGCGACCTTAAGTGGCACTAGGCCATCATACCCTTTGGGAGGACAGTTCATCATTATTAGACTATTATTATATGCTGACTGACTTAGATACATTATTTCCTGTAGTAGTGGGTATTAGCTTCCTTACAAGTCAGAAACCTGAGGCCAGGAGAGTCTAAGTTGCACATGGTTAAATGGCAGAATCAGAATTTGAATCAGGGTCTGCTCCAGGGGTCTGGCCATTTACCTGCTTGGCTTCCCTGAGAATCTTTACAAAGTGAATCAGGAAGGGAATGTGTGTCCCATGTTGATTTACAGAGGAAGGAAGGCCATAACCTCCTATGTCCTCCACTGTTTAACACTTCTGCACACTGTCTTTTCAGCCTGTGTTTTTTTTTTTTTAAGAGGGAGAGGGACAGTGAGAGAGAGAAAGAGAAAATCAACTTTATTTAATTTTTCATGTGACCCTCGTTGCTCCAACACTTGATTGTGTACATAGTGCTGGGGTTTGAACTTGTGTCCTTGCACATGCCAGGAATGTGCTAGAACTTCTGAGCCACTCCTCCAGCCATCAGCCTGTAATTTTGACAGTGTCTTTAAATGAAGACAAAATAGTTGGTGGTATCACATAGGATTACAAAGCTGGGAGGCACATTAAGCATTATGTAGGTGGTGTTTTTTGTGAGATGGGCCATTTGGAAAGGCACTGGGGTACTTTTTGGTTTATCATAATGGAGACTGGGTGTCCTGACGTTGAGTGGAAGAGGAGCCAGGATGATTTTGACAGTCTTGAAATCTGTGGGTCAGTTGCACTGCAGAGATTCTCTGCTTCACCAAACGCTAGCCAGGCTTCTCTAGCCCTCTTCTTGACTAGGTCTCAGGCTTACCCTATAAAGACTTGAATAAACACTAATATTGTTTCTAACAGCTCAAAGCCACCTCCCTAGGAAAGCCCTACCTCCCTTTAAAGTACCTGCCTGAGAAAACTCAAGGCTGCCAAAGGATTTTACCATTTGTTCCAATCAACACCTGAAGATAATGCCTGTCTCCCAGTCTCTGTGGGACAGTCAGAGCCAATTTTCAGTAAGTGCTAGTTAGCAAACCAGATGAGTTAACTCCCTTAATCACTTTTTTAGTTTTTCACTTCCCTGATTCCACTCAAGGTCTTGCTTCACTCTTCCCTCTTCCTCTAAAACTTACCCAATCACTTCTTCCCAAACCCAGTAGAGCCCAGCTGTTTCCTAACTGTAGGTGGCTACTAAATAAAACCAGCACTTTGATTAATGTCCAGCTGTGTTTGCATCAAATTGTCCAATCCAAAACATGGCCCTTTTTTAAAAAATCAAGGTTTCATGGGTTTGTTCACTTTGTGATAATTCATTGAGCTGCATACTTACAACTTCTGTACTTTGTACTTTAATGTAAAAGTTCACATATAGCAAAATAAAAGCCTGAGAAAAATGATAATAAGGGATAATTTAAGAAATACTGAAATGGTGTTAGGTAGAAAAAGAAAGACATTCTGATTTGCAATGGCAAAAACACAACAAATATATGGAGAATGTGAGAACATGGAGGAATAGGAATTTGGTATGATTGTGTTTTTAAAAGTGGTGTACTTAAAACACTTCATTGATACATACTTGAAATATAGCTGCATATATTTAAGGTATATAAAATCATATGCTTTGATATCTGCATAAACCTGTGAAACTGTTACCACAATCAAAATAATTAATATATCCATCACTCTCCTATAATCCTTTCCTTCCGCTTTATAATTCTTGTTCCCATTCCCTTTCCCCAAAGCAACCATTGATCTGTTTCTTATTGTTGTAGATTAGTTTGTATTTTCTAGAATATATGAAATCATATTGTATATCTTTTTAAATCTAACTCCTTTCACTCGGCATTATTATTTTGAAGTTAATGCATGTTAATACATGTATAATTGTCCATTCCTTTTGACTGATGAGTAGCATTCCATAGTACGGGTATAACACAATTTGTTTATCTGCATACCTGCTAATTGATATTTGGGTTACTTCCAATTTAAGGATATTACACATAAATCTGCTGTGAACATTCATATACAAATTTTTGTGTGAATGTACATTTTCATTTCTCTTGGGAATGAATATAATTAGGAGTGGAACTGCAGGGTCATTCCATAGCTCTATGCATAATTTTTGGAGAATCTGCCACACTGTATTCCAAAACAGCTGCATCATTTTACCCTCCCACCAGCACCGTCAGAGGGTTCCAATTCCGCTACATCCTTCCTAGCTCTGTCTTTGTTTTTTTTATAATAGCATCTTTGTAGGTAGGAAGTGGTATCTCATAGCTTTGGCTTGCATTTCCCTTGTGGCTAATGGTGTTGAGCTTATTGGCATTTTTACATCTTTTAGATCTGTCTGTTCAGATCTTTTGCCCATTTATATAACATTATTCTTGAATTGACAGAATTGTGGCAAAAAGAAGAAATTAGTGGGTGACAAGAGGTTATGGTCTGGGGTGGAGGAAAGAGAGAAGGGAGGTGGGTATGGTTATTAAAGGGCAGCATGAAGGATCCTAGTGATAGCACTGTTTAGCTTGACTATGATGGCAGACACATGATTCTACAAGTCATTACATGCCATAGAAGCCACAAACATATATACACATGAGTAAAGGAAAAACTGGAGCAACCTGAATTAGAATGATAGATTATATTTATGCTAATATCCTGGTTGTGATATTATACTACAGTTTTGTAAAGTGTTACCATTGGAGGAACTGGATAAAGGGTATGTGGATCTCTCTATTGTTATTTGCTTTGTGTGTGTATGTGGTGCGTGGGATAGAACCACTCATGCATACAAAGCAAGGGCCAAGTGCTCTACCGCTGAACAAAAGTCCCAGTCCCTTCTCTGTGTTATTTACCGGTGCATATGAATATATAATTATCTCAAAATGAGGAGGCTAATTTTTGAAATACAGTTAAAAGAAACCCTATCAGCCTCAGAATATTTTCACATCTCTTCTTGAATGTGACTATTGTACAATTCTCAAAGCCCAACTCAATTTCAGTCTCCTTTTGTAGACTTCTTTGATCAGTATCAGCCCCATCTATTTGTCCCTCTGCTGTGATCTTTGCTTTCTAAATTGCATGTGTTGATGTTCTGATTTAGATTGTAACCAATGAAGGCTTAACTTTGTCTCATATGCCATTGTGTCCCTCATTTATGGAGCACAAGACTCGTTTCGGGTCCAATGGATCTGAATTGGAGTGATAAACTCTGAACCTCAGTTTCTTCATCTGTAAATTAGGGTTCATAATAACTAAATTTAAGGTTTGTTGTTAAGGTTAACTATGCTTCATCCTGAAAAAGATAAAGTATAAATTTCATGAATAAGCTGAATAGGAGGAGAGATCAGAACTGCTTATTCCCCCCTAATTTGTGAAATAATTTAGTGACAATTAAAAACAAGATGTTACCTACTAAAATCTCTAGTTCTTTTCCTGCTACATATGAACTAGTCTTCCGGTAAAACAAACAGTACCCATAGTAGAACAAACTCCCTACATTTCTTTACCTCAATCCATCAATTTGTTTGGTTGTTACTTTAGTGTTTAAAGACAAAATAGGAATTAAATTTCAATCATCCGAAGAGCCTGCCTATGCCACTCCTGCATTGGGATTGATAACAGCCTGTCCTTGAAATGTTATAATGACCTTTTAAGTGAAAGTAATCAAGTCATACATGAATGCATTCTCACTGTAATCGTGGGGATTTTAAACTCTTGGGAACTGGGCCAAACCCTGCAGATCCTTTCAGGTTCTGTCCCTATAGACCAACAGATTCTGAAGTACCTGCATCTGACTGTTCTCCACCTTAGCTGTGGGCCTGGGGATGTCTCCACTTCACTGAAAGCAAGCTGTACAATGGATAACTTTTCAGTGGTGTCACTTCTCCTATAGCCCCAGACAAATTTGCCTCTTGGGAAAGTGGGAAAGACTTTTCTTTTTTGGTCCAAAGACAAAGAATGAGGTAACCTACATCTATTTTATTCTCATAGCTGTAAACAATTTCCAAGAGCAGATGTTAAGAATTCAGAATCCGTGGAGAATTTCACTGGGTGAATTTGTTCATCCTATGCACATTGCTCTGAGAGCCTTTTGTGATTCACAGCATTTGACATACTGATTGTATGATGAGTCACCCTACCTGCAGTTCATAAACTGCATTCAAATCACTGAAACTTATAAAGCCTTGTACAGAGTCACAATGGCATCTGACTTCCAAGCTGGGGACATACAAACATGAACAAGGTCAGCAGGGTAGACAGGTGGAGACCCCCCATCGCTAACCAGGCCGTGCCCTGAACAAGGGAGCCTGGCATGGTGTGAGTGGGTTATAGTCTCGCCTGGGCTCCTATTGGCAAATTATGTTCTGGCACATAATTTGTAAGGGGCACACTTTTGTAATATGCACAGGGTAGCAAGTGGTTCTGGCAGCTCTGAACTAATGTACAGACTTAGGGCTCATTTAATAGAGCAAGATAAATTCTGTAATAGAGGTAAATATGGACAGTTGTGGGAAGAGAGGAGAGAGAAGGTGCATCTGTCTAGGGTAAGGAGTTAAGAAAGGGAAAGAGAGAAAGGAACATTTCAGAAGGGCTTTGGGTGGGGATCTGAAATTCACCCCGTAGAACTGGTTAAAGAAAGACAAACAAGTTGGGAGAAACACAGTGAATAAAGGATTCAGAGGCTTGACAATGCAAGACTTGTTTCTGGGGCAGGGAGTGGCTCACTCCGGTTGACCCAGGTGAGGCAGAAGGGAGGCAGAAATACATGGAAGGCATTATAAATGTAATTTGCTTAAATCAAGTCCCAGAGATGGGTTCTGATTCATAGGTCTAGGGAGGGGCTAAAAATGAGCGTCTTGAGTGATTTCCCTACAGGGTTTTGATACAGTAGTCAGGGGAGAAACTGTTCTGAGCAACGATGTTTAAAGAGCAGGGTATCTGGAGGGTTCACAGGTGGAGGTTGAGGGACAGCTGGTATAATTCACTTGCCAGTGCTTCTTGTTAGCTACCTCAGAGTCTAGCCCTTCTTTAATGAACCTTTATAGTTTGGATCTGGAATGTGCTCCAAAAATTCATATATTGAAGGCTTAGGTGGAATGTGGCAGTGTTGCAGAGTTGGGGCTCGTAGGAAGTGATTGGGTCTTGAGAGCTCTGACTTCGTGAATGGATTAATCCATTGATGGGTTCATAGTTTGATGGCATTATTGAGAAATAGTGGAAACCGTAGGTGGTGGGGCCCTGGTGGAGGAAGTAGGCCACCGGGAGTGCGTTCTGGAGGGTATATCTCCTTCTTCCTTCTCTTCGTGCTTCACTATTACTACAAGTTGAACAGCGTTCCTCCATCGCTCCCTTCTGCCAGTGTTCTGCCTAGCCTCAGGGCCAAAGCAGTGGAGCCAACTGATCGTGAACCAGACCCTCTAACACTGTGGGCCAAAGTAAATCTTTCCTCCTCTAAGTTGATTTTCCCAGGTATTTTGTCACAGTTCTGAAAGGCTAACACAGCACCTGTATAAGTGAGAAGGTCTAATTACAGTTTAAAGTGTAAAGAAAGCAGATGGCGAGGATTTCAGTCCCAGCTCTGCCAAATGTGGTAGGTCATTTCAGGCTAATCATTTCCCCTCTGAATCTCAGTCTATATCTGTAAACCAGCATGTCCTCTGAGGTCCCTTTCAGTCACATGGTACAAAAATTCTAAATCTCCCACCAAGGGGTTCATTAGACAAAGTGATAATGGAGAAGGCAAAAAAACAAAACTATCAAAGTTGTTCTCTGCCTTAGAACAATCAAACTTCAGTATTGGAAGTTGGAATAGACTCAGAGTTGTTTTGGAGAAGAACAGCTCTTTCTAGAAGCTTTTAGAGTCTCTTTGCCTCACAACACCCAGCACAGTGCTCTGTACCCAGTAGGCACTCAACACATTTAATTTTTTTCACTAATGAACAACATGTAGAGTGTCAGAGTTGGATCTTTAGGTCCGGATATGTCTTTTAAACTCCTCTGTCAGCGCTTTGCACAGTCTGAGATAAGCAGACATTTAATATGGAGACTTTCTCAACTTCTGCCAATGAGGGTTCTCAGTGATCTTGGTGTTTTCCAGTATCCTCAGGTATGATAATCAGGTTATAATAACTCTGAGGTTGTTGTGGGGTGAGAGAAAGAATTAGAGATCTTAAAGGTGATGAAGCATTTTTCTTAGTCTTAAACAGTCTTTGATATATGCAGACTGTAGCCTTTAAAACTTGCCAAATGAAGGTGGTGATGAGTGACATTTGAAAGTCAAAGAGAAAGCACAGATCTGGGAAAGCAGCCTTTGGTTTTTGGTGGGTAAATGCTCTGTCTTCTCATCACAAACCCATCTAGAAACATATCAAAATATCATGTTGTATATCTTAAACATATGAAATAACATCTAAAAGTTTTCCTTTATCACTTTGCAAACTGCAGCCTGAGTGTAGGATGGAGTTAGGCCAGAATAATGTAATAAGCACATTGACCTCATTATTGGTCAAGAAATGGGCAAGACCAGAGTGGAAGCTGTGATCAGGGAGACAGGAATTAGAAGACAGTGTAGCCAAAGTGACACTCCCCAGGTGAGACAGAAGCTGTCTTACATCTCCCTCAACCCCTTCTGACTGTCAAAACCTGCCTGAACGCAAGCAGTAAAGTCAAGAATAAATGAATGGGATGCAATTAAACTAAAAAGTTTTTGCACAACTAAAGATCTAGTCAAGAGCATCAAGAGGGAACCTACAGAATGGGAGAAAACCTTTGCCTGCTACACCTCAGACAGAGGGCTAATATCCAGAATATACAAGGAACTAAAAGGAACTAAAGAAACTAAACTCCAAAATCACAAATAATCCAAACAATAAATGGGCTATGGATCTAAAAAGAAACTTCTCACCAGTAGAAGTCCAGAAAGCCCATAAATATATGAGAAAATGCTCTACATCATTAGTTATAAGGGAAATGCAAATCAAAACTTCAACGAGATACCACCTCACTCCTGTTAGAGTGGCAAAAATGAAAAATTCTAACAACAGATGTTGGAGGGGATGTGGGAAAAGAGGAACTCAGTTACACTGCTGGTGGGACTGCAAACTGGTTCAGCCACTATAGAAAGCAGTGTGGAAAATCCTCAAAAAATTAAGGATGGAACCACCTTATGACCCAGCTATCCCACTCCTGGGTATTTTGCCAAAAGAGTTAGAATCAGCATATTATAGTGATGTGACTTCCTCGATGTTTATAGTAGCTCAATTTACTATAGCTAGACTATGGAACCAATCCAGATGCCCCTCACTCGACGAGTGGATACAAAAACTTTGGTACATATATACAATGGAATACTACTTGGCCATTAGAGAAGACAATATTATGGCTTTTGCAGCCAAATGGATGGAGACGGAAGGAATTATGCTAAGTTAAGTATCCCAATCTCAGAGACTCAAGGGCTGAACAGTATCTCTCATCTGTGGAAGCTAGAATACATGGGGAAGCAGTATGTTAGATAGCTAAGCTAATAATAACTTCAAATTGTATGATTCTCAACGCAACAGGGGATGACTCCCTAGGACACTTGAAGGCGCAGAGAGGGGCCCAGGGTGGGGGAGGGGGTAGGAAGAAATCCTAGGAGACTGGAGGGTGGGAATATGGGGGAATCATCTCAGAAGGAGATCTCTGTCCTACATGAGATATCTATTTAACTCAGGAGTTCTTCTGGGGGAAATACCAACAGGGGGAACCCAAGCTGGACATCCATGATATGGCATTAGCCCTGGATAACTAAGTATATATACATTGGTTCTTGAATGTTTGATAATGTTTCCCCCACAATTGTATCTCTATATCCATCTAATAAATAAATAAAAAAAAGACCCTAAAAAAAAAAAAACCTGCCTGAGAACTCTTTGGTACTGGTGCATGTCCTACCCATGAGCACAGCAGGAAGGAAATGTTGGGTAATACTTGCCACTCCCTCAAAATAGACTCCTGGGCCTGGGCATGGTGCTGCAAGCTTTTATTACTTGGGAGGCTGAGATTGGGGGGATTGCTTGAGTACCAGAGTTCAGGGTCAGCCTTGCAATATAGCATGACCCTGTCTCAAAAACAAAACAAAACAAAACAAAACAGCTGACTGATGGGAGTAAGGGAATAATGGATTCCTCCTCAAAAAGAGTGATGGAAGTAGAAAAGTGCCTTGGAACTGGCTCCTCAAGTGGGATAGCAATATTCCCTAGAGTTTCTTGGAGAGCGCCAGCCCTGGGGAAACCTACACGATCAGATCACACATCCTTTATTGTTTCCTTCCTTTCTTCCTTCCCCTGCCTCTTGTCCTCACTGGTGTTTCCTGGGATCATCTCTCCTACGAACCACCTTGTCCGGTCCCAGCCGGCAGGAACCAGAGGGCTCTCATTTGGTGGTTGACTGGGAATGAAGTAGACCCACTGGCCCTGAGTTCTCCAAGAGCTTCATTTCTCCCTTTACCGCGGCTAAAGGCCTCCAAGCGCTTCCTTCTCCGCCTTCTCTCTTTTAGAGGCAAGGCCTTAAAACATACATCTCTTCTCACTAGAGGCTTTTACATTTAGAGTCAAGGCTATTCACATTTTCTCTCTTTAGAGTCCCCGTTTCTACTGCTGCACCAGAGTCCCTATTTCCACTGCTGAGGCTTTTCTTCCTCTCTTACTGCCTGCAGGTTAGGTTTGCTGCCACTGCCGCTTCTCTGACTAGTGGCTACTCTTTTTCCCTGTACGCCCGGTATTTATCTGTTACAACAACCAATAGGGATACAGTGCAAACACATTCAACCAATTGTAACAAATGAGCGGCCAAATAGCTTAGTCATGCAGTCAGGCAGTTTGCTAATTACAAGCCAGCTGGGCCTCAGAGTTGTTTACCACCAATTCTTTTACAAGCCATCTGGGCCCCTTACAAAGTTGTTTACCACCAATTCTTTTCTCTGGCATCTGGCCAGGTATCATGTTGGGCTTAGTCTCCAACACCACCTGTATTGGAATTCTGGCTCAGGTTCCAGTTTAGGGGAACTCAATCAAGATATCAGGCTACTAGGAGTGTGATCGGTAAGGCACTGACTTGTAGCTATGGGGCTGCAGAAGACAAGGCCACCAAGGGGCTTGCAAAACTGAAGAGCAAATAGCTGAAGGGTCCAGCATAAAAAGAGGTGAGCACAGGTGAGACTCCCCGGGAAGGGGCAGGCAGAGTGAACCTTGATTTGAGGCCTCTCTGGACCTGCCGGTGTATTTGGTGTTAGACACATGTTCTATCAGTCCTCACAACAACATGGCAAACCAGGAAGATGTCTTCTCCATTACAGGTTAGGAAACCATGATTAAAGGAAGTTAAATAATTCATTTATGATCATATGACAAGGGAGAGGACTTGAACTCAGGCCTCCCTGGAACCAAAGTCTATGTTCTATTCCCAAGGGCTGACCCAATAGCCTCCATGTGATGAGAAATTTTCAGGGACCAGTGTGGTCTTTGTGAGGATTAGCCAGCAGCTCCTTAGGCCAGGCCAGATTCCCCAAGCCTGGGGACCTTAGAAAGGTTGACATCAGACACACTGGTTCTTGGCTTATCAGACACAGAAACATATGATTTCTCAACACAGCCTTCTAGAGCGATCTAGCTCAGTGGGACTAAATGACACTGACCTAATTCTCCAGAGACTTGTGCATGATCCAGGTACTAATATGTTGACCAGATACTGTATTCATGTTCATTGGTCTATTCATTTCTTATTACAGCTGTAACAGATTGCCACAGAGACGTCTAAAACAGCATACAAGGGGCTGGGGCGGTGACTCAGCGGTTGAAGTGCTTGCCTGGCAAGCCCGAGGACCTGGGTTCAAACCCCAGCACCACATACACAACTGAGTGTCAGATAAGCAAAGACCAGATGGAAAAAATGTTGATTCTCTCTCTCCTTCTCTTTAAAAAACAACAATAAAACAAACCAACAACAACAACAACAAAGCAGCACACAATTCTTTTCCCCCTCTTACTGTTCTAGAAGTCAGAAGTCCAAAATCAAGGTGTGTGCAGGACTCAGTTCTTTCTGAGAGCACTAGGGAAGAATTGAGTTCCTTCCCTTTTCCAATGTCCAGAGACCGCCCGTGTTCCCTGGCTCTTCATCTGCCTTAAAGTCGGCAGCACAGCATCCTCCAGTTTCTTTCCCTCTACAACTCTGATGCCTCTTCCTCCTTTGTTACATCTGGCTCATCTGGATAATTCAGGATAATCTCTTTATCTCAAGATCCTTAGCTCAATCACCTCTGAAAGTATGTTTTATCACAAAGAGTAAAGTATTCACAGGTTCCAGGAGGATGAAGATGTGGGCATTTTGGGGAAAGCCATTCTTCAACCTCCACGATTTGTCAGATATTTTCCTCTCTTCTACAGTACAAAAGGCTATCTTTGTTTTTTTTTTTTAAAGAAAGAGGGGACAGAAAGAGAGAGAGAAAGAGAGAAGCAATCTTTATTTAGTTTTTCATGTGACTTTCATTCCTCAGACACTTTGTTGTGTACGTGGTGCTGGGGTTTGAACTTGCATCCTCATGCTTGCCAGGCAAGTGCCGTAACCGCTAAGCTACCGCTCCAGCCCCAAAAAGGCTATCTCTAAGTTAGTATGTGATCACAGGCTGCCTGGGAGACCTGAAGCCAGAGCATAGAGATGTGGATGATCTCTGAGGACAGGGTCATCAACAGATTGTGAATAAGATGAGCACTAATCTGTCTCCAGCCAATAGGGAGAGGGCAGCTCTGACTCTCAGGTTTCCTTTCCTGTAGAAGATGTGCATTTTTTGTCAGACAGACTCTAATTGGATTGTCAGGTCACTGCATGACTTACTTCCAACACTTCATCCCTGATACATTTATAAATCATCTGTTTTAATTGCTTGATGAAAACTGTTCCTCCTGGATTCCCTTTAATCATGTACATTAACCTCTATGACAGACCTTGTTGCAAAGTAGTCCCTGGTACAGCATATGACATGAGTTTTTGCCCAGAACCTTCCTCACTGCCCCTTATCCTTCTCTCCCACCTTACTGACTGTCGCTCCCCGCAACGTTCCGGAGCGGGGAGCGGGTGGAACGACCTGAACCTGGGCCATTCCCCGAGGGCGAGGGGGGACAGGGCTGGGAACCGGGGCAAGGAGTCGCTCCCCACAGCATTCCAGAGCGGGGAGCCGACAGAACGACCCCAACGTGGGCCGTTCCCCGAGGGGCCTAGTCTGGAAGGGTCGGGGAGCTGGGAACAAGGGGGCGAACGCCATTGGCCTGAACCCAGGACCTGCATCTTCTACCGCTGCTGATCTCTCCGGTTCTATGCATCTTCTCTGCTTTCTTCCTCAGGACAGGGCTGCTTGCTTGCTTGCTTGCTTGCTTCCTTTTCTCTGGCTATTGCTTCTCCTTTGGCTACTTCCTCACCTGACTAGTTGCTACTCTATTTATCCATTACAACAACCAATAGGGGTACAGTGCAAACACATTTATCCAATTGTAACAAATGAGTGGCCAAATAGTTTAGTCATGTGGTCAGGATATTTGCTAATTACAAGCCAACTGGACCCCTTAGAGTTGTTTACCACCAATTCTTCTACAAGCCAGCTGGGCCTCATGATCCCAACAACTGACTTTTTGGCCACACACTGTAGGTTCCAACAACTGCTCAGCCCTTCCCCTGTGATTCTGGAAATCTGTTAGGACTCTCCCCTCTGGATTCTGTGCACAGATAATCTCATCCATTGTGTGTTGAGTTTTATGAGTAACTTTGTCTTAAAGCTTGGGCACACCTGACTTAGTCTTTCATTTGTGCTTTTTTCGTTTTTAAAAAACTTGGGACTACCGGCTGGAGCAGTGGCTCGGTGGTTGTGGCGCTTGCCCAGCCTGTGCGAGTATGCGAGTTCAAACCCCTGCACCACGTGTATGATGAAGTCTCAGAGCCACGAAAGCCACATGAAAAACTAAATAAAATTTATTCTCTCTCTCTCTCTCTCTCACTGTCCCTTTCTCTTTTAAAAAAACAAAAAAACAAACAACTTGGGACAAGGTGTGGTGGCACACACCAGTAATTGCTGACTCCAGGAGGCTGAAGCAGGAGACTGCAAGTTCAATGCCAACCTGAGCAAATTAGTGAAACTCTGTCTCAAAATAAAAAGCACAAAAAGAACTGGGGTGCAGCTCAGCAATAGAGTGCCCCTGGATTCAGTCCCTAGTTCCACAAAACAAAACCCCACAAACTTGGATTCTCAGTTTTCTGTGTTTCCCACTCAATTTCTACTTTTCTGAATATCACTCAATAAATGTTCTGTGAGAAACCTGATTACATGCCAGGCGCCAGGTAAAGCCCTAGAGGTTCAATGGTGAGCACACTTGGCCCTTGCTCAGGGAGCCTAGGGACCAGTGGGGGGGTGGATCTTTATCAAGTAACCACACTCATAAATGTGTAATTACAAGTGCACATAATTGCTCCTAAGGGGGGAAAACCGTGATTAATGAAAGCTTAAAACAAAGAGAACTGCCCTAGATAGGGGTCCTCAAGAGAAACTTTTTAAGTGCCATGTGAACTGTGATCATCAGGAAGGGTGGGGTGGGGAGTGAGGGAAACTGGGAGGTGAATGTGGTTGCCAGAGACTGATGGGGAGGAAGGATCAGGTGAGGCTGCAGAGGTAGGCAGAGTCCAAGGGAAGGGTTTTGAGCTTTAGCCTTAGAGCAAAAGGCTTTCAGCACAGGAGTGTGGTGATACATGATGAGATTTGTGTGCTGAAACTATCTTTCTGGTGATAGTCTAAAAACCAGATTTTGTGAGGAGTAGAGGGCAGAATAGGCACAAAGAGAACAGTTAGGAGGTTGTGGTTACAGCATGAAGGTGACTTGGCCAGGGTCATGGCAGTGGAGGAGAGAGTATTTGGTTTCTTGGTGGGCAATTTACAAGTAAAATTTGAATACTGGCTAAGATAATGAAAGTTTCATGAAACCAAGCTTCATGACATTTTAAGTTACTGTTAACGTGACCGATGTTTACATTGAATTGCAATGAAATATTTTTAAAAGGAGGAAATGCCAGCTCTCAGTGTATTTCACAACAGGCCTAAGGGCAAAGCTGCCTCTGGAGTGTGGGGGTTGCCTGATCCTGGGAGCCTCAGACCTGGCTGTGGTCATGGCTTCTGGGAAAAGTTTATATTTTCAAGTTCAAATCTGTGGGTGGTAAACATTGTTGATGCTTCTATCATCAGAATCCCCCTAACATTTTTTGTAGCAAGAGGAGGAACTGTCTCTAAAACAAAACCACCATGGAGAGGGGCTGACTTTATAGTGAGAGGCTTACAATAAATTGGAGAATTCTTGGAATCCAACCTCAGGAATGCTGGCCCCTTTCCCCACTTGTGACTGTCTTTTGAACTTTAGGATTTGGCAGTTAGCCAAACCAAATAACTATGGATGTAAAAGTCAACGGAGTTCAGAACAGTCTCTGCCTCCTTCAGACTAGGTGTCTCTAACAGGCAGATCTTGGAATTCGTGCCTTTTCCCTTTTCAGTTAAAACAGATTCTCTATAACAAAGTGTTTAGTTGCTTTATCAGGAGAGAATTTCTAAAATCTCAAATTTGAGTGTATGACCTTAAGCCTATAACTACTTCGATGTACCAATTAAATTGACTTGCTAAAGCAAGTGGGCCCTGAGGAATATCCATTCAGATTCTGCCACCCAAAGGTCAGAGACCTGGCCTCCCAGCTCAGCAGAGGGGCAGTGGGAGTGGGGGCACTGGAGTATAAATGTGCTTTTCGAAGAGGCAGAAGGCTTGTATCAGGTAGCCTGGCCAGTGGGTGCTGAACCTGGAAGCTACTTTCATTCAACTATGCATTATGGTAAGGGGAAAGAATGAGGGAAACAAATTAATGCTTGATAACTATTGCATCTAATGCACATCCAAGGAGCCTTCCAGAACCTATACCTGAGCCCTGACCTTTACCACTTCTACTTCATCATTAATGGTTATGATTCTCAGCCTTTTCTGTGCTTCGATTCACTGGGGTGGAGTTGAGAGGTGTGTTTTAAAAAATAATGAATTCTTATGGTAATGATTTTATTCATTACCATGATATATGTGAGTCACTCCAACTTAACCCCATCTGCATTGTACCTGGTGGTCTATAAGGCAAGTTGCGGCACTTCTGATCCATTCTGTCATTTTTTCAGCTTGCCCAGTACATACCTCCCCCATATCCCTACCCTAAGACACTGGCAGTTATTGCCTGTTTGAGCCCAGTGCCTTTATGTTGTCTTAGCACTGGAACTTTGTGCTTGTTTAAGAGTATGGACCCTTACCCTCTGCTTTCTACTTTTTGCCTTTCCCAGACTCTGGCCTCCAGGAACAAAATCTGGCTGGGCTCTGCCATGCTTGCTCAGTGCCTATACCTTCCACAGAGGGCTGTGGGTAGATGTTTTAATCCTTATAAGCAATCTGTGAAATACAACAATGTTATCCCCGTTTTACAGTTGGGGATATCAATGCCCAGATAGGTCAAGTGATTTTTAGAAGACTACTCAGCTCTGGAATGTATTGCTTTTGATCTTGTAATCCAGAGATTTTGTTATTCTAATTTTAGCTATAAACAAGTTAATCATCCATTTACTTGGGTGGTGAGGATTAAAGAAACATAGAAGCAAAATTAGTGAGATTACAACACATAAGGCTGAAGTCATTGGAAGCCAACTGAGTAAACTGTGGGCATTAGATACTGCCCCAAGGGTTTTGTATTCGTCCTCTTGGGCTGCCCTAAGAACATACCACAGACCAGGTAGCTTGAATAGCAAGCACTTACTTTCTCACAATTTTAGGCTGGTAGTCTGAGATCAGGTTGCCAGAATGGTCAGATTCTAGTGAGGGCCCTTTTCCCAGCCTGCAGTTAACCACCATCTCCCCGTTTCCTCACACAGCAGAAGGAGGGGAGACAATGTGTTGAAGCTTTGTGTGTCTGTTCTCTCATCCTATCACTCAGGCCCCACCCAAATAACCTCATTTAGCCTTGTTTGCCTTCTGATAGGCTTTATGTCTATGTATTGTCATATTTGGGCTTAGCACTTTAACATATGAATTTTATGAGACACAAATCCTGTAATATATGACACAAGTCATATAGCGCATTTCTAGAGAACTCATCGAATCTCAGAATTGGAAAAGAACACAAAGATCATCATTTCATTTGCATATTTCTTCCCAGTAACTCATATCTCTGCCTACCCTCTTTTCCGGAAGTGGATCCTAGTGAGGTGAGAGGGTGGAGCCAGCTCACACTCTAAATTCTGCCCTTGGGTCTCAGGAAAAGTTATCCAAAACAACTTTAGTTATTCTGCTCAAAGATCTCTCAGGTTCATGGGTTGGTTAGTCACACAAATGTCTCAGTGATTCCCAGAAACTCCATCCCAGCTGTCCACATAACCTCCCACCCCCATGCTCCCCAATTCTAGACAGTGGCTTCTACTATGGATTGAAAGCTCTCTTTGCTTAGCCAATCTTTCCACCTTAACGAAATGGAAAAGCTAAATTGCAATGCAGATTTTCCTACTCCCAGAGCTATAGGTGAAGAGGATGTTGGAAACTGATCCCAAGTGCAGGCCTACAAGATTTGTCCCAGCAATAGTAATGATCTCCAAATACATCTTCCGCATTATGAAGTTTGTGAAGTTCTGTGAAGAAGCTGGATACATTTTGAAGATTCTGCAGACTGCTTGACCTTGGCTGACTAAAACATCATGATCATGGAAAGATGCAATGTTGTAGGTTGAGTGTCAACATTATCTTGTGTTATTTTAGGGCTTTTAATAGATTTTTAAAAATTTATTAGATGGATAAGGAGTTATAATTGAGGGGGAAACATTGTCAAACAATCAAGAACAACTGTATATATACTTAGTTATCCAAGGCTAATGCCATGTCATGGATGCCCAGCTTGAGTTCCCCATTTTAATAGATTTTTACCTTAACTTTTGTATCTGATCTAACATTCCCATGCCTATTATGTAAATTTCTTGGAACATAACACTAAGCTTAACAGACCTAAAGCCTCTATCAATCCTCAATCTAGGAATACTATAACACCTGAATCCTACAGAACTGATTTCCCCACCTTGCAGTAGCACACCACTCCAGTGCTCCCACCAGTGTTAATTGGTAGATGTATCCTTTATGACTTTTTTTTATTCTGTGACTATAAAAGTTTGTAATAATTGTTCCACTGTGGAACATGTCATTCCAAGTAACTTGAATTCTTGTTTCCAGGTCATAATCACTCATATTTGGTTCAGAGAAAACCCTTTGTTTCCTTTAAAACAGAGTCGTTCAAATTATAATAACATATTTTGAAAACTATACTCCTCTAAATTAGATAATCTGGAAGACATGAATAAATTTCTGGACACATACAACATCCCCAGATTGACACAGGATGATATTGAAATCCTAAACAGCCCAATAACAGGCACTGAAATCCATACAGCAATTAAAAGCCTTCCAAAGAAGAAAGGCCCAGGACCTGATGGATTCCGCATTGAGTTTTACCACACCTACAAGGAGGAGATAACACCTCTTCTTATTAAACTATTCCAAGATATTGAAAATAAAGGAACTCTCCTAAACACGTTTTATGAGGCAACTATAACACTGATACCAAAACCCAACAAAGAAATATCAAAAAAAGAAAGCTACAGACCAATATCCCTGATGAATGTCAACACAAAAATCCTTAATAAGGTTCTAGCATACCACATTCAAAAACACATGAAGAAGATAATTCACCACAATCAAGTGGGCTTCATTCCAGGTATGCAAGGCTGGTTGAACATACACAAATCAATCAATGTGATTCATCACTTAAACAAAATTAAGGACAAAAACCGTATGGTCATCTCAATTGATTTAGAAAAGGCCTTCGATAAAATCCAGCACCATTTATGCTCAAAATTCTAGAGAAGATAGGGATCAAAGGACCTTATCTTAACTATGTAAAAGCCATATATGACAAACTCTCAGCTAGTATAATATCAAATGGAGAAGAGCTGAAAGCATTTATGCTAAACTTGGGAGCAAGACAAGGCTGTCCACTCTTACCACTTTTATTCAATATAGTTCTTGAGACCCTAGCTAGAGCATTTAGATAAGAAAAAGGAAATCAAAGGGTTAAGAATAGGAAGAGAGGAAGTCAAATTATGCCTGTTTGCTGTGACATGATCCTATATCTGGAAGATCCAAAAAGTCCACCAGAAAACTGCTTGAACTTATAAACAGACTTAGCAAAGTGCAGGCTACAAGATCAATACCCATAAATCAATAGCTCTCCTATACACTAACAATAATAGGGCAGAAGAAGAAATTAGGAAATTGGTCCCATTCACAATATCCTCAAAAAGAATAAAATACTTGGGAATTAATCTAACAAGGGAAGTAAAAGACCTCTACAACAAAAATTATCAAACATTGAAGAAAGAAATTGAAGAAGACCTGAGAAGATGGAAAGATGTTCCATGCTTTTGGTTAAGCAGAATTAATATAATAAAGATGGCCATTCTGCCAAAAGCACTATATGGATTCAAAGCAATTTCCATCAAGGTACCAATGTCATTATTTGCAGATATAGAAAAAGCAATTCTCAAATTCATTTGGAACAAGATACCCAGAATAGCCAAAATATTACTAAGCAAGAAAGATGAAACAGGTAGTTTTGCAATTTCAGATCTAAAACTATTCTATAGAACTATAGTTAAAAAAACCTGCATGGTACTGGTATCAAAATAGGAATGAAGACCAATGGAATAGAATAGAAGACTCTGAAAGAAACCCATAAATCTTTAAACATCTGATTTTTGACAAAATGGGTCGAAATATTACATGGAGGAATGACAACCTATTCATCAAATGGTCCTGGACAAACTGGACAGTCACTTTTAGAAAACTGAAATTAGATCCTTATCTCTCACCTTACACAAAAATAAATCAAAATGGATCAAGGAACTAGGAATTAAACCAGCTACCATATAACTGCTAGCAGAAAAGTTAGGACCAACACTCCAGCATTTGGGTGTAGGCAAAGATTTTCTCAACAAGACTCCTAAAGCAAAAGAAAGTAAAAAAAATCAATGAGTGGGGTGCCATTACTAAGGAATTGGTCAAAATTGTCAAGTGACAACCTACAGAATGGGAGATAATCATGGCCTATGATTTTTCCAATAGGGGACTAATATCCAAAATTAACAAAATACTCAAAAAACTTAATATCGAAACCACAAACAATTCAATCGATAAATGGACCAAAGAGTTATTTCATGTGGCCTTCATTCCTTTGACACTTCATTGTGTACGTGGTGCTGGGGTTTGAACCCATGTACTTGTGCATGTTGGGCAAGCGCTGTAACCACTGAGCAACCACTCCAGCCCCAAGAAAGTGTTCTAAATCACTAGTAATTAGAGAAATGCAAGAAAAGCTATGTTAAGATTTCCCTTTACTCCTGTCAGATTGGCAAAGATGAAGAATACAAACAATAACAGATGCTGGAGGGGCTTCAGGAAGATAGGAACTCTAGGACCCTGTTGGTGGAACTGCAGACTGGTACAGCTGCTCTGGAAAGCAGTGCAGAGAATCCTCAAGAAAAATTAGGGATGGACCCACCTTACAATCCAGTTATCCCTCGTCTAGGTATTTTCCCAGAGGAATTAGAATCAGCACATTATGGCAACACAGCAAAATCTATGTTCATAACAGCTCAATTTACAATAGCTAAATTATGGATCCAACCCAGTTGCCCCTCACTGGATGAATGGATCCAAAAACTGATACACACACACACACATACACAATGGAATTCTACTCATCAATTAGAAACAAGGATATTGCGGTCTTTGGAGGTAAATGGATGGCAATGGAAGAAATCATGCTGAGTGAAGTTAGCCAAACTCAGAAAGTCAAAGGTTGAATGTTTTCACTCAATATATAGGATGAAGCTAAACCCAGGCCTGTGTGAAAGGTAGTCAACCTCATATATTAGATCCAGCAAAGGCATAGAAACACATAGTCTAGGACAATCATAGATATGTAGCTGGGGGAGGGGGGAGGGAGGGAGAAAAGGGAGGGATCTAGGGAGTAAAGCAATAATATAGCATACTTTTTAACCCCTGGAGAATCCAAATAACACTTACGCAATCATTCAATTCTGAAAAATTCTCAACCTAAGCATTTATATTGTTTGTATAGCCAAAATATAGAAGATTCAAGAGACTGGGGTGTGGGCGATGTGGGGATAATTCTGGTTTAAGAATATATGCATATCATATTGTTGTTTTATATGCATTTTATGATTGTACAATAACGCAACTCTCTAATAAAAAATTTAAAAAGAACCAGAGAAAAACAAACCAGACTTGTTACTTAAAACCAATGGGGTAAAGACTTAGCTTCTCTCTGAAAGAACATAATTCTTCTTCTGTCCTAGGAGGTTTTTTTTTTTTAATTAAATTTTTAGAAGTAGGCTTTCTGAGAAAATCTTAAGAGGCTCTTACTCTAGTACATCAAGAAGCTTGAAGTGTAGTTATATCAGCAGACACTCCTATGAAGGAAAGCCAGAACCAGACTGAGTGTGTGTGTCCTTCATTTTGTACCCTAGGTCCCTCACTCCTCTCACTCCAGTCCTGTTTGGATACTAGTATCTTCCTTACTGAGAGTTGTACGAAAAGTGCCTGACATTCAACAAATGCTAGTTTTTCTTTTTTCTCCTTCTGTGCTTGTAAGCTTTCTGTAATTATAACAAATATCTGAGATAATCATTTAAAAAGAGGAAAGGTTTATTTTGGCTCATAGTTTCAGAGGTTTCAGTTCATGCTTGCTTGGCAAGGTAGTACATTGTGGTGGGACAAAACTTCTCACCTCTTAGCAGCTAGGAAAAAAGGAAAGAGAGAGATAAAAGGCTGGGTTCCAAGATCCCCTTCTCCTAAAGGTTCCACCCCTCTCTACAGTGTCACAGAGCTGGGGACCCAGCCTTCAATACATGGGCCTTTGGAAGACATTCAAGATTCAAAGTATAGAATTTTCTAAAAATATAATTTTAGGGTGATTCTATCCTTAGTTATCACTAAAATTCTGAATAATGACAACCAACATTTATTTAGCTCTTTGGTTTATGACTCTGTATGCGTTTAATATGTTTTTCCTTTTGTATCTTTATAACAGTTATTAGTGGTTAGCAGTTTGTATATTAAGCCATGTCAGTATGTATTTAAGTAGCATTCAAATAAAATTAATTTAGTAAGCCCAGAGGTCCATGAAATATATCCTTTCAAATGTACATATAATTTCAAATCCAAAATAGTTCAAATAAATAGCATTAATTTAAAAACGTTTTGCTGAAACTGGGTTGTTAGTGGTAACATGAATGTGATAATAATGTTGATGGCAAAACTTCAGTTTGGAAAAGGACAGTTTTGAAAGAGGGTAAAATTATTAGCCAGGCATGATGGCACACACCTGTAGTGGTAGCTACTCAGGAGACTGAGGCAGACGGATTGCAAGTTCAAGGACAGCCTCACCAACTTAGACTTTGTTTCAAAATAAAAAATTAAAAAATGGGCTGGGGATATAGCTCAGTGGTAAAACCCCACTGGATTCAATTCCTAGTAAACTGTCCCCCCCCAAAAAAATGATAAAATCATGATTCATGGAAATAAAGAATGAACATGTATCAAATGATTTCATTCAGTTCATTTATTAATTAACAAGGGAACCAGCAAACTGTGAAGACTGATTTAAAGAATATTTGAGAAGCTAGTATTTATAAGTAATTTAATAAGGAAATGTTAGGTTACAATTGCTAGGTTAAATATAAAACTAGTCTTGTCTAGAGCAATACATGATAAACATTGGAGTTATCTTTTCTATTGGGAAAAAAATCATGTGTGTTTCACCTAGGCAAAACTGCAAGCTTAAAATGTAATCTCACTGAACCTCAGCTATTTAATAAACAGGGCTCAATTAAGAATATTTCCCAGTTCAATGGTTCTTGAATCTGGTCCATGAGACCCTCTGGGGTCCTGGAGAATCTTTCAAGAGATCTGTGTGTTCAAAATTATCTCGTCCTCCTTCTTTTCCTCCTCCTTCTTCATTGTCCTAAGACATCATTAGCCTTTTTCACGTGTATTATATTGGTGGTTCAAAGGAGATGATGGTTTCTCCACACTGCTATTCCACTCCTGGGTATTTTTCCAGGGGATTTAGAATCAGCACATTATAGTGACACAGCAATATCTATGTTCATAGCAGCTCAATTTACTACTGCTAGATTATGGAAACAACCCAGATGTCCCTCACTAGATGAATGGATCCAAAAACTGTGGTACATATATACCATGAAATTTTACACAGCAATTAGAAACAATGATATTGCAGCCTTTGAAGGTAAATGGATGGCTATGGAAGAAATTATGCTGAGTGAAATCAGCATAACCCAGAGAACAAAGGGTCGAGTGTCTCCATTCATCTGTGGAGGCTGGAACTAGACCCTGGCCATTGAGAAAGGTGGTCTATTATCATGTGTTAAATCCAGATAAAGTGTAATGTTATACAACAAAATACTTTTTTTAGAGATGATGTGGGAAGGGGAAGGGAGGGATAAGGGTGGGTAATTGGGGGGGGGCTCTCCTGGGGGTAAATCTAATATCCAGAATCTATTCATATTTTATATTATTTTGTTAAAAACTTGTATGGTTGTTCAATAATAAAAAAAAGAAGAATGAAAAAAAAAAGGAGATGATGGGTAAAATTGCTTTCGTTTTCATATGGTGGGACCCCGCTGAATCAGAACTCGTTGTATTCTTCATTGACATGCATTAGAAGGAAAAAATTTTTCACTTAAGAATGCTCTTGATGAATCTGTACTCAATGTGAAGATCTTTTCAAATACTCAGTTTGATAAGAAAGGAAGTAATAAAATAATTCTGCAGGAAATTTGAGTATGATAGTTGCCTTGAGAAAAAGCACTGGTATAATAGAATTATGAGCTGAATTCATCACTTCTTATTGGAACATGATTTTTACCTAAAGAAATGGCTAACAAGCTATCATCCTTCTGATATGGGAATTCATCGGACAGTTTCTTCAAAATAAAGTGAATTTGGGGCTGGAGCAGTGGCTCGAGGTTGCGGCACTTGCCCGGCATGCCTGAGTACACGGGTTCAAACCCCAGCACCCACGTACACAACTAAGTATCAAAGCAGCAAAAGCCGTGTGAAAAACTCAATAAAAATTGATTCTCTCTCTCTCACTGCCCTTTTCTCTTAAAAATAAATAAATAAATGAGGTGAATTTGTTACTTCAAGGAAATCACTTGACAGTATTTGTTGTCAATGATAAATCTTGAATTTTCAAGTGAAAATTAGAATTTTAGGAAGTCTGTGTCTGTAACCAGAAGCTCACCAGCTTTCTAGTTCTAAAATATTTCTCTCATGAGATTTATGGTAAAATTAACGAACATAATTTTTGATATCCTATAATGAAATGTGTCAACATGTGGAAGACTTAAACAACTCATTGAACCAGTATTTTCTGAATGACTAACGCATAAGCTTAGAAAATCCTGCATAAGCAAAAGAGCCATTCAAAATGGTGATGAGCCAGTGATTTTAACGTAACTGAACAGGAGAAGTTTATCGATAGGATTCCAAATGTGAGCTTGCAATTAATGTTTAAGAAACTACCATTTATGTATTCAACCCAGATGACCCTCACTGGATGAATGGATCCAAAAGCTATGATATATGTATACACATACACACATATGATACATATTATTTATACGTATGATATATATGTGATGTGTATACACACACACACACACAATGGAGTTCTACTCTGCTATTAGAACTATCATGGCTTTTTCAGGTAAATGGATGGAAATGGAAAAAAATCATGCTGAATGAAATAAGCCAAAACAAGAGACTTAAGGGTCTAATGTTTTCCCTCATTAGTGGAAGCTAGAGCAAAATCAAGGGTAGGGTGATAGTTAGACAAGTTTAATTACCAGACACACCAAATTCAAAGTCTTACATAATCTGGGGGAACTATAGCTATACAGGGCAAGGGGGAGAGTATAGGGAGAGCGAAGGAGAGGAGAGAAGGAGGGTGGACAGGGAGGAAAAGGGGGGTTATTAATTCTGTATACTTGACTCCCCTGAGAAGCCAAATAATACTCATGTAGTCATTTAAATCTTGAAAATTCAAAAATTAATATACATGTATATGGACATTTATATACGCAATAGGGGGAATTGTATTGGAGAAAAGAGAGTGGAGAATGGGCGAAGGTGGGGAAATTCTGGATAAGGACTGGGCTCAAGTTACATTACATATACGAGTGTGTAGCAAGGAATCACTTCAACATGTAAGAATATGCTGAACTAATAAAAAAAGTAAAATAATAAAAATTTAAAAAAGAAACTACCATTTGTTGAATTTTGGTATACTGCAAGAAAGAAAATCCAAAATTATCTGAGTCTATTAAAATTCTTTTTCTTTTCCACATGTGTGAGGTCTACCTCTATTCTGTTTTCCTTTAGCCTGTGACAATTCAAATAGCAGTATTTGGCCTCAATCCAATCTAAATACTGTGTCAATGCAGACACTGAAATCGTGAAATGGTATTCCATGCTGCCCAGAAGACCCAGAGTCACCACATTAATCTTAAAGTAATCATCACATGAAAGGATAAAATTGGATAGTCCGTAGGTGCATGAAAGTGAATGCTACTGTTGTTATCACCATTTTGAGGATTAATTTCTTAAGCGTTATACTTAGAAGTCATCTCAAGAATTATTCCTTTTATTGTTATGTCCTAAGTTCAAAAAATTTTTTCTTTTCTCATTTCTTTCCTTTCTCTGGTGTGTTTGGGGTGGGAATTGGACCCAGGGGCTCTTTAACACTGAACTACATCCCCAGCCCTTTCTATTTTTTTTTTTTAAAGAAAGGGACAGAGAGAGAGAGAAAGAGAGAGAGAGAGAATCAATTTCTATCTAGCTTTTCATGTGGCTTTTGTTGCTCTGACACTCCATTGTGCATGTGGTGGTGGGATTTGAACCCGTATCCTCACACATGCTGGGCAAGCACCATGAACGCCGAGCCACCGCTCTGGCTCCCCCATTTTCTATTTTTTATTTTGACATAGGTTCTCACTAAGTTGCCGAGGCTCGACTTGAGCTTGTGCTCTTCCTGCCCCAGCCTCCTGAGTTGCTGCGATTATGAGCATGTGCCACGGTGCTTGGCTTCCTTTTCCCTTTCTTGTTCACTAAGAGACCAGATATCTGAGTTCTTCCTCCCCAAACCTCCATCAGATGCTGCATATGCTTCATCTTCCTCTTCTGAATGTCTCTTTGTTCAGCGTACAAAGTCCTGAGACAGCTTCCAGCAATTGTCTCACACTGTGCCTTCAAAAAGGCTCTCCAGGGGCTCAGCGGTTTCTGCGCTTGCCTGGCAAGCATGAGGACCCGGGTTCAAACCCCAGCACCACGTACACAACTGAGTGTTGGAGCAACTAAGGCCATGTGAAAAACTAAATAAAGTTGTTTCTCTCTTTCTCTGTCTCTCTCACTGCCCCTCTCTCTAAAAAAAAAAAAAAAAAAAAGGCTCTCCAGCACATCACTGTGTGATTCTGCCCAGCCATGCTAACCATTTATGTCTCATGAAACATTCTTTTCTTCCCTTGAAGAGTCAGTCAATATTTTCTCCCACAGTCCTTGTACCACTCGTAGTGATTTGCCAACACTCGCTGAGAGGCTGCTTATGTCCTCTTCTGCCAAACAACTCTCAAATATTTAGTCCTCGCTCTGCTGTTTCCTAAGTGAGAAATTGGGCAAATCACTCTGCTTGCTATACCTTAGTGTTCCCATCTACAAAGTGACCATGACATTACATGCACTGTCTGCTGTGTGGGGTTTCTATGAAGCTCAAATTTGATAATGATGTGAAAGTTACAAAGTGCTAGTGAAATTCAAATTGGTAATAAAACAGTTTTTTGACTTTTTTTTTTAAAGAGAGAGGGACAGTGAGAGAGAAAGAGAGAGAGAGAAAGAGAGAGAGAGAAAGAGAATCAATTTTATTTAGTTTTTCATGTGGCCTTTGTTGCTACGAGACTTCGGTGTGTACGTACGTGATGCTGGGGTTTGAACCTGTGTACTTGCGCATGCCAGGCAAGCGCCGTAACCGCTGAGCCACCGCTCCAGCCCCCTGAAAAATATGCTGGATTTATTAGATCAAAGAGTATGAAAAATTTTTAGTGTTCTCACAAAAATGGTTCTATTTTGTTTTCCAAAAGGATCTTATAAATTATAATGCCATCTTTTAATTTCACTGTAAACATTCCAGCAGTGGGTGATTTATAATAAAATTTTATTAATTTAATAAGTGTAAAATGCTATCTTCTTAAAATGCTCTTTTAATTTCCATAACTGATAGAAAATTTTCAAGGGCTAGTTTTTAGGGTGAAAACTTATGGCAACACAAAAAGAAATACAGGGAGCAGGTAATATCTGTTTAGCTTTTTGCCTTCACCAAGGAGTTGGGAGAGCAGGTTGGTATTCAACCTTTTTTTAGAGGATGAGAGCAGCAGACTGACTCTCTCATCTGCATCGCATCCAGGCCTGGAATATCTAGTAGAGTGAATAGTACTGAAATATTTTATATAAAATTGGTTTATATATAATACATATATTTATATCTCTATGCTTGCAGGGACTCACTGATCGTTTCAGTGTTGCTGATCTTTTAAACCACCAACGTAAGTTGAGGATCTGGGAAGGAAGATAAGATTGGCAACTTGCAAGTTGATTACCATCCAACAGCTGGCATCTAGACTCAGTCAGAAGGAATTTTGAGGCAAACAGAATCTGGTGTGGTGTTTGTAGCTGCTTAGAGAGCCAGGTCTCTTAACTGTGCTGTTTGCATCAGTTCCCAAGGGAATGTGAGTGGAAACAGCCCACTCCAGTTTGCTCAGTTTTAGGTTGCCCACTTGCCTGAAAGAACTGATGTGAAATCTGAAAATATGAACCTTAGAAATACTCAGATGGTCTCAGACTGAAGGGACAATTTTTTTCCACATTTTTTTGAGAGAGGGACAGTGAGAGAGAGAGAGAGAAAAAGAGAGAATCAATTTTATTTTAGTTTTTCACGTGGCCTTTGTTGCTCTGAGACTCCATTGTGTACGTGGTGCTGGTGTTTGAACTCACATACTTGCGCATGCCAGGCAAGTGCTGTAACCGCTTAGCCACCGCTCCAGCCTTTTCCCCCCACATTTTTATTGGTGCATTAGAGTGGTACATATTGATGGGATTTTTATTTCATATTTGCGCATGCGCACAATATAATTTGATCATTATCACTCCCTAGCATTTCTCCCTTGCTCCATGTCTCCCACTCCTTGGTCCCTTTTCTCTACTGATCTCCCTTTGAGTTTTAGAAGACCCACCCCAAGCTTTGTTTTCATTTTCCCTCTCTTGGAAGGGACAATTATAATTAGGAATGTTTTTTCCATTAAAAAAAAATCAAATGCCCTTTACATGATTTACATTCTGGTTCAGATACTCTTAATAAAATGCAAAGAGATTTAACTTTAATAAATTCAAAGTCAGTGGCAAAATATAAAGGGAAATAATTTATTGAGAGAAAATTGTTAAATTTTTTTTAAAAATAACATTTTATGGTAAATACTTCCACTTGGCTCTGAACCTTAATGGGAATATCAAAGAAAATTCCTTCAATGCTAGAGACAAGCCCCATACCATTGTAAAAACAGTTTAATAAATAAAATTTGAGATGTAAGAAGAAGTGATAACATAAGCAGAAGTGATCATTTTGGTATTCAGGGACGTTCGTGCCCCAGCCTGGCTTGCCTTTGTATATTTAACTCTTTGTTTTTGATAGAAATGTAAACGTAGATGGAAAACAAGTCTTATTTCATATAAACAGTAGCATGAAGCAGAGATTATTATTATGGATTTCATCTTACTAATGAGGAGACCGACCTGGAAAGGGTGAAGGCCAAGGTTGCCTGGTCAGGAGGCGAGTCTAGGAGGCGTGTCTTGACTCTTATTCGAGCCCTTCTTCTGCTAAGGGTTTACTCTTCCTGTATTTGAACTTGAGAAAAAGTTGAAATTCTTTTGCCTAGGCTGCAGAATGGGTCTAGAAAAGTGTGAAGGTTTTGAGAGGATCATGTGAGAAGCGGTCAGATGGAGATGTGTGAACAGCAGATGGCAGCAGTGTCTTTGGAGTTCAAGGTTGTCCCCTAACACTCCTTGGAAAACAAAGTCAATATGCATGCGCCAGGGAAGGTGTGAGAATAATATTTGACCTCTTATCTCTGACCTGTCTTCCACCCATTATCCACCTCCTGTTGAGCCAGGTGGGCTTCCTGTTTCTCATTCTCTGCAGTGTATCCTTGAGGAAGAAGTGGGGGAGAAGACTGGAGAGATGATTAAGTTATCATTTATAATGGAAATATATTGATACTCATATAAAATACAGTTGTGCAACCTTGGCACGGTCTTCACCTTCTCTGTTCCTTCATATCCTTTAGTGCAAAATGAGGTTAATAATGCCACCAGCAGGCTGGAGTGGTAGCTCAGGGGTTGGAGCACTAACCTGGCATTCATGAGGAACCAGGTTTGAACCCCAGTACCACATACACAACTAAGTGTCTGAGAAACAAAGACCAGATGAAAAAATATGTTGATTCTCTATCTCTCTCTCTTCTTATCTCTCTCTTTAAAAAACATAATAGTGGCCACCTGCCTCAAAGGGTCATTGAGATGATTAGAAGAACTCCTTGGAACAGGCCAGTGCCTGGCATGCACTGTGCACACAACACAAGGTTCTTCCTCCTCTCTCTCCTCCTCCTCCTCTTCCTCTCCGTCCCTTCCCTCCTCCTCCTTCGCCTCCTCCTCCTCCTTCTCTGTAGAAGTCTTTATTATTTGTAGTGAACTTTCATTCTTGTCATTTCATTCTATTCTTCCATCAGATTTTGAGATGTAAATACACCTATTAAAAGAAAAGAGGTTGAGCCAGAGGAAGAACACAATCTTAGAAGTCAGACTCCTGTGAGGTGCTTGTACAAATTAATACTTAGAGCCTCGGTTTCTTTGTCTGTGAAATAGAGGTACCACTAGCTATTTGTGGGTTTATAGTGAGGATTTTTTTTTTTTAAGAAAGAGGGACAGTGAGAGAGAGAGGGAGAGAGAGAAACAACTTTATTTAGTTTTTCATGTGGCCTTTGTTGCTACAACACTCAGTTGTGTACGTGGTGCTGGGGTTCGAACTTGGGTCCTCGCGCATGCTAGGCAAGCGCTGTAACCGCTGAGCCACCGCTCCAGCCCCTATTGTGAGGATTAAATAAAAGCAAATACATGAACCATCTTTCACATAGTGAACACTTTAAATTGTTAAAAGAATATATTAAAACATAGAAAAACTATAATGGAAGCAAGTGAAGTTACTCCCAATCTTATCACCAGAAATAGAAATAACCTTGTCATTATTGTGATGTGTCCCTACCCCCCACCTGGCATTTGTAAGTAATATGGCTGAGATTGCACGGCATACGTTCAGGTAAATTGACCAAGGTCTGTAGCCGAGGAAGTGGCAGACCTGGGCATAACACCCAGGCAGGCTGCCTTCAGGACCCGACTCTTTTGTGTAACCACTTCTATACATTGCCTTAATAAAATTAAGGCTTCAATGCCTTTTGAGAAATGGATTAAAAATATTTAGTCTTCCTGCTATTCCACTCCTGGGTATCTTTCCAGGGGACTTAGAATCAGCACTTTATAGTGACACAGCAATATCTATGTTCATAGCAGCTCAATTTACTATTGCTAGGCTATGAAAACAACCCAGATGTCCCTCACTGGAAGAATGGATCCAAAAACTGTGGTACATTTATACCATGGAATTTTACACAGCAATTAGAAACAATGATATTGCAGCCTTTGAAGGTAAATGGATGGCTACGGAAGAGATCATGCTGAGTAAAATCAGCTTAACCCAGAGAACTAAGGTATTCAGGTATTCTAGACCCCACCTCCACTCATCTGTGGAGGTGGGGTCTAGACCCTGTACAATGAGAAAGTTGGTCTAGTAGCATGAGTTAAATCCAGATAAGATGTAATGCTATACAACATAATCCTTTTTTAGTGATATTGTGGGAAGGGGAAGGGAGGGATAAGGGTGGGTAATTGGGGGGGGCACTCCTGAGGGTAATTGTAATATCCAGAATCTATACACATTTTATATTATTTTGTTAAAAACTTGTATGGTTGTTCAAAAATTAAAAAAAATTAAAAAAAAGATATTTAGTCTTTCAAGTATGAAAATACACACTTCAAAAGCATGTAAAGAGGGGCTGGAGCGGTGGCTTGGCAGTTATAGCGCTTGCCCAGCATGCACAAGTACATGGTTCAAACCCCAGACCCACGTACACAACTAAGTGTTGGAGCAACGAAAGCCATGTGAAAAACTCAATAAAAATTGATTCTATCTATCTCTCTTTCTCTCTCTCACTGTCCATCTCTCTTTAAAAAAAAAAAAAGTATGTAAAGAAAAAAATCCAAAAGTAGCCACACAGTTGAAGTCTGGAATTTTGTCCAGAAAACAGTGTTTTGAGTGGAAAAAATTTTAAATTTCTATGTATTTTTGTTTATCTAACATTTTAATTGCTAAAACATTATTGTTCAAGCATTACAATGACCATAGGTAAATCTGGCAAAAATCTGAGTGAATTAATCAGCCAACAATTTGATGAAATTAACAAGTCAGTGGATTGGGTGTTTGGTTATAATGATTTTTAGCAAACTAGATTGCATTTATTGGACAGGCTCAGTATACTTACAGATTTGTTGAATTCATAGATGAATGGATGTATTTGTAAAATCTTGTCATAAATGAAATCATCTTTCTATCTCAAAACCAATGACTTTACATGATGTCAGCCCTTTTTGTTGTTGTTTTTGGTACTGTGTGTTTCATCACTGAACTACGTCCCAGCCCTTTTGTTTTTTGAGACAGGATTTCATTAAGTTGCTGAGGTTGGCATCGAACTTACAATCCTTTTGCCTCAGCCTTCCAAGTCACTGGGATTACATGATGTCAGCATTTTAAGAACCTGAAAACTTCCTGAGACCGCTGTTCTGGTTCTAGGGTTGGCAATACTCAGCACGTGTGAATCCCTACTCCAGATCCACTCGTTGCTTGCTCAGCTTCTTAGTGAGAGCAGTGCTTCCCTGTTTCTTCTCTGGGTTGAAGGCGACTCCTGACAGAGCTTGGAGTGAGAGGACCCAAGCTGGGCTCGTCTGCTCACTGGCCACAGAGCACTGTCAATTCATCTTTGAGCTCATTTCTTGTCTATTGCATGGAGATAATTCTGGTACCTGCTCTACCTTGTTCCCAGCATTTCTACAAATACCAAATAAAATATATAAATATTCTCTGGGATCAGGAAAGTGCTAGATGGATGTTAGTTCATTGTTGTGAAAATTAAAGTGACCCTGTGTAGTGGAAGGAGGCAGGGGACAGGGAGGGGGTTCCTCAGGAAGAATGACTAGGCCTGCTCCTTGGAAGAGGGTCACTTGTCACCTTTGCTGTTCGGTCTCTGCCTTCCTGGTCATTGACATATAGCTATAAACTGTCTCCCACAGGTCGTCTGACAGTGAGGAGCAAGAAAACACCAGTGGCCCTACAAATGCCTTCCCACTGGCCTTTTCATGGGTGAGGTCAAGCCAGTGGGGATAGGAGGAGAAGAAACCTGGACCCTGAGAAGTTCAGACTGGGTGGCGGCCTCTTCCATCTTCCCTCCCCTCTCTACCCTCACAGCTCTGCACCCAGCCCCAGAGGGGGGAGGGGGCTGAAGGGCAGTCTGCTGATCACCTTTGCTGCCCCATAGAAAGGAGTGTCTTGACTCCCTGGAGAAACCTGTCTGGTGAGGGCATGGAATGACATGGATGGCAGGTAATGGTATAAGCCTGGCAATAGCACCGAAGAAAAAGCTGAGGGTGGAAGAGAGATGCCTGGAAAACACTTGTTCTTCTCTTCCCTTTTCTCAAGAGGAAGAGTGAAGTCATTAAAGGAAGAAGAACAAGATGCCCTTCACAGGGAAACCAGCCATCAGGGTCAGACTCTTGGTTCATGAATGGGCAACTGACCTTGCAGCTACAGCCAGGGATCTGCCACCGCTAGAGGTCGCTGCCAGTCAGAGAGCTGGTGCCTCAACTCAGGCCTAGGCCACTTGCCACCACCCACTCAGTCTGGTTCACTGTCAAGGGTATATCAGCCCAGAAGGGACTTAACATAACAGTTCATTATACCTGAAATGCGCTTCTTCCTTCCAGAGAATTTTACATCCTCCATCTAAGTGCTTCTCCCTCTGAATAGCCAGCCCTTCAGGGGTGAAAGCACTTGTACACAGACAGACTCTGAATCAAAAGGTTTGAGGCTCACCTAATCCAGTTATTATGCAAACATGGCGCCTCAGCAATCTGGTTCAATTTAGACTGAACCTCAGTTCCAGGGCCTGTGACCGTGGCTAGTTTATTAAGACCTTTACAAAAGTTTCTTGGCTTTTTGCTAAGCTTAAGTGTATTAAGACCATTACAGGGCCCAGAGTCTCTAATTATGGAGTCCACATTTCATATCATATCTAGCACACTAGCATATACACATATTTTGCATTAAATATAATTTTTTTTTCAGGGCTGAGGACTGAGCTAGGAGCCTTGTGTGTGCTAAGCAAGCACTCTGACACTGAGCTAATCCCCAACCCCTAAATATAAAATTTTTGATGCGGAAAGGATCAAAAGGATTTTTTTATTATTCTTGCTTTTGGAATTATTTAGCTACAAGTATTCATTTACTACATGGCTGAGTGTGCTCTCTGGGCTGCCCTTGCATAACGCACAGGAAAGTTTAGACAGTGAGAAAATCAAACCTTGGCATTATTTCCAAACCCAGAATTTAGAAATGCTGAATTTACAATGAATGAGTTTGGCATGATTATATGTTTTATAGACATTTAATTAACATGCATTACTTTGTTTTTATTATTTTTGTGTTTTAGATCCAAAACCATTTTTGTGTGCATGTCTCGCATGTTCTCACACGCCATTGTAAAAAGCTCGTTGGCTGGGAGCTCTGTGCCGGGGAGGTCTACTAACCAGATGACTCTGCTTGTGGTTGCTGAAAGGCCTTGCCAAGAGTTTCCCTTGCCTCCCTTCCAATGTCTTTCGGATTCCTTGCTCCTGCTTATCTGCCTGTGTTTTGTTGCAGCTGGTATCAAAACTGGCCCCAAAGCTCAGCTCTTCCATTGTTAGACTGGACATTTCATCAGGCTGATAAGAAATTCTGAGGTCATGGAAAGCAGTCACTTAGGTACCTTGTGATCTTCTGCCACCTTCCTTTTCCAACCAGTGCCTCCTGCCTCTCACTCCACACCCTCCAAACTGTCTGTGTTTGCAGTATGCAGCGTGGGCACCCTGCCCAGGGCAGCTCTGCAGGCAGCCCACACCACAGTGTCCACTTGCAGTTTTTGACTGATTCTTTCTCAAATACCAGACAGTCCAGAAGTACCTGCATTGCCTAGCTCCCTTAAGCCCACAGAATGACATTTTCTCCATCACTTTTCATAAGCATTATCTCCAGGGTAGGTGTTGCAGCTGGACACTTCCAGAATAGGACCTCATCATCCATCGTGACAAGGACTTTGCTTGCCTTTTGGTCTGTTCTCACTGACAGAAAGTATTAAGATAAATCTGAATTCTGGCTTCATTTTGATCTGTTCCTAATCTGGTCTCTGGGCTCCTTTGATCTTCATCCTATCCTGTGAGCCATAGCGTGTCCCTGTTGGGCAGCTGAGGAGTAAGTGGTAAAGCCCACTGAGGTTCAGGCCTTTTATCCCCCATTCCTGGGCTTTCTCAGGCTCTTCCTGACCCTTCACCACACCCCACCCACCTTTTATTACTGGGCTTTCCTGGAGATCACACTGCACTGTGAATTTCCTTCAGCAAACAGAGGTTGTCTGCTTGTTGGAGTAAATAGCTCCCCCCACCCCAGGGCAGGAGGAAGCAAAAGGAGGGGAGCTGGGCAGCTTCTCCACTAGTCCAAGAAGCATTATGCCCAGGACCCACCATAGCCTTGAAATATTTCAGATTCTTTTAAAAACCAAGGGGGGGAAACCCTTATAGGTCAAAGAAAATGTTCTATTTAATATTATTTGTCTTCTTACTAATGCAACCATAAAATATAATTTATATATTTGCAAGCAAGCATGTGTGTGTGTGTTTGTGCGTGCGTTTGTGTTTTATGGAGGAAAGGACCCACAAAGGAAAAAGTACCCATGGACTTTAAGAGTCATGATATGACCCTAGTGAGCAAGGGTCTAGTCATTGAATTTGACATGTGAGGATTTTAGTGGGCAGTTATGCTACTGGGGTGACAGAGCTGGCACATCCTGGTCTAGGAGTGACAATGGCCCCTGGTAGATGAGCTAATTATAAGTCCAGTTCTGCCAGCATGGTCAGCATGCTGACCATATACAATCCTCTCAGGGAGTTTTCCTTAAGGGGAGATACCGTACAGGGTCTGTAGCAGTTGTTTTTCTTCCCCCAAAAGGAAATAGCATACAGCTTTGCCTTGGTTAGGTTCAGATTGGTTCCTTTTCTCATGTCAAGGCAGCAGGAGTTTGCGTTAAGCACCACAGGTGACAGAAGTGAAGTCCAAGGTCACGCTCCGCTCCGCAGGAAGGGGGATCTCTGCTCAGGGCAGTTTGCTTTCTCCTTCCAGTTCCACCCCAGTGACTGCTCAGCCCAGGGCGCCCTGAAGAACAGATGGGCAGTCCTCAGAGGCATAGCTCATCCTCACGCTGGCCACCCCCCTGGCCCTTCCCCGGGCGGCGGGCACTCGTAGCTCATCTGTGTTCTCAACAGAGAAGTGTGAAATGGTGAAGAGGGTAAGAAACCTGCACCAGCCTCTCTGTGCTTCATTCCCAGCTCTCCCACCTCCCTGCTGTGTCCTTTTTGAGCCTTGGTGTTGTTATGAGTTAAAACGGGGTAACATTGCCTGTTCATATAGTTGTTGTATTGCATAAGATAAGCCATGCAAAGCCCATAGAACCAGTGGGAGTTTAGAATTGGCAGTCTAAAAGCAGGGTCTAGAGCATGTGCCTTGAAGCTGGGTTTTTGTGCTTTGTATTATATAAAGAAATATCAGTAGCTTATAATCAAAGATCTAGTGCTTCCTGTCTGGCATGTAGGTAGTTCCTCTCTTCTTTTTAATGATAGTCATTCTACTGATCCATCCACCAATTATTTGCCTTCCTAGTTCTACCCACAACTCCACCTCCATCAGCCATGGGAAGGAAGAGAGTGTAGCCTGATGGGAGATGATCTGGGTATCTCATCAGGCGCCCTAGATGTGAACCCTGCTGCACCGCCCTTAGCTGGGAATCTTGGATGACCTGCCTCAACAATCTGGTCTCCTACTCCATTACTTTAAAATTAGGTCTTCCTTCCAGTTCTAATGCCTTAAGTTTTTTGACCAAGGCAAATTTGAAATTTCTTTTCTAATTTTTTAAAGAGAGAGAGTAAGAAAGAGTCCATTTTAGTTATTTTTTAAATTTTATTTTTAAAGAGAAAGAATCAATTTTATTCATTTTTCCATCTGGTTTTTGTTTTTCTGACATTTAGTTGTGTATGTGGTGCTGGAATTTGAACCTGGGTCCCTGCACATGCCAGGTAAGTGCTCACCTGCTGAATTACTGCTCCAGCCCCCAAATTTAAAGTTTCTTCACATCAGGAAAAGACTCTCTGTGTAAAGGTATTTCATGCATACACTCTGTATGCTATGAAAACAGATTGTACCCTGTTTTCCACAGACCTAGGTGAGGCAGGCAGAATGAACATTTGCTGCTTTCCATGAACTCTCCTCATCTCTCGTGCTGAAAGTGGAATTGACTTAAATTGCCCACCAGAAATTCAGGCATCGCTCCAAGTCTTTTTTTTTTTAAGAGAGAGAAACAACTTTATTTAGTTTTTCACATGGCCTTAGTTGCTCCAACATTCATTTGTGTACGTGGTGCTGGGGTTTGAACCCGGGTCCTCGTGCTTGCCAGGCAAGCGCCGAAACCGCTGAGCCACCGCTCCAGCCCCTCGAAGTCTTGCATGCTGTTACTGACCCCAGAATTCTCATACATTTCCCTGCGGGGACACTCTAATGTGAGAAAGGAAAATGGAGCTTCAGGGTTCATACCAGTGAGACTGACAAAATCCCTCTGGCAAATCCAGGAAAATCTACAATTCCAGAGAGCAAGGGGAAATCACACTGGATCAGACTTCATCAGCTTTCCCCACTGAGAGGTGACGTCTGACTTGAAAATCCTTGAGCTGGCAGTGCAGCCCAGGTTTGCTGTCCTTGAAGTTGACCAGCTGCGAAAGCAGGAGTTTTGGGGGAGAGTCCCTGTGGGCATATGGAGAGGGGCTAAAATGACAACCACATATTTATCAATAAACTTGGGGTCAGGGAGGATGGGAGAAAACCCATTCCTGGAATCTGTCCTTGCCTGTTCTCTTCCCCTGCTCTTTGCAGTATGGAAACCATTTAGCTGCAGATGGATGATTTCCCAGCCATATTGTTGGGACTACCCAGAGTAAATCACTTCCTTCTCTACCCGTGGGAAAAATCTCTCTTTTGCTTGGATCATAATTCAAACAGTCTGCTTCCACTGAGCTGAGAGTCAGAGATTGAGGATGGAGTGTGCCAGGGACAATGGGCCTGAGCTCCAAGAATTATGAGCAGTGAAAAGACAAGATGAAGAAGAGGTATCCCTGGGCTAACAGTCACTGCTTCTGACCAACTTACCTCCCGAAACTCAAAGAGATAGTATTCTTCTCTCAACCTAAATAATTTCTAAAAATAGAAATCTAAAAATATTTTAAAATACTATCTTATTAGTAAGACTTCTATTTATACAGAACTTCCTGGAAATCAATGTATCTCCTAAAGTGAGTATCATTTCCCCAATAGAAGAAATTACACACAAAAGTTAACTCAAAGTGGATTAAAGACCTAGGAATTGGACCAGAAATTCTGCAACAGCTAGAAGAAAATGTAGGCCCAACACCCCAACATATTGGGACAGGTACTGACTTCCTTCACAAGAGTCCTAAAGTGAGGGAATAAAGTCAAGAATCAATTAGTGGGATTGCATCAAATTAAAAAGTTTCCACACAACAAAGTAATTAAGAGTTCGAAGAGAGAACTTACACAATGGGAGAAAATCTTTGTCACCTGCTTCACAGAGAGGGGATTAATATCCAGAATATATAAAGAACTAAAAAAATATAAAAACCCAATTAATAAATGGGCATAGGAACTAAACAGATGCTTCTCAGAAGAAGAAATACAAATAGCCAACAAATACTTGAAAAAATGTTCAGCATCCCCAGCAATCAGCAAATCAAAACTACATTGCAATTTCTTTTTCTTTTCTTTCTTTTTTTAACTACATTATAATTTCTTTTTCTTTTCTTTCTTTTTTTTTTAAAGAAAGAGACAGTGTGAGAGAGAGAAGCAATTTTTATTTAGTTTTTCATGTGACTTTCGCTCCTCTGACACTTTCTTTGTGTGTTTGAACTCGCATTTTTGCACATGCCAGGCAAGCAAACCACTGAGCCACCGCTCCAGCCCCCTACATTGCAATTTCATCTCACTCCAGTCGGAATGTCAGTTATCCAGAATGCAAGTAATTCTAACTGCTGGTGAGGATAAGGGGAAAAGGTACACTCATATACTGTTGGTGGGACTACAAATTAGCACAGTTACTCTGGAAAGCAATACGGAGATTCCTCAAAAAAACTAGGAATGGGGGCTGGAGTGGTAGCTTAGTGGTTACAGTGCTTGCCTGGCATGTGCAAGTATGTGGGGTTCAAACCCCAGCCACGTACACAACAAAGCGTCTGAGCAACGAAAGCCACATGAAAAACTAAATAAAATTGATTCTCTCTCTTTCTCTCTCTCTCTCTCTCTCTCAGTGTGTCCCTCTTTAAAAAAAAAAAACAAAAAAACAAAACTAGGAAAGGAACCGCCATATGAAACAGCTATCCCAGTCCTTGGTGTATATCCAAAAGATGTAAAATAAGCAGAATATAGGAGTATAGTCACATCAGTTTATAGCATCACAATTCGCAATAGTCAAGCTATGGAACTAGCCCAGGTCCTCATCAACAGACAAATGGATAAAGAAAAGGTGGTATATACAGAATGGAATTTTACTCAGCCATAAAGAAGAGTGATATTATGGGATTTGCTGGAAAATGAATGGAACTTAAGCTAAGTGAAATAGCCAGACCCAGAAAGTCAAGGGTCAGATGCTTTCTCTCGTAAGTGGTAGCTAAACCAAAATTTAAAAAGAAAGAAGAAAAGGGGGGCACGGGGGAATCCCATGGAAATAGAAGAGAGATCAGTGGAGTAGAGGAAGGGAATTGAGAGGAAGGGAGAGGAGATGGGTAAAGGGAGGAACAGTGGAATGAAGCTGACCAAGCTATCCTATGTACATACACGAATATACCACAGTGAATTTCAATTTCAGGTATATCTATAATGCACTGATTTTTTTAAGATAGAAAGGGACAGTGAGAGAGAAAGAGAGAATCAATTTTATTTAGTTTTTATGTGACTTTCATTGCTCTGACTTTTCATTGTGTACATGGCGCTGGGGTTCGAACCCACATCCTCGGGAATGCCAGGCAAGAGCAGCCATAACTGCTGAGCCACTGCTCAAGCCCCTAAACTGATTTTTTTTTTAAAAGAACTACAAATAAATAGAAGAAAGATCAGAAGAATAGAGGAAAGGGAGCAGGGGAAGAGAGGAAGGAAGGGAAAGGGGAAGTACTGGGGAACTGAATAAAATTGTATGCCATGCTTGTATAATTATGTCAGAATGAACCCCAATACTATGCATAACTATAATGCACTAATAAAAATTTTGAAAAGGAGATTACATCTAGCAATTTTGCAAAAAATACTGGAATAAGCTGATGGGATAAATAGAGGAGCACAAACAACCTCCTTCAAGAGACAACAAACTTTTTCTGTAAAGGGCCAGATAGTAAATAATTTAGACTTGTGGGCCAAAAGGTCTTTGTCACAACTACTAACCCTGTCTTCATATCACTGAAACAGCCAGAGACAATAATTACATAAATGAATGAATTTGGCTAGGCTCCAATAAAACCTTACTTATGAATGCTGGAATTAAAGTTCATATAATTTTCATATATCATGAACTACTTTATTTATTTATTTATTTATTTATTTATTTATTTAATGGTGTAGGGATCAAACCCAAGGCTTCATGCATATGAGGTGAGCACTTTACCACTGAGCCACCTCCTCAGTCCTTGAACTATTTTCAGTTATTTTTTCAATCGTTTAAAAATTTAAAACCCATTCTTTACTCTCAGGTTGTAAAAAAACATGGTAGGCTGAATTTGACCCATAGACCATAGTTTGCCAAGCTCTACTATAGAGGGTTTCCAGGGCAAAATCATGAAAAAGTTAGCATTTTGTTTTTGATTAGTATATCATTTCTCTAACAGCACTTATGCTTTAAAATAAGACAAGTGAGTAAGGAAAATAAAAGTCAAAGGAAAAATTATTATTACTATTATTATCGTTATACTGGGGATCAAATCCAGGGACACTTTACCACTAAGCTACATTCCCAGTCCTTTTTTTTAATTTTATTTTTTAAATTTTCAGACAAGATCTTGCTTCATGGCTGAGCGTCTCACTAAAATGCTGATACTGGCCTCAAACTTTTGATTGTACTGCATCAGCCACCCAGTCTCCAGGATTTATAGATGTGCACCACTGCAACTAGTGGGGAATTTAAGAAGACTAAGGGAAAAGGTATTTTGCAATTTTTTTCTTTTAAGGAGAGAGGGACAGTGAGAGAGACAGAGAAAGAGAGAAACAACTTTATTGAGTTTTTCACATGGCCTTAGTTGCTCCAACACTCAGTTGTGTACGTGGTGCTGGGGTTTGAACCCGGGTCCTCGTGCTTGCCAGGCAAGTGCTGAAACTGCTGAGCCATCGCTCCAGCCTGAGAAAAGGTATTTTGAAGAAGGTTTCTCAATTGATGCCTTGTAAAGAACTACTAACTTTACCTTCAGGCTGAATGAGTTTCACTTCTACCAAATCCAACAGACTTCTATTGATTTCTGTTATATTTCAAGGACACACTAAGTGCAAAGATGATGAAAAACCAGCCTCCACCCCCTGAGAGGGGCAACTGCAGCTAAATAATGCAGGGTCCTGTGGCAACCAGCTTTCTGTTGCTCTAATAGCTGAGCTAATCAACTTGTGGATGCACGAGGTTCATTCTGGCTTACATTTTTGGAGGTTCCCGTCCATGATCTGTTGGTCCTGTTGCTCTTGGGCCTGTGACAGTGCATCACATCATGGTGGGAGCACATGGCAAAGCAAACCTCATTGCCAGAGAGAGAAAGGAATCAGGGTCCCTTTAACCCTTTTCAGGACACACCTTCGATGACTTAAAGATCTCCCACTAGGTCCCATCTCTTAAAGGTTTCACTCTAGAGACCAAGCTTTCAGCATATAGGTCTTTGGGGGACACTCAAGATCTAAACTCTAGCAGGACCTTTCCATTTAATATCGAGATTCATTCATTCACTGAACAAATATTTATTGAGCATGTCAGATCTTTGGTTAGATTCTGTACATCCAAGCTAAATAAGTTGTAAAAATGTTTATGGTAAACAACTTCCTATTAGCTTACTCTTATCTTTGTTTGAGGGGAAACTGAGGCAGAGAGGGTCAAGGTGGCTGTCTCAGATGGAATAGTAAAGAAGTTGACAAAAGTGTGGTTACAATCTGCCTTAGCAGGACTGAGATTAGGATGAAATGAATTCATATGCAAGTACTTTTGTGACTTGATGGAGTGAGCATCTTCTTAAGCTTTCTACCCTAGCACCCTAATTGATACACCCCAGTTCGGACCTATGCATATCCCCCTCAGATCTGCCATGGTTTTGGAAAGAGTTGGAGCCCTCCAGTTCAACTGGACTCCTTCCTCAGTGCCTACTCCCTCCCTGGCAGCACTGCTATGGACATCCCCTTTCCCTTTAGCCAGAGAGGGAGATGGGCTCAGATGAGGGGATGTCTCAAGCCCACTATGGCTTCTGAACTTCTCTCTGCCTGCTCACTTGACTCTGTGGAGTCTCATCAAAGAGAGTATCTGTGGTTTTAGTTACCTAGTGCTCATGTCTTCTTCCTAAAAGGTCCTGATTTCCTGGTGAGGAGTTGAAGAAGTGCCTCTTTCTCACGAGACACAGTCTCTGGAGACCTCACTCTCCCAGAGGTAGGCAGGACTGGGCAGGCCATCAGGGACTCCCTCTTGGGAGTAGAGATCCTGAGCTGAATAAGCTAGTTTCTGTTTCTTATCACAAACTACTGTGACACCTACATACTGTTAGAACCAAAGAGACTCCATTTTGTGTTCTCCCCGCCTAATAAGGAAGCAGCATTCTAACATACTTAAAATAGGTTATTGAAAAATTCTCCTCCCTAATCCAGGTTGAACAATGAGGTAACAAGACATTTTGCCCCAACTGCTACTTTCTGCTTTTGTATTCAGCTTGCTTGCTTGGCAATAGGACTAGTAACAGGAGGCTCTTTACCCTTTATAAGCTCTGCTACACTGCTAGAAGGTGCGTCATTCTGAGACCTAATGTTTGGGGGTCCAGATTGGTTGCCACTGGCCAGCTTAATAAAGGCTTCTTTGGCTTATGTGTGAGTGGCTGGAGTGGCTTTATCTCAGTTTGGGTGCAACATTACTGTCTGAGTATTGGCCACACTACACACCAACTCATATCTCAGAGCCCTGCTACTCAAAGTGTGGCCCATGAATTGCTGCATTTGGTATCCCTGGGAGCTGGTGAGAAGTGCAGAACCTCAAGCCAGCTCAGACCAGTCGGAATCTGCACTGGGTCTTGAATGTGTGGGTGGCTCTGCACCTTTCGTCACCCTATCACTCTTCCTCACCACCATGAGGTCCGGGGCAGGGGCTAACTCACTGAAACTCAGGGAGGTTCAAGGCTGGCCCTGCCTGCTCAGGGATCCTGAGCTAAGGGCTTCTGGGGTTTGCTCACCTAGTGCCTAGTTGACGGTTGACTCTAAAAGAAAGACATTTATTTCAGAAAATTACCTTTGGCCAGGCATGGTGGCACTAGCCTATAATCCCAGTGGCTTGGGACTCTGAAGCAGGAGGATCACAAGTTCAAAGCCAGCCTCAGCAACTTAGCAAGACCCTAAGCAACCTAGCGATACCCTGTCTCAAAATAAAAAATAGAAGAAGGGGATAGGGATGTGTCTCAGTTGTTAAGCACCTCCGGGTTCTGGGTTCAATCCCTGATATCAGAAAACAAACAAAAAAACCCCCCAAAAACAAAAAGCAAAACCTTTGAACAAACCTCTCTCCAGAGAAGCTCCTCCCCTTTCAATATTTGGAACAATGAGGCTGAGACTCGTGGGAGTAAAGTTTCCCCACTGTTTTAGTCAGCTTTTTTCACAGCTGTGATCCAAAGACCTGACAATAATTTTAGGGAGGAAGGGTTTATTTTAGGACTCACAGTTTCAGTGGTCTTAGTCATGGAAGCCCGGCTCCATTCCTCAGGGATCAAGGAGATGACAAGCATGGCTCCAGAGAGCTCAAGCCATCACATCAGGAAGCAGAGTAGAGAGAGAACTCCATGCCAGATACAGAATATGTGCTCAAAGGCAAGCCCCAATGACCCACCTCCTCCAGCTACACCCTAGCAGCCTACAAAGGCCAGCTAATCCCTGTACCCTAGGGGACCAACTCACTGATCAGGTTAAGGCTTCCATAATCCAATTATTTCACCTCCACCTTCCCAAATTGTCACCTGTGAGCACCTGGGGGACACCCCACAGTCAAACCATAACACCCACAAAGTCCATTAAGCTAAGATGGAATGTGGTAGATATTGGGTTTCTTTCCTCTAAAAGGGGTCAGGAGTGAAGAAAGGATATTAACGCCCCTAATACTAATGAATAGTCTGCCATATACCAGGTCCTGGACATGCTTTATCTTTTGTTCTTTAATACAACCGTTAAGAGGCAGGTGTAATCTTTTTGCCTCCTGGTACTGGAGATTGAGCCCAGAAGTGCTGTACCACTGAGCTACATCCCCAGCACTTTTTAAAAATGTTGAGACAGGGGGGTTGGAGTGGTAGCTCAGTGGTTATCACACTTGCCTGGAATGCACAAGGATGTGGGTTTGAACCCCAGCACCACATACACAATGAAGTTTTGGAGCAAGGAAAGTCACACGAAAAACTTAAAAAAAGAAAGAAAAAGAAATTCTCTCTTTCTCTCTCTCACTGTCCCTCTCTCTTTGAAAAAACAAAATGCTGAGATAGGGTCTTGCTAAATTGCCCAGGGTAACCTTGAACTTGTGATCCTTCTGCCTCAGCCTTCTGTGTAGGTGGGATTATATGTGTGCACCACCAGCCTTGCCAGGGACAGGCTTTTAAAGAGGAGAAAACCAAAACTCAGAAAGACCAAGTAACCTGTCTCAAATTCCCCAGTGGTTAACTGGGAAGAACTAGGGATTGAACCCTGTTTGACCCCTGTTCCAGGTTCACAAAAGCACACCAAACAGACTTTTAAGGTATAAATGTGGTTGGTATTTCCTGCAGGTGATTTTGGTGGCAGTGATGGTGGTGATAATGGCTCTGTGTGTGGATATGTGGACATGCATTGAGGGAAGGTGAGGTGTGTCGCCAGGAAAGTCCAGAACATGAGTGAGAAGCTTGTGAAGGAGCCCAGAGCTTCTTGGTGGTAAACTATGGCACTAATGAGATTTGTGGTTAGCTCAAGACACCCTTTGCAGTGGAAGGTATTTATAACTCAAGAGAAATTATCACTAAACTATAAAATAAGTGCAAGACAAATTTCTATTTTTTTAAATGAAGACTTTATCAATACTTCTTTTTGAAATGTAAAATATAAATTAAATTTGAATTTGAATTAAATATTGATTTCTAGCATACTTTTTCTCATTCTTTTGGGTGCCCTGATTTTGCCAGCATACTCAGTACAAAGTACCCTGTAGGGTAATCCAACTCTGAGGAGTGGAGATGACCTCCCACTTCCCTTTAATGCCAGATCTGAGGCGGACGCTTGCTCTTCCTGCTATCAGGAGGTGGCTGTATCCCTCCATCTAGAAGACAGGGGCATGCACCATTGTTAGGGAGGCAGGTAGAATGCAAACTCATGTAGTCACTGCCCTAAGGATTTCTGGATTGTCTGCTCTCCCCATTCCTGGGCTCTCAGTCAAGAATGTAATTGAAGCCCTAGCACAATAGAGTGTGAAAGGAAAGATGTCCCCTGGTGTCGGGTACCTTGGCCAGCCAGACCTAAAAGCATAGGGCAGATGCTTGGCTTTTTTCCTGGTGCTGGCTGGGCCCCTGTGTCCTGCCCCATATCAGAACTCCTCTCTAGGCAAAAGCCACAGCCAGCTAAGAACCAAAGCCCTGCCTGCCCCAGCATGCCACAACCTGCTCCACTAAGGACAGCCTGCTTCCTCCTGGCAACCCTTCTGTTTGAAGGCTAAAGATGAAGAGGCAGGAGCCACACGCAAGCCCAACAAAAGGAATCATGAAGCAACACCTTAGATGCTAAGGACTTCACCAGAGGAGCACCAGGACGTGCTGACATCAGCTTTCAAGTGCACCAGTGTCTGAGAGTAAAATCAACAAGCAGGTGAGCAGGTGTGCAGGTGTTCAGTGTCATTGAGAAGTCTCCAGGAAACCTAACCCGGAAGGCAAACCCCCATCATTCCCTGGGGCAGACAGAGGACCTGGGCACTCTGTTCTGGATGCCATGAGGGGAGGTAGCTCCCTGGACAGCTGTTGATGGTTGGTCCTTCCTGGAAGGGAGCTCTTTGCACTATTCACCAATGCTGGATTTTAGAAGCCTTGCTTCCTGGGGATTTCTGGGGAAGATCTATCAAGCTATCTAGCCATGGCCCTGACCCATCCTGATTATCCTGATGAAATGAACATCAGTATTGGCCCTGAAGAAGATAACACAATATCACAGCCTCCCAGGTGAGTAGGGAAGAGGCAAGGGGCAGCCTTTTCTTTGAAGCCTGGGGAGGGTGACTATAAGGGCTGATTGTAGGGATACAAGACTCAGGCATTTCAATAACACAGCAGTGGAAGCTGCCCATTGTTGAGAGTTTGCTGTGTTATGTACTCTACTAAAAACTTCACATGCGATAGCTTATTTAACAACGTCTTGAATTTTATGATGCAGGTATTATTATTATGCTCCCCATTCTACAGATGGGGAAACAATCACAGAGAAGTTAAGTAGCTTACTTAAAGTCACACAACCGGTAAGTGGAAGAGGTGACTTTCAATTTCTGGTCTTATTTCAAAGCCAGGACTTTACCCATTACCTAGGCTGCCTCCTTAGCAGAGCAGTTTTAAGTTTCCTTTCTGGCTTAATCCTTCCTCCATCAATGTTTATTACTTAGTGGTTGAGGGTCCTCCTCAAACTGAGAAACTGGGCAGTGCTTCTGAGGCCACACACCCATTATACATTTGTGATTGTATATCCACAGGCAAAAGAGGAGAGCTGTGGTGAACACATGGCTTAAAGTTCCAGTTTTCATATTTATGCTGGGGAGGGGACAGATGAAGAAGAGGAACAGAAACACAGAACATGTGGAGCTAGATTTCTTAAAGATCTCTACCCCAACCAGTTTGGGAGCAGTGTTTTATTTTTGTTTCTAAGAACCCAAAATCTGAAAATAAAACAAATGGGCTATCTAGTCCTGGCTGGAGCTGGAATCACTACATAGTTAAGAAACAGCTTAATTGTATATTTAGATTATGTCTATACTTAATAGTTTTTGTTTCAAAGTGTTTTGTTTCCCAAAAGTCAGAAAATATCCACATTACAAAGAATCTCAAATCAGTCCTAGCTATGAGAGCAAAAAATTAGAAACAACCTAAATGATAAAAAATAAGAGAACAAATTATAGCACATTAACCAGAAGAAATATCATATAATAATATCATAAAGCTTAGGTTATCAATATAGGAAGGGCTTATGCAAAAGTTTTTGAGTACAAAAGTTTGAATAAAAAACCTTATGTACACACACAGGTAAAATAAATGGAAAACAAAAATTTCTTTTTCTTCTTTTTTTAATGGTGGTAAAATTATGGGTAATTTTTCCTTTGCAGATTTTCTCTGGTGTATGCAAATGAAAACCTCAAAATGTATGCAATTACATGATGGTTCTTAGGCGCACATTTTGGCTTCTTTACCTTGCAATTCTGTATCCAAATGTGGCAAATATGTTTCCATTTGAACCTGGAAATTGCAGTATGAAATTTACATGTTCCTTTAAATATACCACACACATCTATTGTTGTTATACAAATTGGGATTAATTCTTAGGCTGGAGTCTTTTTGATTCAAATGTAATTATGCATGTTTATCAGTAAAACTTTATTGGTTTTTGGATAAGAAGGGAAACTAGAGAAGGGCAAGCTCCCACCCCAGCCGAGCAGCTCCTGCTACCGCAGCAGTGAAACCCAGTTCTCTCTTGCACAGTGCCCTAGCTTTCATCTTTCTTGGAAGGCTGGAAAACAGGTTACTTGGAGACACCCAGTACTCCTCACCTGTTAGGGCTCTGTATTTTTCTAAGGCTTTTGAAGTCAGACAACCCAAGAGGATCGGGTTCTATCTTCTCTAGCTACTACAAGAAACCATGCTGGAGAGTCTCCCAGGGAAGTAAATGTTAGAGGACATTCTCATTCTTTGGCTTTTCTAGAAAACCAAGACTCCCTAGCAGAATAGAAAGCTGATTTTATAGTCTAACAGTTTTATTTACTTACCCTCTACCCTTTCCTCTAAAGATCAAAAGATGCCTAGGACAAAATCAAAGTTATGGTGGGTAAAACCAAAGTCAAACAAAAAACTCCCCCAAACCAAACACCAAACAATCCTAAAAGCAAAGAAAGAGATGCTTTTTTTTTTTGGTCTTTGTTTTTTTTTTTTTTTTCACTAGGGATTGGACCCAGAGGTGCTTAAACACTGAGACACATCCCCAGCCCGTTTTTATTTTTTAAAAAAGCCTTGCTAAGTTACTGAGATCCTTCTGCCTTATCCTCCCCAGCTGCTAGGATTACAGGTGTGTGCCACTGTGCCTGGCTAGGAGGGAGTTCTTAAATGAGAGTGCTATAATAATGAACAAAAAACTCAGCGGGCACAGTAAATAGTAAAACCAAAGCCTATCTAAGCCAGTAAAGCTTATTTCTAAGATTTGAAAGCGAGGGTGAATAGTGACCTGCCTGTGGCTGGAGTACCTTGGGGGATATGCCCCAGGACCTTTCCCACTGGTTATAGGGGAATGAAATCTTCCTGGAAGGGAACATGCCTATTTTCCTTATGCTCCTGTATCGTTTACTCTCAATTTGTCATGTCATCAGATCCTATTTGTGTGTATATATTGCTTCTTCTGGATTTCACAGACTCCTTGAGGCCAAGAAGTCTGTTTTGTACCTTTTTTCTGTATCATCCTACAAACCCCAACCTACAGCTACTAAAATAATGTAAATCCTAAATGGAAATGGAATTCAATTCTTAGTCTTTTAGGCCAAATTATGAAGCTTACTTTCCATATATTCTGTAGTTAACAGAAGACAATATGGAAGCTCTTTTGCATTTGAGAGTAGAATAAGAGATTAGAGTAACAAAAACTTCAGTAGGTGGTGGGGGAATGAAAGTCAGAAGCAGGAGATATTCTAGATAATTTTCAAGAAGGGGGTTAGCAACTCAAAGAAGCAAATAGCTCTGCCAAGATTTGAGATCCAAAACAATTCATTGAGACTCATTTTCTTTACATTTATTACATTCTTATTCCTAGGCAAATTACTCTGCCTTTGTACCCTTCTAATTTCTCGAGAGGGGACTGAGCAGTCCTGGAGTATTCTGGAAAGGAGTGTTGGTGGACTATAGCAGGAAAAAAAAAAAAAAGACATGGCAGTGACAGTCTTCAAGCTGAATAAGCCAACAATTAATCATTTTCAGGCTGCCTGGGCTCCTGAGATGCTGACAGGCCAGCACACCCATCCTGTGCATGCTTCCATTTCTATGTGGATCACTGGGATTTTAGAAACTGTGCTTAATCCTTTTGGGGATAGTGAAGAGGTTCACTTCATGTGCTTGACCACAGCATGATTTAAAAGTAATTCGTTGGCAATTTTTTTATTGTGAACCATGGTTTTCATGAAGGAAGTAAACTTGAGATGGGGTACAGAGTGTGGATGCTGGTGCAGGATGTGGTAAACCCATCAAAACCCAGCTCACTGGAACACTGAAGGGCTATACAATTCTAGCACAGGCATCTGGGAGTTGATTTTCAATTTCTGAGTGTAAATAAGAGTTCCACTGGGAAGGCAGTATTCCAAATCCTTTGAGTTGAAAACAGATTGGGACTCTATCATGCCATGTGCTGGTGTCTCTCTCTGTCCCCCTCCCCATGCAACATCCACCAAAAGGAAGTGGCTCTTTATTCCTGACCCACCCATGCTCAGCAAGTCCCTGGGAAGATGGAAGTAGAGTTGTTCCTCTGCCACAACACACAAAGGATACCTTACCTTTACTGCCTTTCCTCTGGACAGGGGGATGACTTTCCCAGAAGGAATGAAGGCCGAACTGCCTTCCTTTACATTGCAGCCAGGCCTATGAGCAGTATTCTGAATTCTGTTTACTTGGACTCAGCAGCAAATCCAAATGGAATTTGAGAATGGAGTAACAGAAACCTATTCTCAAGGGTCAGCGTTTTGATTAAAAGTGAAATGTGACTCTATGACTTCAAAACATTCTTTGCCTTCTGTGCACTGATTAACAACTTTGAAACTATTACTGGAGCTTGTTTCTGGGTCAATTTGTTCAATCAAAAAACATGTCATTCACATGTGGTGCATCCTGGCCATGCAATGAATGGCCTCCAGGTCAATGGTACTGGGGATGCTCATTTCAAATGAAAAGATGTAGTTAGTTTCCCTAAGGGAATAAATGCAGGAGGGAAGAAAGCCCAGGGCCAAGGAACAAAGGACTGGAGTGGGTGTTTCATCTGGTTCTTAGCTTGCCCCTCTGCTGAGTGAACTCAACAGCTGAATGGCCTGGAGCAAGCCACTTAATCTCTCTAGGTCTCCTTTTCCTCTGGCCTTGGTGGTCAGAAGGGGCAGTGTTTTGCTGCATCAGCATTTTAGTTCTGGGCATCAGCCTTGGCAGGCTCTGATAAGGCCCTGACTCAACTCTTTGTTCTCCAGGGCCTTGGAAACAAATAGAAATAAAATTCTCATAGGCAGCAAGAACCAGCTTTCTCCTCTGGGTCGATGCCCATTTGTCAAAAAATTGGCAAAGTCACATTCATGTTGGTGAACTCTTAACGTAGCTCTATTCATTGTGTGACACACAGAATTTATGACATCTGTTAGTGGAATGTAGCTCTGAGAACCCTCAATGCCAAAAAGTACATATAGTGAAGCGAACACTTCTTGTACTGCCTGACATTTCTAATTTCTTTGCAAACCTGTCTCTAACATGGGAAACGATGGCTCCCCAAACACACTAATGCTTTTTGTTTTGATGTGAGAATTCAGAATTTTCTTCCTTTACACACATATCTGATTATAGACTTTTTTTTTTTTTTAAAGAGACTGGGACAGTGAGAGAGACAGAGAAAGAGAGAAACAACTTTATTTAGTTTTCACATGGCCTTCATTGCTCCAACACTTAGTTGTGTATGTGGTACTGGGGTTTGAACCCAGGTCTTCATGCTTGCCTCCAGGCAAGCACTGAAACCGCTGAGCCACTGCTCCAGCTCCGATTATAGACTTTTTAAAAATTACATCTATAAACTGTGTTGACAAGTTGCGAAAATGGTTAACACACCTTCACATATTTATTCAAGTAAAAATGATATATTTTTGTAAAGTAGAAAAAAAATTTGGGCTCAAGACGTTAAACTCTGGAATATACACACCAGCATACACAAAAGGTAGATTTTGTTTCTGCAAATGGATCTCTAGGAACAATAAGTAAGGAAATTGTTCCCTTCACGGCTGATGGCAAAACAGTTCAGAATGTATCCACAAAATACTTATTTCCTCTTACTAAAGGACAGTAGAACTTTCATCAGGAATTTTTGTTTTTGAAGATGTTTACATCCTCCTCTTTCTCTGTGGGTTCTACCATGCTTTGCTCTGCACAGGGCAACTGCTCCACCACTCACTCTGAAATTGGGCCTGCTGAGTTTCAGCAATGGGATTCAGAATTGAATCTTGAATTCTCTCTCTACGCTTCATGGGTCTGTAGCTGGCGACCCCATCATCAGTGTTAGTCTGGGTCTTTCTATGCTGGAGGCCTAATCTACTGAGCCTGACTGCACAGGGCAGCCTGCTCAGAGGTTATCATGTTGAGTCAGAACCAAGGCGTGTGCCATATGGAGACATATCTGTTTTTAATTTCACAGATCATTCTTGGAATTGGTATGATACATTATTAATTGATCTCATCTGATCCATAAAACCCAGAGGCAGACTGATGTTAAACCACTCACTTGTGGTCATGTCAGCTGCTAAACCTACCTATATCTTCCTAGCCTCCTCTCCTAAATATGCTTGATGCTTCAACTGTCTTCACCTCTATCTAGGCATTGCTTTTCCGCTTGTTGGAAACAAGCGGAAGAAACCAGACAGGACTTTGGAGTCCTACAGGCCAAGGATTGAGGCTCAACCCCACTACTTGTGAGCTATGGAACTATGAGTTGACTTGGCCTCTCAGAGTCTGTTAGTAAAATAAGGAATGATGTGAAGCTTAAATAACCCCTGTGAGTACGGGCTCCAGTATGTATAAATGCTATCCGAGAACATTAACTGTCATCTTCATTTGGGGTAAAGTTAAAGTGTTCGCCAGGATTCACAGACAGCTATTAAATCCCAGAGGTGGTCTAAAGGAGCACACAGGCAAGCGGAGGGAGGACAGCAGGAGTTAGTTTCATGAACCAGCCTAGGTGCCCAGAACTGTGCTCCACTTCTTTAGGTTACACACTTGATCTCCACAACAGTAACCTGTTTGCTAGGTGTTAATCTCATCTCCATTTTACAAAGCGAGCACCTCAGATCTAGGGCCTTAACAGGTTAGACAGTAACAGTTAAGTCTCGATCTGCAGTCAGATCTGGCTCCCCAGGTCAAAGAGTGCTGGGTTTAGGAAAGGCTTCCATGACTGAAGCAGATTTTTTTTTTTTTTTTTTTTAAGCTGAGTTCTGGCAGGGTGAGCTAAGGGTAGTAAAACTATAGAGAAGGTTGAGACCTACAACACTTTTCTTGGGACCAGAAGAGAGTGTTTTGGAAGTGGGACTTAGAAGCCAGACCTCCAGGCTCTTGTTTGGGTTTTTTGCTTTATAGTCTGTGTCTTTCTGCAGTGAAGAACATGCAAGAGATATTTCATACTTTTGAATGAAAAATATTATAGCTACATGCCAATGCATTTTCATTTATTTCCATCCAACCGTTTGCTGTTTGAGAACATCTTTTTTTCTCCTATAGCACAACTTAAGTTAACTATTATTGTTTATAATGTATGTGTTGCTTTAGTGTCTTCAAAAGCTATGGAAACAACCAATGATGTTTTCAGTTTCCATGTCTGAGAAAAGGAAGATGCACTGGAATTTGCAACTTGTTCAAGCTACAAAGCAGAAAATCATTAAGACCCATTAAAGCTGAACTTTTAAGTGGAATCACAACACTGTGGACCAACAGATTTGGTACATTAACCCACCATCGGTTGATGTGTGCATATTAGGGCTAAAAACTTAGCTGATATGTGAGTAAGAAATTCCCAAAGCAGTATAACCACTGCAAAAGGTCTCTATATCCATGTAGATACATACCAGTAATATGGAAAACAACTTTTGGAAAGAGCACTTCCAGCGTGCTGTGACCTTAACAAACCAAAATCATGCTGCCTTTACTGCTTCTGAGAGGGTAACGCATGAGTCCCTGCTTCCCTCTGGACTCTGGCTTAAGAAAATTTGGAGGTCAGTTACACAATCTAAACTTTACAAAGTAAGAACATACAAACAACAGGACCACCACATTTAGAAAATGTCCTACAATGTGCATTTTATTTCATATCATTATACAATGTTTACATATAGTTATAACTCTTGAGAAAATGTTTTTTATTTACCAATTGTATGTAGTGCCTAAATCACTTACTTTAACATGGAGAATAGGGAAGAGTGGAAATTCACATTGGATGCTGTTCTACAGAGTTGTTATGGGCTGCAAGTGTGCCGATCAGAAAGGAATGGAAGTCTTAAAAGAGCAGTGTGGCTTTCAAATCCTTGGTTTCAGTGAATACAAGCATACAGGATGGGATCCATAGTCTCATCTTGCAGTAAAACTCAAGACAAAATAAATTAGTGTTGGACAGAATTCTAAATTGTACAATAATGAACAAAAGGCCACAGAGGCCCTTTTGTTTAAAGTAGCACCAATCCACACCTGATTGTCTCCAAAATCAATCTTCCTGTTGCTCCTGTCATTGGCACTTTGGAAATCTTTCTGCTTTAGTGAGGATTCTTACACTGACTAAGCAAACTGTGGCTAAACTCTACAAGTCTGGCAATGTTGACCTGGGAATGGCACATCTAAACCATTATTGCCCTGATGTGGGCTTGCCTTCTTTGGTGTGTTTTCCCTACCTCCTGCCCTAACTGGTGTTTTGTGGACGTTTCTGTGACAGTGGTAGAAGTAAAGTAAAAATGCATTTAAGGGGTTTCATGGTAAGCAAGTGTTTAAAAACAAAACAACAAAAACAAAATGAAAGAATGTGGCCGCATCTAGGGTGGCTTTCACATGTTGTTTAACTCCAGTAAAGTCTGATCCAGCATCTGGTGCATACTAAGGTTTTCTTCCTTGGCATGAGCCACTTTCTCTGTGGTGGGATTAGAAAATTAAGTCATGAATAGCTGCACTTTGGACACAGTGGTGTTGTGTACATTCAGGCAGGCAAACATCAATCACAAACACAGAATGAGATGATTAGAACTAGGCATGCTTTTAAGACATTACTCATTTCTAGACAAGGACCTAAGATGGGAAAGACATCTTTAACCCAAAGGAACCACAGGCACAGCAGTCCCAGCACCAGCACCAACACTCCACCCTGGGAATAAAATGCAGGGTGGGTTTGGTGAAGGTTTACCAATTGTATGCTGTCGGACTAGGGAAGGGTAAAAACCAAATACAACTTGCAGCACTGTTACACAAACCGGAGAAGTTAATACCAGCAGACGCTTCTGTGTTACAGGCAGTTAAAGGTCTGGGAGTCGTGTTGTAACACGGCCTCACAGAAAACAAAGATGACATAATAGATTTTTAACAACTTTAAAATGATTTATTTCTGCTGCTCATAAAATTATCAACATGTTTCATGCACACTTCATTAGGACATTCTCTTAATATTTTATAGTATTCTATTTATTATTAGCAAGACATTCTCAGCAGATTCCAACAACACCATTAAACTAAATAAAGCATACCTTTCAGACAACCAGGGACTTCTGACATGAGCTCGTTTTCAAAAGCTATTTTGCCCAAGCATAGGGACATTTAATTATATTCAAACACTATACCAGATATGAAGAATTTAAGAATACAAATAAGTAATTATATATTTACTTAAAGCAGGACTCATAGTTGTCTGTGGGAAACAGAAAACAATTTTTTTGTTCCTCATTATGTATTAGTTGAAGATGAGGACTTAGTATTGCAAAAGAGTGCTGTTATAAATATTTATCCATATGCATATGCCTTTTACCATAAAAGTTGTTTTGGGATTAAAGAGAATTATTCCTGATACATAGAGGAAAATACAGGCAAAGCCAGTGCCTTTCAGCAGATTCTTTTCATTTGCATTTCTGCAAAAGTACTGTTTTCAACCCTGTTAGCTGTGGGTTGGACAGTCTCAGATTTCCTGCACATGGGCTCCATTCCTAGAATTCAGCCCAAGATTTTTCACACTTTTTAATCCTCATTCAGGGCCAGCTTTAGTTCATTAGTTAGGCGGCGGTTTTGCTCAAGTTGCTGGTAGAGTTGATCTGTACAGGTCAGCAAGTAGGTTAGCAGAAAAGAAGAGGCAGAAGAGAGGTTAGGCAGACTTGGTGAGAGGAAGTTAATAGAGAACACAGAGATACCTCAGGCAGCATAGCCACTGGTCACTTGCTGAGCAGTCTACCCTTACCCCATGGTCATTTGTCCTGTGCTCTGGAAGGGTGAATGGTAAAAGGCCAGGCAGAATGAGGAAGGGTCAGAAATTCTCTCTCTTGATTGGGGGAGAGAAAGGAAAGGGAGGTACAAAAAACAAGGAGAAAGAGTGATGTTTCTCCCGTACCTTACTAAAATCACCTTGTATACTGATCCATATGCAGCTTTAGGCAACACAATTGGAAACTGAGGCCACGCTGGAGGCAAGGCCATGTGTCATCTACCCCTTGCTAGGGCTCAGTGGAGATCCAAGGTGAAACCTTGACCTACCCATTTCTGCTGACCCTTCCGGAGCCCCTTCCTCTCTGCTCATTGTGCAGGCTTTCCCCTCTGGTAATACCAAGTGGGTACCATTGCTTCTGCTGCACTGAAACTTTTTGAAATGCACAACTAAGCTTCTTGTTCTTCCCCCAATCACCAGGATACAGGGTAAACATTCTGAACTCTTTGATAATGTGTTACTCTATTCAAGTAGCAAAACAACAAGCATTTATCTCCACTCAACACTGATTTAGAAGTTATGTTTATTTCAAGAGGATGGTATTCATGTTTGTTGTTAATGTATGTGTAGAAAATGAATAAAACCTTAAACATCTCCGCGAAGACCAGTGTGATACAAATTTTACATTCTTACATACAGTCTGCTCAAGTGGCAAGGAATCCAACAGTAAGTCTATACTTGGTGATCCAGGGGAGACCCAAGAGACTGGGACCCCCCAAGAAAAGCTGACTGACACATGATTAGTTGAATATCAGTGACCACCTGGACCTAGAAATTTTACTTAATTGCCTTGGAAAGCTAACAATCTTACCTGTTGGAGAAAATGTGCTGACTTTAGACCCTAGGCCTATTGAGAAATTGAGCAGATTTCCTGTTAACTTTCTCTTCTAAATGGTAGGACAGGAGATGAGTAAGACACTATGCTCATTTTGTTTACTAGCTAACTATGAGATGCTAAGCTCCATATCTGATTTTCTCTTTGCCAATCCAAATTTTCTGAATATTCAAAACCAATGTCAATGGTCACCTCCTCTAGGCAGCTCCCAGTCACAATTATTTACTGTTCTTGCTGACTCAAAAACATACAATATCTATCCATTAGTTTGGATTTACCTCACTCATGTATCTTGTGGAAAGCCACAAGATGACCAGCTCAAGGTCAAAGACAATTCCAGCTCTTCTTTTTCCACACCCCTTCTACCTTCCGGTGTCTTGCATGTGGCATGTTTGGGAGTTACAAAATGTACAGTCCCCCACCCCTCAGTACCAGGGATTAAATGCAGAAGATTTTACCACTGAACTACATCCCCAACCACTTACTTACATTTTATGACAGGGTCTCACTAAGTTGCAGAGGCCGGCCTTAAACCTGCAATCCTTCTACCTTGGCTTCCCAAGTTGCTAAGATTACAAAGAGGGGCCACCACATTCAGTGGGGTTGCAAAATGTAAACCCCATTACTATGTTTACATTATTTTCATAGGAAGTGCAGCCACAATCTGTTTGCTGAGACCAAATGTTTTGGCTCAGCAGGAATGAAGAACTTTGGAGAAACCCTAAAGAAGCCAGAGGACCAGGAGGGATTTAGTTGAAATGACAATGGTCCCTATTAACAAGTCTAAAGGCTTTGCTCCCCTTCATCTGTAATGGAGCATGAGCTGTTGTGACCAGATGACTTGAGGGCAGAAACCAGACTTAAGTACATACTAGGAAGTACTCTCCTTCCGGTTCTATGTAGACTCCCAGATGTTTAAGGACTCCAACGTCCAGATTCAGCAATGCTTTTGATTTGGTCCAACTGAGGCTGTTGAAACACCTTCAGCTATGGCCTAGAAGCCTGGCCCCAACAATTTCTTGATTAGTCCAACTTTCAGTTTAACTTCCTTATATACACCTTCTTAGGCTATGAGACCTGTTTTCCTGATCCATTACCTTCCTATTTCCTTTGCAGAGAACACTCAAATACCAGAGATTTCACACTCTTCATAAGTTTTCCCAGAAAGAGTTGTCCCTCCAGGCTTAACTGAGCACCTGCTCAGCAGAACTTTCAGACTTTTCATTTTGTCTATAGCAGGATTAGTCAGAGAAGGGTAACTTTCATTACTCTGAATTTAAAAAAGAACAAGGCAGGAATCATGGTCAAAAGCAGGTCGGTGAGTCTTAACAAAAGGAAAACATGAAATTACAGAGGCCTTTATACTCTCAAGGAATGGGCATTGTCCCAATTCTACATTTAAAAATGTCTACCATACCATTACTAAAATACTTTAATTCATAGCGTTCTTAAAAAAATTTTTTTTCTCTTTGCTCTGAAGACTTTGTAAAGTGACACACTATTTATCAAATTATTTAAGTACAATGGTATATCAGCCCTTGTGGGCTACCAAACATCATACATGATCCATGTTTAAGACACAGGAGAAATATAGCCAGATGTTGAGGAAGGAGAAATGTTGGGAATTAAGGAGTTAAAGTCCACATAATTTTAAAGTTCCAATTTTGCAATAAAAATCATTTAGCTGCTGTTTGTAAACTGAAATAGTGAAGCCTAAATAAACTGCAACTGTATTCTCAGTAATTCCCAATTACTTTTTTTGGGGATTAAAAAGAATAATAATCAGCTGTAAAGGCTACAATTTTAAAATGTTCAGGAATGAAGAAAAATCCCAACTATTAAACAGGAAGATTATATAGATATAATCCCTTCTAAAGAATACATGATGTGCTTAAGAACAACAACAAAAAAAACCATTACTCATCAACAGCTATCATATTTAGAAAACCTAACATGTTATTTTCCTGATCAAAATGAAGGTGTCAATAACAAATAAACTAAAAAAGCTTGAACTTGTGTTTGTGCTGTAAAAGGATAGTCAACAATGGTCACAATTTACAGTTAGAATCCAAGTTCTTTTCCACCTTTCCTAATATGTAAATTCCTAGTTCAGTGGGACCACTGGGCAGCCATTCATCACAGGCCTTTCATTAATGAGCCATGTCCTCCACATATCAAGTGGGTTTGCCATAGCCCAATCTAAACCTCTGGCACAGGAAGACATTGCTCAAGCCAGATTCTGACTCCTGACAAGCACTGTCCCCTGTGCAGAGGTTCTCAACCCACGCTACATGCCAGAACCATCATAGTCCTAAAACCCTCAGTCTAAGCTCCAGAAAGCAAAACTTTCACAGGGATGTAGGCACGTGTATTTTTTTTTTTTAAATATCAAAGTTCCATAAGGAACTACTGCTGTAGAAACTTAATATTAATGTATAATGTTCAGAATGAAGAAAAAAACAAAACAGAAAAGCAGCAGCCAACAAGTAACCCTCATGTGCATGAAGCAGAATCATAGTTTTATTCAGTGTTGAAACCAAAACGTCAATAAATAAGAAGTAAAAAGAATAGCAAACAGCAACAGCTTACAGTGTTTATTTTACACTGGAACGAAGAGCTTCTGTACAATAGAAAGCACAGTATGTGCCTGGCCCTAAGGCAGGTGCTAAGAGAAAGAACCAGGTCAGCTGCAGAACAGATAAATGCAGAGCTGAGAGGTGGGACATCCAGCTTGAAGGAGTCTTGGGAGAAGTGAAGCAAAGAAACTTATCTGCGTGAAGACAAAAGGTGGGAGAAAGAGAAAAACAGTGGCACAATGGAAAATAGGAAAACAAAACTAACAGGGGAGGGCAGCACTGGAGACAGGCAAGAAGCAGACATGCTCGCAAAACCCACTGCCAGCTGCACCCTTGGGGAGTCCATACTGGTCCAACCATGGCTGGACCCCAGGCCATCCCAGGTCAACTTCTGGGGAAGACCCATGAACAGAATTTAAAAGTAAATGTTAAATCTAATGTTAAATGTTAAAGCTAAATCTTGCTGTCAGGACATTTCATCACATTTAATGCTAAAGTCTGTCCTACAGAATCACATTTAGCACTAGGGAGGACCCCAGAGAAAAATGATATGCCCAACCCCCTCATTTTCAAATGAAAGAGGAGGTTTTCTCACTAATTTCCATGGTGACTCTCTTAAGGGCTGTTTTGTTTGGATATTCTATATCCTTTAAGGCAGCAGGCACATGCCACACTCTTAAAGCTACTGATTTTCTGCATGGGTAAAGAAATGTCAGGTGGCCTTAGAGAACTTTTCTAGCTTTACTGGAATCCATTGTGATATTAGAATGAAGAGCTCTCTGTGCAACATTCCAGGTTAGAATTTAAAGAGGCAGGTAAATTTGGTTAGTGATATGCAAATTAGTTTGATATGCTCAAGGTTTTTATGAGAACAAAGCTACCTACTCCAATCTTACTGCCTTACAAGAGTAAAATCTGGGCCATTAACCCCCAAATCCATATTGTACAAGCTGTGTTTTATTTTTTTGGGTCACAACTTGTGGCAAAAGTTTACTGTGGGCACTTTAATTCCTTTTAATATGAATGCAGAAAATTAAAAGTGTAGTTATTCATTTGAGCAATCACTTTGCTCTAAAATTCTTCAAAGTGAGGAAGAGATAGAGGATCATTTACAGAACTGCCCTACAGAACTGCCCTTTAGGTATACTGGGTCATGCCAATTTCCTTTTCCTCAGATCCTCAATCATCTGATACTTTCAAGGTTTTCTTAAATTTACATTTCTTTTAAGAAAATGATCATATTGTGCTTCATGGAATCTCAGGAAGCTAAATTTGATATTTCTTGAAAAGTTCCTGCACAATTGCATGGCCTTCTAATTTTACTCAAATCTAGTTTAATTTTTTAAAAAGATAGTATTCCAAGTCATTCATATTTCAGTTCATCATTTGGTGGGAACAATCTAATTCAGTGTTTATGAAAGACAAGGATTCTGAAAGAAAAATGGTTTCAACAAACTCAATCTTCTTGGCCTTTATATTAATACGATGGTTATGCAAGAGAGCAAACAGAAGAGTGCAAAGATGGAGATCATGGATTGAGAGAGGAGTGGTGGTGAGTTTATCACACAAGCATGAGGGCGCAGGTGCGAGCAGGCAGGATGCATGAACATTTACATGGAAGTCATATCGTTGAGAGCGTGGTCCAGCTCCTCGCTGATGGCCTTGTACTTCAGTTTCTGAGCATACAGCTCGTCTATGATGAGGAAGTGGAAGGCAGAGGTGCAAGAACATGGAGAGTGATCAAGAGATGGAGGGTGAGCGAGGGGGGCGCAGGAGCCATCCCAACACAGCAGCAAGAAAGGGGCAATGCATGAAGGGGTTGGTGCCGCAGCAGGTGGCCAATGCAGGAGGCGTGCGTTTTGTTTTTAAATAAATTGAAACAAAAACAAAGAGAACAAAACCCATTAGAAATTAAAATGAGAAAGACTCAATATGAAAATCATAACAAATGTGGTAGGTATATCAGCAAACCATGCTAACTCCTAAACAAAACCACAGAAGGCTGTCTCTCCTGAGGGGTAATGGAACATCTTTCTTTTTACAGAGCTGTATTTTAATTATGCCAGAGCAGTCAGACACCTGCAGCTATAAACAATGGAAAAAATATCCAAAGGCAGTGTTTTGGAAGAATAATGTGCAATTATAGCCTACAATCCTTAACTAGCTCCACCTTCAAACCACTGACTTCCTGACCAAGCTAGACCACTGGGAGATTGACTTCTTAGTGTCATTTAAACTACTTCTGTGGTCTTCCCTCCAGAGCTGCCTGTAACTAACTAGTCCAGGAGCCTTAGAAAGCACAGAAGCACAGTTTCAGCGGCATACTAGCAGATTGCTCTGCCACAGTCAGTCACTGTCTTTCTCCACTATCTTGGTTATTATCTCATATCAACCTTCAATCTCTTCTTCAACCCTTTCTGCCCACAATGCATTTTTTTCTTTATTACAGTTAACTCTTCAGAAGCCTCAGAGTTCAATATTTAGGATTTCTGTGAGATAGAGATGGTATTACTCAAATAAAACCTAAATGCCTTGAAGGAAAAATGCTTAAACAATATCAAAATACAATGCCCTGTTGATTCTGCCCCTCTGTCCTTTCAGAATATAGATTATTTTACTAATGAATGACTTCAAATACCCAAACCCTTCGATTTCCACTGAATTCAAACTTGGAAGATAGGTTGTATCTAAAACAAATCCACATCATTCTGACAATTAGGAGATACAAACTATACCAGAGTTGTTCTTGCCTATAAGCAACTCATTCATAATGAAAAACAAACCTGCTACACTTCTCTGAGGAGCATGAAATGCTGGGTGGCATTTGCCATTACAGAAAGAGACCTGTGCTGCCTGGTGGCTAACCAGTTACAATAAGAACTGAGGACTCAGGTCCAAGAGTTTAAGAGTAACAGATGAAAACCCCAGAGGACAGTTAGGAAGAAAGCGAAGAGCAGTTTTTCTAGGTGGATGCACTTTGGACCAACTGTATGCCAGGTAAGTATTCAATTAAGAGGATTAAATGCAAAACAATACTTAAGATCTTACCTTCTAAGTCATCAATGCTTTTCTCCAATTTAGTTACTGACCTCTCTGCAAACTCAGCCCGAGTCTCAGCCTGTAATGATTTAATTTATTTGAATCAAAACTGGGAAGTTTCACAGTTCTAGTAGTGACAAATACAGTAAAAACTAGTGGATGAAAAGTCAAGCCTGCCACCCACGAATGGGTCTGAAACTACCTGTCAGTTTCTGTCACTACTGTGAGCAATGGCAGCTAGTACAGCACATTAATTCCAAGACTACCTCTGAACATCCCTGACTTGTAAAGGCCCTGACCAGCTCCAGGAAAATAAATATTAGTATCCAGTTGTCTTCATCCAAAACTCTCATGAAATTACCTCCTTCAGCTTGTCAGAAAGAACCTTGATCTCTTCCTCATATTTGTCTTCCTTCTGCGAGTACTGTAATTAGAAAGAGCATTCCAGATGTCAGGCTGTGGCTCACTGTACTCACGCCTTCTAACGAAAAGAACACGTCAGCTCAGCCAACAGATGTTAAGGATCTCCTAGGAGGTAACAGAACCTCTGATATCAAATGGCATACTACAATACATTCTCTGCTTTCTAACCTATTGTTTTACATGGGATAAGAACAAGATAACGTATCTACTTGGCACTCTGTTTAAATTAAATTGATGACTCATATACCCAACACAAAATATATTCTTTATTAAAAAGACTGTTATCAAATAACCATTGGGCAATATCTCAAAATTCTGCCATTTATTAAAATGTCTACTGTGCCAGTGCTTTGATCAGCGGGGCTTCTTTAGAGCAGCTCTTAAAAGATGCCTTCCCCACACCATGCTCCTGGCCTACCTTCTCAGCCTGAGCCTCCAGTGACTTCAAGTTGTTCGTCACAGTTTTCAATTCTTCTTCAAGCTCGGCACATTTGCTAATGTTTTCGATCAGAGGCAGAAAGGGTGGGAGACAAGCCAAAGGAAGGAGGAGAGAAAAAGAAGAGGAATGGGAAAAAAATGAAAACCAAGTCCTAGAGATGAAGGACTGCCTTAAATAAAGTAGCCAAACTATCAGGCATGAAAATGCTCAATTTTGCCATGGACATCGCCTCCCAACTTCACAACAGTGGAAAGGCAGGGTCACAAAATCAAGCAACTCAGAAGTGTGATAATTTGGCTTCTTATTTGGCTGCCCCTAAGAGCATTTATGAAGGGAAAAACAAAGGAGCATAAAGGACCAAGAGAAAGCACTTAAAGCAAGATATAAATAGCAGAGGGTGTAGTGAAGGTGCAGTCATTACACCAAACCAACCAGTAGGCATTGGAAGCTGAAAGACATCTGGGTTTCAGTTAAACCTAAAAACCACACATGAGCCACCAGTACCTTATCCTCTGCAGCCATTAATGCTTTCAAGGTCTGATCCATTATTCTTAATTGTTCTTCCAGCTGTCGAACTTGGCTGTTAGTGGACACAGGAAATGCACAAGGCCATTCACAAAATCAGTGTGCAGGTAAGGCATGCAGTGATACACGCATTCATACATAGACACCCCACACGAGTCCTCTGTGTTCCATGCTCATGGCTCATCCACAACAAATGAGCACAAAAGGAGCCCGGAGCTAAAACAGGTAAATGTGCAGCTGCCAGAAGGTCATGCTGTTTAGTCACTGCTCTGCAGCACCCCACACACGGCCTCCTGGTACCAGGCCTGCTTACCCTTCTGAGAGCTCAGCCCGCTCCTCTGCACGTTCCAGGTCACTTTCAATGATGACCAGCTTACGAGCCACCTGCAGCAGGACACAGTACATACATACTGTGGGGCTTGTGTATTTTGTATAGGGGGATGTTTGGGAAGGGACTAGGCTATATCAGCCCCTAAGGATTCCTATCTACAAACAGGGTGTTCCCCATTTGAGTAGACTGGAGAGAAGCAACTTTCCCTCAGGAATACTGACATAAGAGGCCAGAAGCTTAGCTTACCAAGACCCAGAACAGACAGCTACAATTCACTGTCTCAATCTGAAGCCTGACCCAGGTGAAATCAGCATAATTACATAGCAGCCAGGCTAGAGTGTGGAATGAAGGAGAACTATAAAATCTATGGTCTCAAAAATAGTATACTGCTATTAGTATATAGACCTACCACTCACCATACTGCTCATCAAATCAGACCCATTGAGACCCATTTAATACCAAAATGTGGGGACTGCCAAGAAAACACTGAAACCTAAGAATTCCACCGATGTAGAGTTCTGTGCATCAACCTCCTTTTTGTGAAGGCAGTTTAGAAAAAGGCAAAAGAAATTAATATGCCATGAGTTGGTGAGATGACTAACAAGGTCAAATCTATATTAGGTGGAAGAAAGAACTTGAGAGAAGGCATCTGCTGACACAGTTCAAAATTAGCGGGCACAGTATAATCTGAAGATAATAAAAAACAAGGAGAGTCAATGATGTTTCAGGACAGCCATGATATGACATGATGAGGAAAAAACTAAAACTTTGATAGTCATGTTGGATGTTATCAAAGGTCATTGTCACGTGAAAAAGACCAGGAATATCACCACCTGAGAACTTGTGCTGACAACGGGTTTCTAAAACCTGGGAGGAGAGACTTCCACGAATTTACTGAATAGATGCTACTCAGTTGCCTGAACTGGACTGCTAGGTGGATCACAGAGGAAGAAATACTTGCCTAAGGATAGCATGAGCCTCCTTTCCTAAGGGTTTACCTCTCCCGTTTCCTAGCCAAACTTTTTGTTCTGGTCTTTAGGTAAGGGGTAGAAGAAGTTTTAATTCTTCCCAGTGCTACTGACTGCCTTCCTGATAAAACCTAGAATTGCCTAGCAGGATCAAAATAAGAAACATTTTCTAGAGTCAAAGAAATTTTGCTTCTCAAAACCACTCATTTCTGCCAAATAGACTGCTTCCCTCAGGAATCAAGGCTATATAAGCTCCCTGGCCCCTGGAAGGCTACTGCTAGGAGTTTGCAAGGCTTTGGGTCCCAGGACCTGACCTCTTCATATTTGCGGTCGGCATCTTCAGCAATGTGCTTGGCCTCTTTCAGTTGGATCTCTTGAATTTCCATTTTTTCTTCATCCTTTTGAGCTCTACTTTCAATGACTTTCATGCCTCTGGAAAGAAAGAAAAGAAGAAAACACAAGATTTAGAGCTGACCTTCCCAGACTTAACACTGTACTGCTGTGGTCTGTGAGGTTTAGACCAAAATAGAGCACAGAGGCCACTTTTATTTTCCGAACCATGAAGCAAGACTTTCTAGTGCTAAAGGCAGGAAAAAGGCACATTTCTTTTTGTTCATCATGAATGAAATCTCATACTTTGATTACTGCTGAAATGGTCCAGGCACTTTGTGTTAAATCAAAGGTACAATGTCAGGATCCCATTTGAATCTGGAAAGTATGGAAACAAAAAAAGCCAAGATGCTTAATTTGTTAAATACATAAAGGATTTTTATTCCTTTCCTGAGGAAAGTCTGTTTGAAAATGGACAAAAGCTAAAACAAAAGCAAATTTATTTTCGTGTACCTCCTTCAACAAAACGGGGTCTTACCCCATCAACTACAAACAAAAATATTAAGACTGTCCACAGGTAACCCTTGATATTTGACCATTTCAGACCTATAAGAGTAGCAGTTTCAGTGGATTCAACTGATAAAAAGCTAAGTTTTCCTTTAATGGAAAACTCGTTAAGTAGAGATGTTGGGAGACAGACACTGGCTTCTACATCGATGTGTGTATTAGGGTCCTGTGGCATGGTGTTATGTTTCAGAAAATGTTAACTGATCTATGAGGTTTTACAGATTTATGGACTAACAAGTCATGTTATCAAAATTTCAGTAGGCAATAAGTAAGCCCCTATTTTTTGATGAAGCACTAGAATATATTTGAGGAGGCCCAAGGTCCAGCTTTGGTTTAGACACAAATATCCTATGAGCCTCTGGGCAATGACAGCAGTCTCAGAACCCTAGTTTTCTTACTTTTCCTTCAGGGACTGGAGTAAATGGTCTCCAAATTCCATTTACTCCACAGTATTACATTATCAGACTACCTCTGTGGTTCCCTAACAGGCTCATTTCAGGAGGAAGTCAACCATACACCACTGTTATGTATACACTGTAAGAATGATTCATCATAATAAAGAATCTCAAAACTCTTGGTCTGTGAAGAAACACTAAGCAGCAATAAATAATGAGGTGAAAGCTTTAGCTAAAAAGCCTTCTCATCCTAAGTCTGAAATCACTTTTATACGTGGTGGCAGGGAGCAAAGGCTTGCTGGAGAAATGGGTAAGATGACTGATTGCATTCTCCTGCCCAGGTCACAGCACAGGCAGATGTCCTTCAGTGCTCTACCACACCATGCCTCAAGCTCTCACCTCACTGAGTTTTTCCCAAAGTTCTTCTTTGCAATGTGGCAAATATGTTATCTTGAACAGTTGAGCACAGAATAAAAAGCCCTCTGGGATACATGAGTTTGGTTGTGCTGCTCTACATGAACCATGGTCTCCCTCACTACCACAGTCTGTGTCTTATAGTAACGAGCCAGGTAGAAGTCATGTCACACTGGAGGTTGGCTCGGAGTACATGAGCACCCAAGTATATTTGTATATGTGCAAGTGTCTTGTCTGCAGTTAAGTCCTAGACCAAAACAATTTACTTCTGCAGGTCATAGTTCTGTTTTATCTAGGCTTTTTACTTCTACTTATTCCTCAACTAACAGCCCATAATTCCATTACCTAGGCCTAAGTCTCCTTGGTGTATTTTAAAATAAAGTCATATTTTTTAAAAAAATGCACAATTGCTTTGTGGTCAGTAGGAATAAGCGAGCCACTTGTATCCCTGAAACTTCTCATTTCCAAGTCTGTCTCCCTTGTTGGGTGATGTGCAGTGCGTGGGGGCAGGAATAGCATCTGTCTCCTAACTCTGGGGCTTAGACTAGTGCTTTGCACATCGCCTTGCACTTCTTTTACTTTTTTGCAGTAGTGGGGACTGAACCCAGGGTTTTGTGCATGCTGGGCAAGTACTCAACTACTAAACTACAACCCCAGCCCTGTTCTACTTATTTAAAAAAAAAACAAAAGACCCAAAACCAAATGACATGTGCAATTAACTGAAGAGATGACTCTACTTCTGGCTGTAAAACTGTTAAAAATCAAAGATTACAGAAGCCCCCTGTTCATTCTGCCAGGAGGAAAGGCTTGTGCTAAACAGGCTAGATGAGTCAGTCTTACCTTTCGCTTTCATCTGCTGCCTTTTCAGCCTCCTCCAGCTTCTGCAAAGCAGTTGCCAGACGCTCCTGAGCACGATCCAACTCTTCCTCAACCAGCTGGATGCGTCTGTTCAGAGAAGCTACATCAGCTTCAGCCTAGGCAGAGAGAGTGAAAAGCACTTCAGAGCTAGAGAGAAAGTGAGGGTGGCACCTACAGAAGTGGCTACGCTGAAGTGCTAATTTCAGACAGGAAGTGGTGAGCTACCTTTAAGTGCATTAAAAGCCTTCTTCAACTCTGGAATTCTCAGATATGTGCATATATTGAATTACAAAGTAAGCATCCATATTTACACATGCTTTTTTTAAAGAGAGAGGGATAGTGAGACAGAGAGAAAGAGAGAAACAATTTTTATTTAGTTTTTCATGTGACTTTCATTGCTCCAAGACACTGTTATGTATGTGGTGCTGGGGTTTGAACTGGCGTACTCGCACATGCCAGGCAAGCACTGTAACCACCGAGCCACCACTCCAGCCCCTTAAACATGATTCTTATCAGATAAATTACCAATGACTCACATGACCCCTTTCTCACCCTAGCTTTACTTGCTCTATGAAGGAAAGCTTCATCACAGCCACCTCACTTACTGAAGTGTGACAGACAATAGGACTTACCCAGGATCAGCCACATAAGAAAACAGCAGCAGCAGCAGAAATTGGAATTAGGAGTTTCGTTAAACTCTCCTTTCTTAGAAACTACTTTCTCAAAGGAGCCTTATAAAGAAATTAAATACATGAAAACTCAGTGGTGTGAAAATACCACATGAAGAACCAACACAATCTTAGGAACTCTCCTTCCCTCACCCTGCCTCCTTCAAAATAACCGGTCACACCAGAACAAGGCCAAGACAAATCTCCCAAGTGATTTTGTCCTAAGCCTACTGGAATGTCTTACAAGTCAAGACTGCTACAAGAAAAGTTTCAAACTCCTATGGAGAAAAGCAATACAGACAATAAAAATGTCTTTCTTCGGATACAGTGACTATCTCCTGTCATACACATGTTACTATGTTCCTGATAACACTTGAAACATTATGAAGGTGGCCAAACACTTCACAGATGTGAAAATGGAACTTACTAATTAGGTACCATTTATTCACAGTCATCTACTTTGTTCATCCATCAAGGGGTGATGGGTTTTTAGGATACTTAGATGTCTAAATATTACAATATATACCTCAGGACCCTATTGCCCTATGTACATGTCTGCCTTCTTTATGGAACTGTAAGCTGCTTCTATTCAAGAAATCAGTTCTTTCATAGTATGAACTCAATAAATGTCTACCGAATCAAACAAATGAAACCAATCTAACTTAACAGCAACTTTCTTAGCTCATGGCCCCATGACAAAGTTTGAAATGCACATGTAGTTAGAGGTTGTGGTCATGGTCTTGAGGCAAAGGGATATGAGAACATTTAGTTTTTTGCTCATCTAGATTTTTAAGATTTTAAAAGCCAAGTTCTTATCTGGGGAAAAGATGAATAAGAATCTCTAATCGCAAAAACATTTAAATATACTTTATCACCAAAACAAAAACTATGTGGTAATTGACCACAAAGGCAGGGAGCAGGGCATTTACAACTGAACTGGCTCACAAATTAATCCTTATCAATGCATAGCAAGCAACTAGTTCCTGTTGGGAATGACTGGCAGCGACCATTGGTTTTTGCTTGTTTTCTTTGAATAGTGAGGGTAATATGGATAACAAATTTCTTAAGTACAGGGAACTGCCTTTTAAAAGTCATAAGCCCTAGTTATTATTTTTTTAATTGTAATGATGTGTATACATTAAAATTGTACTTTTGGGCCAAGTTAGATTTCTTCATTGTTCTGTATTTTCCATTTCCAGCAAAATTCTGTTCCTTTTATGACTGGGGGAGGGGAAGAGGGACAAGCAAGCAATCCTGAATGTTGAAACAATAAGGGTCAATATTCCTATTAAGATGCTGTGGCCTATCAGATAAATGGCAACAAGATTTTCTAAACGTTTTTGTAGCCAACAAAGTCTAAGTTCAGCTTTAGATCTGGATCCAAACCTTGAGGACTCTGTACTCACAGAAGGGTGACTGTTTATGTTTTGGGGAAAGAACCTTCCGGGTATGGTTGGGTCTATGTTCCCAGCTCCTCACACAGCTGAAGCCACAAAGAGGAAGAAGATGGCATCCTAGGTCTATCCTTGCCTCTCCACTCAAGATCACAACAATCAATCTCCACTTCCTATTGCTCTCATCCGCTTCAGTCTTTCTTTCCCTTAGCTCTTGATACTTTAGCAGAAAGCTATTTTGTAAATGTCACTTTCACTTTTGCCCCAGGAACATTTTGTAGAACGCGAGACTCCCTGATATTAGGGGTTATATCTTCCAATGCTAGCCTTCAGGGACTCATACAGGGTGCCCAAACAATGACGGGAAAGGAGACCTGTTTCTAGAAGCCAGTTTGGGACAAGTGGGGACTGGTGTACACAAAGAACTGACATACAGACAGCTGGCTCTTCCTGAGGAACTGCTAAATGGGATCTTTCTCTCTCTCTCTCTCTCTTTTTTTTTTTTTTTGGAAGAACCCCTTGGCATCATCAAGCTTCCACAACTGACAGGGTGCCAGAATTAACTAGAACATGTGTATTAAAAATATAAACTTCCAGGCTCCAACCCTAGAAATTTTGATACAGAAGGTCAGAGGAGGTGAGCAGGAATCTGCACTGTAAATAACCAACCTCCCTCCACTCCTCCATCACCATCCTAAGAAGCTGTCAAGTTCCATGGCAACTGTCCATCTAGTTCTTTGCCAAAACGAGGAGGAAGGGAAGAACTTCTGATCCAGAGTGATCAAAAGCATGCTCAGGTTATACAGCCCTCAGAGGAAGGCAGGACTAAAATTCCTATAATACTGGTCCAATGGAAATTTTGTTCAGTTCCTTGGAATTCAGGAAAAGTTTAATTTCATAATTTAATTAAGATACTTTCTTTCATTTTAACTATCTCCCTCCCCCCTGCTTATGTACTATGGTCTGTGTTCCAAATGCCTCTCTGTCTCATTTCTGGTATGACTTTCTCAGTTTTGAGGCTTCTCTAGATACTTTCTCAGGTACTTTTCATTACAGCACCTTTGCAGTCTTGAGGATCAGTTGCTACCTGTTAGTACCAGTCCATGGCCATGACCATTTGCTATTTAAAAGCAGACGTAAATAATGAGGCATTGGGAAGGGTCAAAACCCTAATCGCAAATTTTTCCCAGGCATGTAAGTCACCCTTAGTGTACTGAATTAGTTTTTTTTTTCCATGAAGGGCTCATATATCTATACTGCAAGTATGGGATGCTAGTTGCTTTTATTTCAAAAATGCTATTGTGTCCCAACAGGTAAAGAGCTACTCAGAAACAGACTGCTGCATTAATATGTTTTCCTATAGACCCATTGTTAAAGTACCACCTAGAACTCTGGTACTTGTGAGGTCTTTAGGGTTGCACATGCTCCTCCCCCCCAGCAGGTACAAAATACCTATACAGAAGTCAGTGGCATGCTTACCACTTTCACCCTTCACCCAGTCCCAAACAAATATCTATCTGACTACCTACACAGAAAACAAAGACACTCCATTACCCAACCCCAACAAGGTACTCTATAGAAATCAGGGTATGGCCATCCAATATAGCAAAATGTTCCAAATCAGATTTGGGAAAAAAACCAAAAAATCTTTATAAGGACTGGGATTTTCATGAGATTAGATATTTTAGCCAATACAACAACAAAAATTTAAAATAACAATGACTTTTACTTAAAAAAACAATGTGCTGGTTAAGGCTATTAAGAAGAAATACATGTAGGAGAATAATGTATATCCTTAAAACCAATCCTCTAGAATATGTTTTCAAAGTCCTGCCTGAACCAGAGTGGAGCATGGGATGACCAAAGGTCATATCTTTTCATTCATGTAAACTGTAGTTATACAGAGAAGGTTTCACGCAACTTGCTGTGTAAGATCAAGTAACTACAGCCAAGCTAAACACTTCTGCCCTTATATGGTAAGGAAAGGGGTGGTGGTGGGGGAACCCAAACACTGATGACATTAAGGGGCACTCCCATGGACAGCAGATAAACATAACCTCCTCTATCTGTGCAAAGCCTATAATTTATGAGGCATATTTGTATAATAACGGAGGACAGACCTGAACGAGGCATTGTGGAGCCTCTGTTGTGCTATGAGAGTGGAAACGGAGGGTACTATATACATTCGTTAAAGCCACTCTGGGAGTGCCAGTGCAAGCACAAAATGCACTTTCAGTTTCCTGGTCCCAGAAATATTACCAACTTTACAGAGGGAAAGAGCTGGATATTTTTGAAAACTTGTTATTTTTCATGACTTAAAAGTCACCAACTAAGAACCTACTAGCTGCAACTCCTAGTTTGCTGGGTACTACCCAGAAAGGAGGGAAGAGTTTCTTTTTCGTTATCTTTTTCTCAACATAATAACAGCTAAACAAACAAAACCCTTGTAGGTCACAAGACCTACGGTCAACCATTACATCAAGAAAAGTAGTCTCATTCCAACATTTTCAAGGGCCCACACACCTTGGAAAAACAAACTAGGAGGAAATAGGAGATGGTTGCTTTTTCCAAGGTAAGTGTTGGTTTAGTAGGGCCAATTAATGACAGCCTGTCTGAACCTTTGAGTATTTGAATTTTAGCCAACTCTCCAGTCAAATATTTTTTGCAGTGGTTCATGGCTTTGTCACTAAACTTTTATTTTTGCTGCCAAGAGAAACTGTTACTGCTAGCTTGATTCACAGTCTGAGCTATGTCTAATAACTACCTAAATTAGCTACACTGAAGTTCCATAGAAGTCAGGAACAACTCTCAATCTGAAATTCTCCAATTGTTAGGAACAATTCTCAATCAGTCCTCAAATTACTATTTTATAAGGTTCTGTGTTCACTCATTCAGAAAGACTTTTTAAAAAGTTACTTTAAAATTTTTCGAAATAATTTAAGCCACTTTCTACCTAAAGTCTTAAAAAGAATGAAAACCTTGTCCTTAGCCAGCTGGCATGGGAGGAATGGTTATAAAAAATGGTGCATAAAATATAAGGTGAATATAAAGTAATAATATAGCCTTCATAAATTTTTTTTTTTGAGTGTGTGTGTGTCTAACATCAGTCACTAGGTTAGGAATTGATCAAAACGCTCCTGCATAGGATCACATATTCCCTTTCTTTTTAGGGTGAGGGGAGTGCTTCAATTTATATCACCAATTTGTTAACCACACAAACTTTCCTTCCAGTCTGCCAACTTCTCTTCTCTATTCAAGTTCCAAAAATGAAAAAAAAAAAGTTGATTAAAGGCATTACATGGAAAGTTTTACAATGTAGTGAAATGAGCAGGGCGTTTTTAAGAGGCGGTGAACTGAAGGTAAGGAGCACTGGGCCAGGGAAATAGCACTACCTCTGTTATGCAGAGTTCCACTGTGATCTCTTTATATACTAACCCATTTAACTAACAGGTAGGTGCTATTATTACCCAAATTTTACACTTAGGAAACTGAGGAACTGAAAGATTAAGTAACTACCTCCAGCTAGTAAGTAGCAGATCCAGGACTAAAATCCTTGCAATCTGGGGCCAGAGTTCTTGCTCTCATTCATCATGTTCTATTATGTCTAAAGGTTCAAGGACAGGTGCTAAACAGAGAGGAAGCTGGAATTAATCTATCGCCCAGTCAAGTTCAGAGACATTCAAGCAGTGGGGATGCACGGGACTACAGACTTGTCCTCAAAAGCAAATACTGAAAATTATCTTTTGCCTATTAATTTCCTTATTTCTGTCTATATTTTATCTAAACCACGCTAGTAAGGCCTTCCTGTGAAGAGGACTTATCTTCTCTGTAGTCTATGCAAAACATGTCTTCTGCAGGAAGCCCTATAATCAATACAGTTAACCAGATGAATTCACTCAGGAGAGTCCTGTGTATATTACCCGCTGCTGGACACCATATTATCGATTCTTATAAAATTCCCAAAGTGTTTTGAGTATCTTGATTTAAAACACTCTCAAAATGGGTACATACCCCAAAACTAAACTCCCTCTGAAATCCTGTTCCTGTTTGCTTGACGTATTTGCCTTAGAAGAAAGGAAGTCAGGTATTACATTCAACAAGAGGGGAAACTCGCAAGCATCAAGCGTATACATCCAAAACCACTGACATTTATCCAACCCTTTTCAAGGCTTGGTAACAAAGGAGTATCTACTTGTATAGACAACTTGGGAGGAGAGTCGGTTAAGAAAGAGAAGGGTAAAAGGGCTGCATACTAAGTAAGTTGGCTCTTCCATCAGAATGCAGAGCTGTCGGTGTTTTAACCAACACATAGAAACCGCCTCCAGAAAGCCACAGAAAGCCACAGGGTCGTGGGGGACAGCAAACATTTAGCATCTCCAGGCCCCTAAGTCGGGCAGTGCCTCACAAACTTGACTTACAAACTTGATTTGTCTGAGTCCCTCCCCAAAAGAACAGATCTCCAAAAGGAGGTAAGTCCTCCTTCCCCACAGCCAGGGTAAATAATGCCAGCAGCGCAAAGTGCAAGCCCCTCCACGCCCCTCCCGAGAGACCGGTACCCAACGCGACCACCCCACAAATGGAGCCCCTTTCTGAGAAAGTGCTGCTTCCAGAACCTTCTCAGCACCATTTAGGCTTCGCCTCAGGGCTTTTGGAGCAGCGAGATAGAAGGGAAGGGCTGAGGAGAAAGGGCAAGGTTCCTCCCCGGAGCCGGGCACCAGCTGGCCCAGGTGCGCCAGGTGCGCGCGGGGGCCGACTGGGGAGGAAGCTGCTGCAGGGGGTTGCGGGATGATGGTGGGTCCCTTACGGTCTCCCTCAGCTTCCTCTCGTAGTCCAGCTCGCGCTGCAGGCTGCCTGCCCGCTCCTCCGCGGCGTCCGCCTGCTCCTGTAGGCTCCGGATCTTTCTCCGCACCGCCTCCAGCGAGCTGCTCCCCGCCATCACAAGGGCGGCGGCGGGCGGGTTGCGGTGGAGAGGCCGGCTGCCGCGCTAAGGCCACCGCAGCTGCAGCTGCCGCCCAGCGCCGGTCCGCCCCGCCCAGGCCGCTCTGCGCGACGGCGGCGCCCCCTGCGGCCCAGGAGCTGCCCGGAAGTCACGGCCTCCCCGGCGGCGCTGACGAACCCCGGGCGGGTGCGCGAGCGCCGGGGGCGGGCACCGCCAGCGAGCGGGGCGGGGCGGGAGCCGCGGACCCCGGGACTTGCGGCCCGCCTGAGGCACTGCGCATGCTCGCCGCTGCGGGAGCACCTGGCCCACTGGGGTCTACAGGGAAGCAGGACACCGCGCGAAGGATTTCATTTCGACTCGCAGCACCGCCTCTCCCCAGCACGGTGGAGAGCCGGGTAACGGACCTGAATGCTAAGGGCGATAGCGACTCCTGTTGGCCTTGGAGCGCTGCGCTCCGGGATCAAGATTACCACGTCTAGGAGGAAGAGAAGCTGAGTGGGGTTTGGAGCCTGAATGTGCCTTAAGGCAAATGTTCCTCGTCGCAAAGAGCCCAGGAAACACAAGAGCGTAATCACAGCTCAACCCCAGTCTTGAGTGGAAAATCACTAACAAAGCAGAGTGTGGTTGGACCTCCTGTTCTAAATGCAGTCTGTAGATTTGAATCTGGCTTCTAGTTCCCTGCTGGCTATGTGACTTTGGGCAAATGACCTGTCTGGTCTTCATCTGTAAAAATAAGGATAATAGTATTCACAGGGTTGCTTTGTATATAGTTTACAACTCGAATGACAGCTATAATTAATAAATATGCAGACACTGCTTTAAAAGTCAGGCTGGGGTCCATAACTAGCTGTGCAATCTCAGAGACGCCAAGTTTTACCCCTTCCTAGTTTTAGCCCAGCTAGTCCCTGAGATCTTCTGGAATTGCATGAATTTGGGGCTAGACTAGGAAACATTTAAAAGGCACTCTCAAGAAGGGCCACAGAACCCTAGGAAAGAACCTCTGGGTACCAACTAGAAAACCGTTCTGGACCCAATCCCTGGGAACCAACTTTTGCAGATTCCCCCTGTGGGCTGAGTTTTTAATTGCCTTCCAAGACTCAGGGTTTTTCCCTTCACCTTTGTCGTAGAGGGCCCTTAAAGTCAGTTCCCCACATGTTTTAAGAGTGGGAAGTGTGGTGGGGGAGAGAGAGAGAGAAAGAGAAAGAAAAAGAAAACAAATCTGCCAAAATCCTCAAACTCCAAAGCCCTACAAATGAGCTTCGTTTGCTCTCATGTCTTTGAATTCCTCACAGCCTCTGCTGAGATGCTCCCAACCCCGCTTGGATCCTCTCATCCTGTAGGTGGAGCCTCTTGCTTTATTTCCCCGCAGTTTATCTGGACAGGCCCAGCGGTTACAGCTCCTTAAGTCTGAGGGCCTCTGACATTGTGAATGTGGGGGAAAGGGCATTTGGGAAACTTCAGGGGCAGACGGAGAAACTGTGGGACACTTGTAGATGCTTTCAGCAGCCAACTAATGGCTTAATATCCTGTTTTTCAAACACCTGAGTAATTCAGGTTCAGGCGAGTTCATTTTTCAAACTGATGTCCTTATTGAAGAGTTGGGGACAGTTGTTCTAAAGCTTGGCTGCAAGTTGGAATCACCTGGGTATTTAAAAAAAAAAATCCTGCTGCTTGAGTTTCCACTCCAGTGATTCTGACTTAATTAGCCGGATGCAACCTTGACTTGGGTTTTACATCTTCTCTGGGTAATTATATTTAGATAAGGTTGAAAATCAGTAAAGACCTAAGCAGGGATAAAGGCACACTGAAAATATCAGATACATCACAATTACAGGGGAAGGAGCTAGAGCCAGAGACAGTGGAGCCCTGCACACTATCAGCCTCACTAATCAATCAAAAATTCAAAACAAAACTTTCAGAGATGCTTCCTCCTGAATGACAACCTTTTAAGCTAGAAAAAAACCCCATTTCTAGAATAGAATTTGTAAAGCATGTTGGGTAAATTTGAAAATGTATTTAGTAATTGTAATAGAAAAATATAAAAAATGTTTTTATGCTGGGAAGTAAGCACAGTATAATGTTCTAATCCCAGTTCTCTAGGAAGCTGACTTCTCTCCCAGCTCTCCTTTTCTCTAGTGACATCTGTCTCTTCCTCCACAACTTTAAACTATTTTTACTAGCTCAGCAATTACTCATTCTAAATATAGTATTTCTTAACAAACTTCAACATCCTTACAGTCTCCAAATGATCTAAAACATCTTAAAGGGGAAGATGATCAATACACTCAGCAAAAAGAAATACAAATAGACACATACACATTCACCCCATATTTAGGGTTTTCCAATAGATAAAGAACCAAAACAAGATGCAATAACCCTCCTCTGCGGCCCCCACCCCTAGAGCTGACTTTAGTCTCTTTTCTATTTCTGCCCTACCTCATTTCAAGCCCTGCTAAACAAGACTTTTCAACAAAGACATGATAGCACTACATAGTTAGAACAATTATCTTTTCCCCCTTAAGAATTATAGTGGCGTTTTTCTCCTTCTCTTGCCTTCAGTCTTACTGGGCTATTTTCAAATTCTTTGCATTCTTTTCCTTATAAGGAATATCTCTTCTTCATCTATCAGCGGCTCTTTTGAAAAAGCTAAATAAACGTTCTGCTGGAGAATTTGGGGGAGAAAGGCATTCTCCATTTAGCCATATACAGAGCAGACATCTGATCCTCATTATACAGAAAGCAGCTCAGAGTCACATGTGGGTTATTTTTTGTTTTTTTGACTCTTTCTAAATCCAGGTAGTTTATAACTTAAATGTTTTAGCTAAGTCAGTGCTTCCCCAAATCCCATTTCCAGGAACCTTGATTTTCACTGAAAATTTCCTTTTGTAAGATTCTAAATGTTGTATGTTTGAATTCCTCATTTACAAAGCACACATGATTATTCATTTTAAGCTTTTCATGCTACAAAAAAAAAAAAGCCTGTACAGATTTCAAGACCTGAACCCTTCAGTAATTTGCATTTTACCCTGTAAAAAACAAAACAAACAAAAAACCTCCAAAACTCTATCGCACTTGGATTTTCAATTTCTGGGCATAGCTTTCCCTGGTACTCATACATTCTTGGAATAGTTACCCATTTCCCAAGGAATTCTTTCCTAATTGGACCTCTAGGCTTAATTAGCTTCTAGAATAGAATTCAATGGTGTGAAAAGAAGTTGGTCTTTTGGAAATCTAATCCTTGGCTTGACTTTTGGAGGCAGAAGAGGCAAGCTCTACAATTAAGATTCCAAAGAGCAATGAACAAAGTGCTAGTAGAGCTCTAGCCATCCGCACATCATCCCTGAAAATATGTGGTGGTTGTCAGAGGGCTGGCAGGTGGGGGTGGGGCAAGCAGGAGGGGCAGGGGGCAGCTAGCTCACTATACCATATAAAGCACTGAGCTATATATAACTTCCCACTTACTTTCTGGCTCTAGTGGCCTCAGACTGCCTACCAAAGCAAGTATCATCTTCCCAGGCAGATCTTAAAGGCTGGGTTAAGACTTCCCTAGTGAGAAAGGAAGCCTCAAAGTGTCCCTGTGTCCCACTATCAAGTTCAGCCTTGCAAATAAAAGTATTATATGAAAATAAAATTTATTTTTTAAAAAAGGATTATGGTATTTGTAGGCCAGACTCTTTGTACCCTAACTAGGCCTACCACCAAAAGTCAGATTGTCCCAAACACTGGGGATGAAAAAAGGAAAGAGAAGAAAACTAAACTTTGGTGATGACACCCACCTTAGGTTTTTCGCCACTAGTAGTCAAGGTTCACCTCCAGAGTACAATTCCAGCAGTTCTGCTTTCGTGGCTTCTCACCCACCCATATCCAACCCCAGGAGTAAAGAAGAGGAGAAAAAGAGAGGAATGGATGAAATATAAATGAATGTGTGCAGTAGCAGCCAGAGGCAGCACCCAGTGCTCTGGGCCATAGTGGGGCTGTGTACTGGCATCCAGCAGGAGGAAGTAATCCTCCTCTATTACTTTCCAGCCCCTGTGGTGACTCCAGAGTGGCTATGCAGCAGGAGGTGAGGGAAGCAGTGTGAGCGTGCACTTACATCGGTGGCTTTTTTCTCCGCCAGCTCCAGTTTCTCCTGGGCATCTTTGAGAGCCTCGGAGTATTTGTCCAGTTCATCTTCGGTGCCCTTGAGTTTCTTTTGCAGCGACACCAGCTCATCTTCCAGCTGGGTGTTGGCCGTGGCGGGGTACAGGGAGGGTGGGGGAGGGTGCAGCAGGCAGCGTGATCCCGCAAGGCGGGGGTGGGGGGGTGCACAGATATTCAGACAGGGACAGCGGGAAAGAGAGAGGGAAAGACAGGGAGGGAGAGAGAAAGAGAAAGACAGAGTTAGCCATTCGTGCCGCAACGCGCCGCCGCGCCCCAGGTACCTTGGCGGCGGTCTCGTCGGCGGCCAGGAGGCTGTCCTCCGCCTTGTGCAGCTCCTCCAGCACCCGGTCCCGCTCGTCCTCCGACACCCGCAGCAGCTTCTCCTTCGCCGCGATGTCCTCCTCAAGCTAGGGGGCAGCGGCGGGCGGGCGCGGGCGGCCGGCACGGACCGGGTGTTAGACATACACACAACACACGGGCGCCACGTTGGCTGGGGACCCTTGGGCTACGGGCGCCACCAAGTTGGGGTTCAAGGGACCCTAGGTTGCCTCCTGTCGCCAGAAGTTGGAACCTCTCGCTGGTGTCTGGACGACCCTCACCGCCCCCCTCTTCCCCGCCCTCCTGGGACAACAACTGCCGAGGTCCCAGCCGGCTGCAGTCCATAACTTGGGGGGGGGGCAGAAAAATGACCCTGTTTGCCTGACTTTCCGCCCTATTCTATATTCGGTCCCATCTTTGCTCTTAGGAAACAATTTCATGACTCCACTTTCCTCCCCTAAAGTCTCCATCCCAGGTTAAGGTTCCTTTCTCCCCGGGCAAAAGTCCGAGGAACTTCTAACGCTTTCAAGAACTTAACTCTCCCTCCCTCCTGCCCTGCCTTCAAATGCCTCGGGAACCCTAGTCCTTTCCCTCCTGATCTTACAACGTTGATTCCCAGCCTAGGGAATTAAGTGCCTTTAGGACTTGTATAGACTGCGCGGGCCTTGGGAACCAGTGCGGGGAAATAAGTGTCCTCAGACGAGACTAAAAGTTAGACTAAGCCTCAGTCTTGCGCCCCCCCTCCCTCTCTTCCAGACGCGCGCCCCTGGCCACCTTGGCCTGGGGTGGGGGTGGGGGGCACGAATCCTCGGGGTGGGGGTAGGAAGGGGTACCAGGTTCCGACCCCGGGACCCCGGGACCCCGGGTCATCCAGGCCCGCGGAGCGCGGGAAACCGGCGGACGCAGTCCGGGGAGGCGCAGACCTGTTTGCTCCTGTCTTCCGCCGCTTTCTTATCGGCCTCCGCCTGCTCGGCTCGATCCAAGGCGTTCTCCTTGTCGAGCTTCAGCATCTGCATCTTCTTCTTGATGGCGTCCATGGTGGCGGCGATGAGGGGCCCTTGGGCTGCAACGCGAGCGGCGAGGCAAGCACGAGCGCAGTGAGGCGGCCGATCCCGAGTGCGAGCACGGAGCCGCCTGCTGCTCCCAGATAAGTACTTTCCCAAGGGGGCGACCGCATTCCTCAAAGCAGCCAATACTTTTTTGGAAAAGCTTTTTTCTCCTGCCCCCTTTCCCCTTCTCCTGCCTCCGCCCAGTGCCCCCTCCCCGCTCCTCCCGCAGGGGCAGCTCGCCCATTCGCTACCTCCTGCCGGCCTCCCAGTTGACGGTGGATATGACTATATATGGGGACCCGAGCCGCGGAGGCGGTGGCCGGGCGAGGCCTCCCTGTTTCCAAACCTGCGCGCTAGGGAGAGGGCGGCGGGCCTCGCTGGAGTTCAGCCCGGCGCAGGGCACTAAACTCTGCCCTCTGCATCCCCTCCTCCCAGGGCCAGCCCTGCCCTTTGGGGTTCTCAGTCGAACCTGCCGTGAGCCATCGGTGACCTGGGGGCAAGTGTTAGGTGCGCGCCGACCTACTGGGCTACCAGACCTGGTCAAACTCCACATAAGGCCCAAGGGTCCCAGACGCCGCTGTTGCACCCAGCGTCCAGGTCGGTGCCGTCTGAGCACCCAGCCGATCTTCCTAGCAGCTTTTAGCCTTCCAAGGTGCTCACGTTCTGGAAATTCAACTGGAGCAAACAAAGGAAGAGCTGGAAGAAAGGTCTGGGGGTTGCTCCTGAGAATTTTTCTGCTTGTGCAGGTCAGAAGGGTGGGGTGCAACAGGACTGCACGCAGAATGTCTTCTGTACCTTTCCTGCTGAGGGAGGGACAGATACTTTAGGGAGGCAGGACCCAACAGGCCTTAGTTCTAAGTGTCCAGTGTGTGGTGCTTCGGAAAAGGACAGGGCGTGTGTTGGTGTGTAGGTGATGGGCAGGAGTTCAAGGGGAAGAAAATGTTATTTAGTCTCAGACAACTTGGTGTTTGTTTGCTACTGTCACCAGCATCTGTGTGACCTTGACTAGTGCTAGCCTCCTGCTGTAGATTCCTCATGTTTAAAATCAGCGGAGTAGATGTTCCCGAAGTCCCTCTAGATCTCAATTTTCATCATTTTTCTTGCACTGATTTTAGGGAATCAGCCTCTTTCCATGTTAGGCACTCAGGTGCCATATTGCCAAAAACACGGCTGTACACAGTATCCTAGTTAAGTCATCATATCCGCAGTCATTACTACGAAGAAGAAATAGGGCCAGTTCTGCAGTGTGGGTTCAGCTTGAAGGCAGGAGAATTTCCCCTAATGCCTCTTTAACTTCTGTACCCCCAAACCCACAAGAGGGAAAAGATTGCTCTTTTCAGAAGTTCAGTGGAAAGAGAGGAGATGGCCCTGCCCCCAGGCCTTGCCTGAGGCCAGCTGAGGCAGGGTTGGTGAGAGTCTCCTTAACAGTCCCCACAGAATAATTCACAGCCTGTACTACATGGATACTGAATAGTCCCTGGACGGTATCTGAGCAGATTAGGCAGACCAAACAACTTGTAAGTCCTTCAGAAAATGATCAAGTTCCCTTCCCGGATTTTATCAGGTTTCTTCCACTAACCCCACTGCCTAGGAGGGGGAAAATACTCTGATCTAAGGGTAAGAACATTAGAGCTTATGTGTGTAGGGGTTGCATGGCACAGGGATTTACCAGAGCCCTTTAATTCACCATTTGTCAACAAAGTCACTGCAGCACTGACACATTTCCAGGCCTCTGGGCAATATACAAATGTGTGGATGACAAATTACTGACTCCCCAGCTTGGAGCTTAGCAGAGGGGGCAAGAATAGGAACTCAGGAACTAGACCCTAACACTAAAACCCAGGCTGACTGCCTTCTGCATTGCGGCCTTATTACACGTTGCAACCGCCTGTTTTCTTCTTCATGAGGCATCTGAACTAGAGATGCTCTTTAAGGGACAATGTATAACTGACTTTCCTCTTTTCACTGTACCTAACATAGCTGAGGAACTCATTAAATCTTCCTTAAGCTTTCCAGTGTTACAAACAATTAATTAAAGGTCCATTATTGAGGGGCTGGAGTGGTGGCTTGGAGGTTACGGTGCTTGCCCAGCATGCGTAAGTACATGGGTTCAAACCCCAGCACCCATGTACACAACTAAGTGTCAGAGCAATGAAAGCCATGTGAAAACCTTAATAAAAATTGATTATTTCTGTCTCTCTCTCTTTCTCACTATCCTTCTCTCTTTTTTTAAAAAAAGACCATTATTGAGCACCAGCTGTATACTAGGCAGGTACTAGACTCTGGAATCCAAAATTAAGTAAAACATACCCATGCCCTCCAGGTGCTCAGCATGAGCACGGGTGTAAGAATTCAGAGAATGAAGAACTAAAAATGACTAAGTCAGAGCAGACAGAAAAAAACTTTTCTGAAAAGGTGATAACTTTTGAACTGATTTTAGAGGAAGGGTAGCAGTTAGATATAGAGGATAGCTATTGTATGAGCCAAGGAAAGAACAGGGACTATTTGATGGTGATTAGATGGTAGGTTTTTTTGGACATGAGACTGGAAAGGTAGGGCAGGGCCATCTGCTAAGGAACTTAGAATTCCAGGTTTAGTTGTCCAGACCTTATTATGTGATTTAAAGACACTGATTTCTCCTTTCCATCTCTTCCCTCTCTGTTCCTTTCACATAAGGTTATTTTCAGATCCCTTGGTGTTCAAACGTGGAAATGAAGCTACACAGATCTAACTTTTTAAAATTCCGTGGTACCATGGCTTTGATCCCTAGACTGATGGGTTAATGGAGGTCCCCTAATTCAGTCATTTCCATTCCATCCTTAAGGAGATTGTGCCCCATGCTTCATGAACCACACCACTCATGACATCACCTCTCTGTCATCAAGGGCTAGGATGAGCAAAACATCATGACTTAACTCAAATAACATATTCTTCTTGACAGGTCTCCTGGTTCCTGGAAAGAACCAGGAGGCATGGGCTGGACAACCATGTGCTTTAGTGTGTATACCTGTTCTCCAGCTGATTGGCCATGACTTAAGGACAGCTCTGAAGAATAACCAGGGAGTAAGTGTTGTGGTCTGTCAATAAAGATGAACTGGGCAACTCAATTTCTCTCTCACTGCAATTTGAACTAATGAACATAGAAAATATGAATTATTAGCTGTGGTTACTGAAACAAAAAGAATTTGCAGTGTTGAACTGAAGAGGTCATGTTTGAGAGAAATTAAGATTATTCACAGATGTTTGGGCTTTCTTGCCAGTCAGCATCTTGGAAGGATAGCATATCCCTCCCTAATTAAGTTAGATGTGGACATTTGACTAGCTTTGGCCAAGGAGCTGTGAGCAGAAGGGACATGTAGTGGACATTTGAAGAATTAGTACATGCCTCACCACGTTCATTTTTTAAGATAGTGACTGCTCTGTCATTTGGGGTTCCCGTGTGGCTCTCCCTTTCCCCCTAGCTAATCCTTAGTGGACATGTAGAAAGAGCAAGATATAAACCTTAGTTACTTCAGGTCACTCAGATTTAGGGGTTGTTTGTTGATTAACTAGTTTCTCTTAATTAATATATCACATAAACCGTATCAATTATGAGAGCACGGGAAGGTCTGATCACAGAGACAGGAGAACACAACAGACATGTCAAGGTAAACAGAAGAACCAGGGGAATATGCCAAATTTCAGGTCTAAGAGCCCGGAGAGTACTCCATTTCCTGAGGTGACACAGGTTCCTTGAAAGTTAAAAAAAAAAAAAAATCTGACTGAATTATAGTGTTGAGGGAGCCTGCACATCATCCTTGGCCCCAAGGCTTTGTGTAAACACAGAAAACATGTTCAGAATTTCCAGATTTCTCCAGGGCTTGGTGTTCAGTCATTTCTCAATAAATGTTTTTTTGAATAACTTTTCTATGACAGCCATACAAAAAAGTAGAAAAGCAGTACCTGGAAAGGTAAGATAACAGAACTGCGTTCAAAAGATCTTGTCTCCAGGCCCTCCCCTCTCTTCTTTGGTGCTGCCTACGGAAGTGGCAGCCGTCTGTAATAGGCGTCATGGCTGCCCTCAGACCTCTTGTGATGTCCAAAATCACCAAAAAGAGGACCAAGAATTCATCAGGCACCAATCAGACCGATATGTCAAAATTATCTCACAGGTGTTGACAACAGGGTGCAGTGAAGATTCAAGGGCCAGATCTTGATGCCCAACATTGGTTATGGAGCAACAAGAAAAAAAAAAAACACGTGCTGCCCAGTGCCTTCTGAAAGTTCCTGATCTACAGTGTCAAGGAGCTGGAAGTGCTGCTGATGTGCAACAAGTCCTACTGTGCTGAGATTGCTCACAACATTTCCTCCAAGAACCACAAAGCCATCGTGGAGAGAGCAGCTCAGTTGGCCAGCAGAGTCACCAATCCCAATGCCAGACTGCAGTAAAGAAAATTAATAGACGAATTGTGTGCACTTTTTTTGTGCTTAAATAAAACCACAAAAACTGCCATCTGGCATCTTAAAACAAAACATAACAAAACAAAACAAAACACCTTGTCTCCATTCAAAATATGGACTCTGTTTTATTTCCTGAAGAATAAAATATAAGTGATTTAATGGGGTAGGACGAATGTCTCAAAATAGTTGAACACTTTTTTTGTACAAGACATTTAGGATTTATAGGCTCAAGGGAAGTAGAGATGTGTTAGTCAGCTTTCCATTACAATGACAAGACACCTGAGATAATCATCTTACAAGGAAGGATATAATGGTTGGAACATGAGACAGAGGAGGCCTGTTCATCTCATGGCAGCCACGAAGCAAAGAGAGAAATAGGAATGGGCCAATGTCTCCAAGTTCCCTTCAAGGGCATGATCTAACTTCCTTCTACTAGGCCCTAACTTCTAAAAGTTCCACCAATCTCAATAGCACCACAGGTTGGGAACCACTCCTTCAATGTAGAGTCTTGGATATTTAAGATCCAAAATTATAGCATGAAACATGCATCTTTTCCTCTTGGCAAAGTATCTATGCAGGACACTGTGTAAAATCCTCTCTTTGGGGGTCATTTACCACATATTTCTAGCTGTGTTATCATTCCTCCAACTGGCTGCCTGGGAATCCCTAGAGTTGTGAGAATCACGCAGCTCAGTTTTTCTAGGATAGCTTATATTGTTCCTTTCCCTCCGTAAAACACCTGTTTCTTGTACGCTGCATTTCCCAATATTTGGTTACAAAAGCGAGTCAACATGAGCAGAGCTTCCCAAATGTGACACTGTCAATAGGAATGCTCACTTGACTATGTACATCAGGTATTGTTTGTTTAGAAACAATAGTAGTAGCTCTTGACCATAGGACTCCACTAGAGTCAGCCATGCTGACTCAAGCATAGGGAAAGTGAAGAATCTGTAATTAAGTAGATAGACAATTGTTTCTTCCACTAGGTTTTGGAATGTAGCTTGTTATGCTCGAGGCTCACCGTTCTGTGAAACAAGATCCAGCATGCTCTCCTCATACACTGGGGAGTTTGTTTCTCAAGGGTTTCTGATGGTACCATCAAGGACCCATGGAAAATAGCCTCTGCTTCTGGGAGGAATTTGGAGCTCTGAGAAAAGTCTTTAGGCTATTGCTAATTCCTGCCTTCATAGTTAGTGACACTCCTGGTCACTGAACATCCCAAAGCTCAATGTGGCCCCCAGGCTTGGGAAGGCACATGATGCTCTCCTGATTCTTCTGAGTATGCTTACTACCTGGAAAGTTGTATGGGAAAATGGTTTTCCCAATGCACTAAAAAATATGAAGCATAGGAGTTTCCCTGCTTGCCTCTTGTGGTTTGGATAAAAGGGGTCCCCCCAAAGCTCGTGTGTGACAATGTAAAAGTTGAGGTGAACTGATTGGGTTTTAAGAGCCTTAACCTAATCAGTGAGCTAATCCCCTGATAGGGATTAACTGGTAACTGTATGCTGATAGGGTGTGGCTGGAGGACATGGGTCATTGGAGGAGTGTCTTTGGGATATATATTTTGTATCTGGCATGGGGTCTCTCTCTCTGCCCTCTGGATCCGTGCCTTCTGCCTTGATGTTCTGCCTCACCTCAAGCCCTGAAGAATGGACCCCACAATCTATGGACTAAGACCTCTGAAACTATGAGCCCCTAAATACATTTTTCCTCCTAAACTTGTTCTTGTCAGGTTTTTTAGTCACAGCAACAAAAAAGTTGACTAAAATACCTCTTACCTTCTATCTCTCAACAGTAGTAGCATCTATGTGTGGGTTTAATCAAACTCAATTTGTGATGGAATTTAGCTGTCTCAAGAATGGAAATATTCCTTTATTATGTAAAATTTAAAAAGCACTTTCAAGTTCATTACCTCCTCACAATATCTTACAACTATAATTCCCACTCTGTGGATTAGAAAAACAAGGGCAGTGACTGACTCAAGACCACCCAGGTCGGAGGTGGCAGCTCAGGAACAAGACTGTGGATGTTTCAGTGCCCAGCAACAATTCTCTTTTCACTCATCATTCCCAGGCCTGTTTTTATATTCATATTTGATTTCATGTTTAAAATAAACATAAGGTTATGATAAGAAGAGAGGGGACTACCAGAATTCCTGTCTAAATATAGAACAAGGTAAAAGCATGATCTAAGAAGGCTGAGGCTGAAGGGGTGTCTTATCTTGCGTGGACCAGCTGGGTACTACACCCTGGCCTCCTAAACCCACCTCCCCACTCTCAGCTAATGGGAGAACCTGGTGAGGAAATGAAATCTTTCTCCCGCTGTCATGACTCAACATGGGATCATTTAGATATCTACGTGAGGATAGAAGGCTGGGTATGTTAATTCTATTCCCAGTTGCTTCAAGGGAGAATTTGAGGTAATCATTAGAAATCTACACCTGCTTCCTTCAAAATCCTTAGGTGCGCAATGGAATGAAATGCCAGTTAATTCAGAAAGCATTTTGGGAGGAGGAAGGACAGAAGACCCATGGTCAAGACAGCATCTCTTGCCTCCTCAAACCCAGCTTGTACAGCAATGAAAGTGCCTATAGGCCTTGCAGTCCAGAGCCTGGAGCAGCCTGGGAGCCATGTCTGAGGTTTGAGATGGTTTTAATCATTTACTTTCTGGCAAACTTCACTTTCTTTTCATATTGAATGCCACCTGTTCATTTTTATGTATTTATATTTGGTTCTCAAGTTTCCACGGATGTCCTCAACAGGAATGCATGTGGAAGTGACCTTTGCAGACTTCGGAATGACAAGCAGAGCTCCACTCTTACTCTGCAAACTGTGAAACCTGACCACAAAATGCTGGTGGAGGCGGACGACCCCAGACCCTCCTGCTGTACTGGACAGCAAGCTACTACTCATTTAGGTGGGAAGGAGATGGCCCAGGGGCCTCTTGCTGCACTTTCTGTCTCACTACAGATCATTCAGATGAATGATTATGAATCAAATTAAATTTCTAAAATTTTATTTCTGTGTATTTTAGAACCATTGCCAACAGCTTAGCTTTTGATGCAGATGATTTGGTTGGGAGGCCTGTAAGTGGGACAAGGTTAATCTAAGTAAGCTGTGGACTTGCTTTTTGTTTCTTAATGATCTTTGCTCTACTGACCACTAAAACCTTTCCCCCAAGCACTTTCTACTGGGATCCTGGGTTCTCATTAAGGGTGCCTGTTTTCTTGCTTTTATAGAATTCCACAGGAGAAATGCTTCCTCCAGGGTTTTCTCCTGAGAACCATTTCCACCTGAGTAACTTCAGTGCAGGAGGGAGTCAGAACTTTCTTATGACTCGAGGCTGAGGAAACTCTCTGACCCTTTTCTGAGGTTCTGTTGATGGAGGATGAAGCTCCTCCGGCTGCCGGCCAGGGTCCAGAAGAGGCTGATATTTTTAGCATGGCCTTCTTCACTCCCCAGCACCTGCCGTGATCTGTAACCCAAGGGGCTACTTAAATGCCAGCGAGATGACTGAGGACAAGGCAGCCTGAGTTAATGTCCTAAAATTACCACCCAGGGGAGGCTTTTTTTTTTTTTTTTAAAGAAAGAGGGGAGAGAGAGAGAGAGAGAGAAGCAATCTTCATTTAGTTTTCCATATGAGTTTAATTCCTGAGACACTTAGTTGTGTATGTGGTGCTGGGGTTCAAACTTGTGCACTTGCGCATGTCAGGCAAGCGCTGTAATCACCGAGCCACCGCTCCAGCCCCAAGGGGAGACTTTTCTTATGGGAGCCATTTCATGCCCAGCTCTTCTCATTTTCTTGTTCCTTCCTGAACTGTGGGGCTGTTACAAATCCTGGTTGAGATGTGTGACATCTGCCCCATGAGGAGGTCAGGGAAAACCACTGGGTCTATGGACTTGATTCTAGTTAGGGTTGGGATAATGGTACACCCTTGGCTCTCAATTTCAATCTTTCCCTCTACTGGTCGTGCCAGATGGAAGCCCCAAGAGAATGTCTACACGTATTTCACTGAAGCAAACCCTCTTTCGATATCCCTGAAAATATGTGAAGATGAGAGACAAAGCCTAGGTGATGTTTTAGATCAGATACTGGCAAAGGGGTTGCAAACCCCTATCTCATAGCAGGTAGAAGGCATTGAGCTCATTATCCCCTAAAGATGGTGCAAGATGGAAATAGAAATGTGTTTGCAAGAAGCCCTGTAAGGTTGTGGAGGGCAGATGCATCATGGGTCATGAAACATAATGAGAATGTCTTAGGATGTCTCTAATCCTGGAGTTTGACATCAGGTCATGCCATCCATACCATTCCTTGGTGTCACCGTCAGTATAATACTGGACTGAGAAACTCTAGGGATGACCCAATGTGGAAATATTTATGTGCCTTTACTCTTTCTCTGGTTACTTTAAATTCTCTAAAATGCTATGCTATGAAGTGCTGTTGATATGAAGTCAAGAAATTATTTTAAAAGGAAGTGAACCAGAACTTAAATATTGAAATAAGTTTTGTCTCATTTAAAGTGGTCAGTTCTCATTTTAGTTGCAAGAAAAATATGATAATCATAGGTATGGTGACAAAAATTTAGTTAAAATAATATATGACATATATGCAATATATATGTGTATGATTATATACCCATAATACTAATGAAGATTTGGAAAGTTGTACATCAATTTGATTGATAACTGAATTCACTTCCTCCAGGGAGGAGGGAGAGGGATTAGGGTCAGATATGGCAATCAAAAGGGAGTATAGTCATATCATTAAGGTTTAATTTTTAAAGAAGACTATATTTATGAATTATATAGCTAAAGTATTAACCATCTCTTAATTTTGCTTTGTCATTTAAAATATATTCTTGAATTTATTACAGAAAATTCTACAGGCTTTAGAATTTCCCAAGTCTCCTAAAGGAAGAGAAATCCACTTTAGCATGTATATGGTCCAAAGCCTCACAGCAACAAAAAATTAATTTAAAATTGATGTAACTGGGGCTGGAGTGGTGGTTCAGTGGTTATGGCACTTGTGCACAAGGATATGGGTTCATGTATACAATGAAGTGTCGGAGTAATGAAAGCCACATGAAAAACTAAATAAAATTGTTTCTTTCTTTTTCTCACTGTCCTCTCTTTAAAAAATAAAATAAAATAAAGTGACCAATTTCCTTCAGGTACCTGATTTTGTCAAATGCCTACTAAATAGGCATTTAAAAAACATGCCTATTTTTGTCAGTCATAAATCTGGACACCAGATATTTAACAGGGAGCAACAGCATGCTGGCCTCCTATGAGATCCTTTATTTCTAATGTAGAGCTTGTGGCAAATTCAAGTTTCAAACTACTTATTGGAACTGTCATTAGTGCTCTTTTATGACCCACCCAATAAAATTAGATTCATTGCTTTGCCATCTTTGGTTTGGACTAAAAGCAACATGCCCCCAGCTTGATCCTGTTTCAGATTTGCCACACCTGGTTCCTGATGACTGAAGGGTGTTTACAAAACTCCAGCCTACCTTCAAAGGATAGGGATTTGCCTCACCCCGGCAAAGTTGAGAGAATGTGCTGCACGGTCTAAGGGCACAGAGGTTCTGAATATGGAGATCAAAAACACTTTGGGAAAAATACAAATGAAAGAACATGCAAGGGCTGGAGGGTGCCTCCGCGGTTTGAGTGCTTGCCTGGCATGCATAAGGACCCAGGTTTGAACCCCAGCATACGGAAAAACAGCAACAAAAAATGAGATGAAAAAAAATTTTTTAAAAGAATATATAGCAAAAAATTGACTGGTTTTTGGATGATAGAATTAGGAGTAATTTCATAAATATTTTCTATATTTTCTAAAGTTTCAAAGATGAGCATGTTTTATTTTATTTTTATTTTTTAAAGAGAGAGGGACAGAGAGAGAGAGAGAGAGAGAGAATCAATTTTATTTAGTTTTTCATGTGGGTTTCGTTGCTCTGACACTTTGTTGTATATGTGGTGCTGAGGTTCGAACCCATGTACTTATGCATGCTAGGCAAGCACCGTAACCGCCGATCCACCGCTCCAGCAACAGCATGTTTTATTTTTACAGTAAAAGTGAACCAATTAAATGTTGTTTAAGATTTATTTTAACCATCAACAACGATGCTTCCTACGTAAAGATGAGTCTTTCCAAGACTTTTTTTTTGTTGTTGTTGTTGTTTGTTTAAAGAGAGAGGGACAGTGAGAGAGAGAATCAATTTTTTTTTTCAGTTTTTCATGTGGCTTTTGTTGCTCCCAGACTTCGTTGTGTACTTGGTGCTGGAGTTTAAACTCGCATACTCACACATGCCAGGCAAGTGCCATAACCTCTTAGCCACAGCTCCAGCCCCCTTTCCAAAAGTTTTGGAAGGGACAGTGGCTGTAATACTGAATTGTATCCAGGATTCCTAGTCACTTTCTACATATATCCTGGGCCACAAGCACAGCCACTGTGTGCTCGTTCTAAGGCCTCTCCTAGAAGAAACTCTCCTAGAATATTGTGCCTCTCCCCACAGCACCCACCTTGGGACTCCCACTGAATGTAATTCAAGTAATGATGGCGGCAAATTGTCACTAGTCTAGGGTTGCATGAGGCTTGGACTGGAAGCTGATTCAGATAGGCACCAGAGTTCACATTCTTAATCACTGGACTACATTGCCTCTCTAAATGTCTAGTCAGAGTAGACCCAAAAGTTTTCACTGAATGGGCAAATGTTCCCACGTGAATTAAAAAAGTGCAGCCCCTATACCTTGTAGCTACATGTCACTGACAGGAGTGGGGAAGCCAGCAGCTAGTATCTTCTCAGCTAGAGGAGGGAGAAAGAAAAGGTCATTTTGGCCTCTGTTCACTTCTGCTCCCTTCACCAGCCTGAACATAAGTAGGGACATTGAGTCTGTGGCTGGGAATGACGTGTTTGCTATGTGTGTGTGGCAGTCAAGCAGCTGTTGCTCATGCCCCTACTTTTGGGGAAGCTGGTTTGCCTTTTAACTTCTCAGTCATTGACTAAATTACTCCATAGCACAAGTGTTGATGCTTGCTCTCGGGTACCTGGGCTTCTCCATTAAGAGTTATCTCCTTGTTCTGATCCTTTCTTGATATCTGTAGAGCTACTGGGTCTGAGCACCCTGGAATGGCCAGAGACAAGCAGAAGCCCTGAGAGGTTATTACCCAGGCACTCAGCACACCTGACTTAGTGGCCAGGCCAGGACATGAGTCCTTTTGTCCAACACAACAGCCCAATGGAGCCAGTTCAGAGGTTAATGTAGGACACAGATGCCTTCTTGGGCTTTGGAGTAAGCAGGCAGGAGTCTGATGAAGGTGCTTAATAGTGCACAGCCTCAGTTTCTCCCATAAACTAGAACTAAGAATCCCTACCTTAAAAAATTGTTAGGAGGGTGAAGTGTGGCAATAGAACTGTCATGTCTGCTGCTCCCCTTCCAACATTCTCATATGGGACAATGATCAGCAAATTAATTATTCCCAGTTTAGCCCTTGAAACAAACAAGCTCACTGGTCTTTATACCAGGTATGTCTACGGTGTAAACTATCGATGAATAAACATTTCCTGTCATATTTCACACAGAGAAGTCAGTCGTGCGAACATTCATACCTTCTTGGGAAGTTGAATTTTGCCCTGTAGAAGCGGTGTGACATTAGCTGAGTCACTAAACCTTTCTGAGCCTCAGTTTCCTCATCTGAAAAACAGGGATGATAATATTCCCCACATCATCAGGTTATTGTCATAAATGAGCCACTTACTGAATGTAAACCACAGTGCCTGCCATGTAAAAGGATTCAATAGCCATTACCTTTATTATTATTAGACATTTATTAAAAGGTCTAAGGCAGTGTACATGAGCACACACACACGTGTGTGCTTGTGGGTCTGTATATAAAGCATTAACCCAAACACATTACTGTACGACATCATTTGTGGCTATCCTCTTGGTAATGAGATCTTCTCCCCTCTCAAATTCTTCTGAGCGCAGTGTTGCCCTGCTGCGGCTTGGCTTCCTGATTCTTATTTGACTTTGGTTATTCCTTTCAACCAGATACCGCTTGCATGAAAACACTGGGGAGCTGGAACCTTGCATGCCTGCGGGGACTGCATCACATAGGCTCTGGGGGCAAGTCTCTACCTGACCACTGTTTGTTTTACTGATGTTTTGCTGACATATAACATACGACAGAAGTGTGTATATCACATGCATGCAACTCACTGAAATTTCACAACCTCAACAAACCCATGTAACCAGCATAGAGATCAAGAACCAGAACAACCGAGAAGTCCTTGTGTCCCCTTCCACACACTATCTCCCCTAGGTAACCACTGTCCCGACTAGTTCTTTTCTTGTTGTTGGACTTTGTGCAAATCTGGCCTCTGATTTAAGCAGCTCAGTGACACTTTGTTTTTCTCTCAAAATCTCCTCTATTAGGCTTCCACCTGCTTTTTATGATTAATTCAAGTGGCAAATAAACTTCTTTAGCAGCACCCATGTGAGTTGACCAAAGCAATGAGGCAAAAGTTCAGTGCCTTCAGTGAGTGTTCTCACATGGGGCTGCCTCCTTGAGCCCTGATTCTTTGGAATGAGGTATAAGTTTTCCATTTTCTTTCTTTTCTGGCTTCCAATCTCTCTTGTATGCACACAAGCCAGTGTTCTTGGGTAAAGACCCCAACAGAAGCTGAACAGGGTGTTGGATATCCAATTCCAGAACTGCAGGAGGGAGAATTGACTGGTCTGGCTTTGTCTACTCTTAGTTAGGTCAACTGTGGCAGAGGGTTTAGGAACATATGATGCTAACAGGCCCTGGAACCCACCCCTGAAAAGAAGAAGCTCTGCTGAGAAAGAGGATGGGGTGCGGCTTAGAGGTCTGCAGTAAGGATGTGGGTCAGAACTGCCCCTTCCAGCTCTGATATGCTATGAGGCCCTTTTCTTCTCAGATTCAGGTATTTAACCCACTAGCTAGACCGGCTTCTTATTCACCCTCTGCACAAAATTTGAACTAAAGCAATTAGATAACATGGTTCATGGAGGACTAAAGCTCCTGCTTCCCAAACTGCCTTTGCGGGACACTTCTGGTGTGATGCAGCAGGGGCCACTCAGGAAGGCAATTCATTCACGGGGATCTGAGGTTTAGCTGTGGTTTTATAGGCACACGTGCTCCGCAGGCTCTCCCTTGAAGGGATGGGTGTATTCCATCATAGCACAGAATTTCCTGGATGCAGGGACCACCAACTGTTTATGACAGTCATGATTGTTATAGAGCATTGGAATTACTCCCCAGGTTCCAAAAGCCACCCCCATGGAGGAAAGTTTGCAGCAGCCTCCTAAATCCTGAAAAACATTGTGGTCAGGGTGAAGAATATGATGCTGGGTCTATTGTCTAGACTGTGATGTGTGTGGGACAAGAGACGGAAGCAGGGAACTGTGCTCAGTTTTGCTTTACACACATGATCTCATCTAATCTTCATTGCAAATTCAAGAGAGAGACACTTTTACTGCTTCAGTTTTGATGGTGTGCAAACTGAGGCAGAGATAGATTGAGCATAATATAAATAAAGCTCGTTATCATTTATCAAGTGTTTTCCTTCTTATCTCATTTCATCCTCATGAAATGCCATTTTATGGATGAATTTCTTGTGACTCAGTTTCTCAGTTTTGCTCAGGTCATGAGTGCCAGAGATTGGACATAGACTAAGAACACAGATTTCTATCACCGAAGGCAAATCTGCAAATAGAAGATTATGGTGATAAATACCTAAGATGATTCAGGTGAAAGTCTATAGTGTTTCAGAGAAAGATGAGGTCACATAGCCATGGGAAAATTTAGGAAAGGATTGAAGGAGGAGGTGATAATTGTCCCTAGTTGTAGTCTGGGCAGTAATTGGATAAGAGTAATTTGAAGGAAGAGTACTCCAGGAAGGGGAATCAACATGACTCAAAGCTTGGGGAGGGGAAATAGTGGGAAGTCATTTGTTGCACTGGGGAGATTGATTGGCAGAGTAGGACACGAAACTGGTCCATCGGCTCTGCTGCTAACTCCCTGACATATTGGAAAAGATAGGATGATAGGCTGACAAGATGGTCAGGTGGAGGTCTGTAACCTCAGAAGAACTCCCATGTTCCCTTAGCTGTGTCCTTTGCTTACTGTTTCAGGACACGGTAGATGTAGGGGTTGGAGCCCCAATTATTTGCAAGCATTGGGAGATCCAGCAACCTTCTAAAAGAAGGAACAATAAAACTTTTATAGACTATTAAAGAATCAGAGGCTCCATTAAGGGAGGGTCACACTGATTGTGCATGTATGTGTTCCCACACATATGCATGGTGTATCGTGACATTTGTGGGTCAGGGAGGGTAGAAGGCAAGACAGTCAGGGGATTGCAACTGGGCATGGCCCCCACTGACCCCAGGTTAGTTTCCCATTTCCAGAGGCAAGGCTGATGAGAGGATACCATCCCTTCTCTGAGCCTTAGTTTCTCATCTACAAATTTGAAGATCATAATACCTATGTCTCAGGATTATTGCAAGAATCCAATGAGATGTGCCAGTGTGTCCTGTGACATTACTGCCATTGTTATTTTATATTTCTTTTTTCTTTTTCTTTTTGTACTGGGGACTGAATCTAGGGGCACTTAACACTAAGCTTATCTCCAGTCCTTTTTATTTTTTATTTTGAGAAAGAATCTCACTAAGTTGCTGAGGCTGACCTCAAACTCCTACCTCAACCTCACTGAGTTGCTGGGATTACATGCACCTGGCATTATTTTATACTATTATTAAACTTAAGCCTCCTCGTGGTGCATATCTTGCCACCTGGAAAATAAGTATTTAGGAGTAGGACCTTGTCATCTACTTTTTTAAATATTTGCCACTACCTAACACATACTAAATTGGTTCAACAAACAAAACAAACACATTCTAGTTAAGTCATCTTTGCCTAAGGTGTGCAGTGTAGTTTTTGGAGCTTCATCTGAAATCATGTTGGGCCAGAGCTCAGCAAACAGAAGCAAGATGGGTTTCACACAGTCCTTTGATGCTTGTATAACAAACCTGGACTGAGTTCCTGTTGTGAGTGAGCCCTGGATGTGAGTGAGTTCTATTTCATTGGGACTTCTGCTAGTAGAAGCAGATTATTTTGGAATCTGGAACATGAAATTTGTTTAGGTGATGATAACTTAAGGGTCTAAGTTATGGAAAAATGAGTATCTTGTCCTTTCTGGTTCTCCTATAGGATCATGAGAAAACAAAGGAGAGCTCATTTCCCTTGAGGCTGGCTGGATTGTGCAATCAGCCCTCCCATTCTGGACTTTGCACAGCTGGCCTTGCTGGATGGGTTGAAGTGGCTGATAATAAGCAGCTTGTGTTTGTATGCATGCGTTTGTGCGTGTGTGCACATTCAGGATTCCAGAAGCAAGAGCTGAACAGCATATGGGCTTTTTTGGAAGGTCTTGACCCAACTATGAGGAAGGTCTGCTTGTCCGGTAGAAGAGACCAAGGGCTTGCAGCTTGGGGCTTGGGATTTGGGTTTGGGAAGGTAACAAGAATCCTTCATTCCTGAGGGTGGTAGAACCCAGGGTGTGATGGCTGCCTGGATGCTTAAAGACCACTACTCAAACACCACACACATGCAGTGGCCTTCTATCCCAGTATGGGCTTGTGGGTAGTGATTGTGGATGTGTTTGTGGAGCAGTGCACACTTATATGGAGCCCACAAGCTTGGACCAGAGACTGCCACAGTGACCATGATGGACCACAACTACTGTTCTTGCCACCATTCTTTTTAATGGGCCATGAAAACTATAGAGGGAGGGCAAATGAGTCACAAAAAGTTGACCCGAATGGTACTTCACACTAGCTTGGAGGAATTGGAGCCTGGTTTGATTTAATTCAGAAATATTTGCAATGGTAACAATTCTTAAAGCTCTAGCAAAGTGCAAAGATTCATGCCTGTTCAGTTCACAATGGTGAACACTGCATAGAGAAACTGCTATACAAAAGTTATCCTAGGACCTGTATATTGGGGTGATGGAAGGGAGAGGGCTGAGATCATCATGGAAGAGATCAGGGCCAACCTCCTAATCTTTTTTTTTTGAGAATTTACTTTTGGGGTGAATACCTGGAAAATTATCTTTGATATATTTTTAAAAATAGGAGATGATACAAAACCACAGGCAATCTGAACAGTTAGGAGAGAATCTGGATCTGAGTCAATGTAAGGATATTTATGGGTAGTGAGGGCTACTCCTTCACCTCTCACCACCCCCCATTCGTGTTGGGGATTAAACTCGGGGCTTCCTAAATGGTAGGCAAGCACTCTACCTCTGAACTATATCCCCATCCTGAGGACTTTTCTTGATTGCTTTGTATATTATTTCCATTTGATTATCTCCAGAGATCCTATGTTTGGAAGTTCTTGGTTCAATGGTGGAATAGTGCCTAGCATATAGCAGCTTAATAAATATTCAGTAGATATATGGTTGAATGAAGAATATACAATATACATTTTAAGAAGTGCTTTACAGTTATAAAGTAATTGTTTAGTCTTATACAATTTGATTTTCACCTTTATGTGATGTATAGGGTTATTAATCTTTTCAGATAGAAGAATTAACGTATACTCAGTATTTGAGGCAGTGCTCAAAGTTACACACACAGTCCTGACTTTGATGCTATTCTCTGATCACATGACCACATGACCTCAGTCTCAGTTCACTGATCTTTGTCCGTGCTCATTGGCTATGAGGTGGGTATTTAGAAGTGTGGATGAAATAACTCTTGGGAGGCTAGGCCAAGTCCGTTTATGGTTACAGGAAGCCAGTAATGTTTAAGCCTAAAGGCCCTCACTTGCTCTGGCCCTTCCAAGACAACTCCTAACTCCTTTGCCAAGTGAAGACCATCTACATGCGACTTCATTCAGTAAACAGAATCAAGTTCTAGAAGAAAGTAAGTTTCCATTTAACAACATCCACAGTCACTTGTGAAAACATAGCCATAAGGGTGCTTTAAAAGCATCTATAGGTTCTCAGAACAGGTGTCGTGGACACACAGCTGATTTCCTTCATCTCACAGGAGAACTCTCTTCCATCAGACCTGAAGTTGGCATTTTCAGGGTTTTCCAATTGTTGCATATTTTATTTGCAGGTTCATTTTATAGATGGAATATATAAAATAGAGGCATGAACCTGGGTTTTGCTTTAGCTCAAGAACTGAGAGAAAATTCAGACTAAAAAAAATTAGTATGTTGTGAGATTGATGAAATTACTTTGATATCAAGAAACAAATTATAATAAAAATTTCAGTGTCCAGAGCAGCGATTCATTAAGAAGAAGAGGTACATTTTGAGAGAGCGCCGAATCCTAACCACTAGACCACCAGGGAAGGAGGTACATTTTGAATATAAGTAATAAATCGAGTCTTGGTCAGCCGACAGTCCCATCTCTAGGGAGGGCTTCTCTGGATGATGGAAACTTTGGCCAGAAAATGCATCTTCCTTTCCGCCCAGGACCTGTGGGGCACAGCTCCTGCTAGCCTTGGCGGGACAGAGTACCCAGTGAGCTAGAGCTTCTCCTGTGGGCTCCTGACCACCCAGCTCTTCCTATGCCCCATGTGACCCAGCCTCCTTTTAATGAGCCAGTTAGGAGTTCTTAGGCATAAGCAAGCAAAAAGAAACCCAGAAGAAACATTCTGTGTTTATTTAAAATAAATGTTTGCTATCCCCAACTCCTCTATCCTTCTTCAGTTTCAGAAGAAACTTTGTGTCTGGATTAGTCCAGCTGAAGTTATTTTTCTTACCATCCATATGGGGAATTTTCCCATTTTTCCAAGAAGAAAATAACCCCTGGGCTAAAGGAACTGTGAAAATGTTTAGTCTCCAGAAAGGCATGCAGACTCTCTGGGCGGCAGGAGCCCTGCAGTTCAACTTTGGAGAGGGCCATCATGTCATTATGAAATAATCTTTCCTGCTTTTACTTTGCACTCTCAGCATTCAATATCTGGGCCCCACAATTCACCATTAACTGTCCTTTGGGATATCATGGGAAGATTTATTGGGGTGGGATGGTGCAGGAATGTTACACAATTATCCCAATAGGTAGTATGGAATCAAAGAATGGATGCTGGGTTTAGAGCAAGAGATTGATTCTAGTCTCAGTTCTTCTTGGCAGATCAAAGACAAGTCATTTCCATTTCTTGGGCCTCAGTTTCCCCAATTATAAAAAGAATGTGTTGAACTGATAATCTCCTTTCTAAGTTTAATGATTTACATGAATTAACCTGCAGGGCATAGGGCAACCTGGGATCAAGGTCCTGACATGAATGGGGTAAAAGGCTAGTCTCTGTGTATTCTTGGGGGAAGCAGAGAAGAGCTCTGATGTAGGGGGCATTCTGGGGGTTGAACCCAGGCCCTTGCAAATGCAAATTTTATGCTTTACCAGGGAGCTACACCCCCCAGCCATGGCTTGATGTTTGAAGTGTATTTTCAATATTAGTGAACTGAATCATGCCAGATAGTGGACATCAGGGAACACTTGGTAGGGAGGAAGCAGAAGTTGTTGATAATCAAAGAAAAGTTGATCCTGACCTGAATCAAGGGGACAGACCAGAAAGCCAGGTGACTAGTTAGATACTAGGAGAGAAAGTCCAAAGACTAAAGGCAAAGCAATGCAGAGGTAGGAACTGCAGTGCATATAGCAGCATCTAGAATAGCCCTCAACCAAGGCCTCCTGCCCCAGCCAGAGAACTCTTTACATACTTCCTGCTAAGCCAGGCACTGAGGATGATGAGGCTCTACCCCTGTCTGACCTGTTTTGCTGGCCCAGGAGGGCGCCTAGGGAGGTGAGTATGGATGGAGTGGGGAGTTAAATTCATCTTTCTTAGTTTGGGCTGCTATAACCAAGTACCATAGATGGGTAGCTTACACAACAGGAATGTATTTCTCATAATTCTGGAAGCTCGGAGTCTGAGAGCAGGTTGTAGACTATTGACTTTTGGTTGCACCTCACCATGGGCTAAGAGCTGGCTAGCTCTCTGCCCTTTTCTTATAAGGGTACTTGTCCCACTCATGAGGCCTCCACATTCATGACCTAATTACTTCCTGAAGCCCCCACAGTCAACTACCATCATGTTGGGGTTAAAGTTTCAACATATGAATTTTGACAGGACACAAACATTCAGTTCATTGCATCATCTAATATTTTCATGTGACAATATTTACATGACCAAATTGCAACTCAATGTTTAAATTAAAAGATGAAATATAAACTATAATAAGTTCAGATCAATTTTAAATTCATCGATACTTGGATAAAAATTGGAAGCAATCTTTTAAAAATGTAAATAAATCTTAAATATTTTATAAAATAAAAACTATGATTGCTAGCTTTAAGGTCTTCTATGGTCAACATAAAGAATAAGTTTATTTCCTATGTTATGGATAGATCTTCAGATATGCAAATTAAAAATACTTTGTCTTGGGGCTGGAGCAGTGGCTCAGTGGTTATAGCACTTGTCTGGCATGTGCAAGGATGTGGGTTCGAACCCTAGCACAAGTGTTAGAGTAAGAAAAGTCACATGAAAAACTAAATAAAATTGATTCTCTCTTTCTCTCTCTCTCGCGCTGTCTCTTGCTGTCCCTCTCTCTCTTTTTTAAAAATACTATGTCTTATTTAATACTGCAAAATATTCCTTAGCAATTGTGAGTAATTCTTGTGAATACTGCATTAAATTTAAGAGTCTCCAGAACTACAAATTGGATCATAGAAAGAAGCAAGACACAGATACTCAGCACTTCTAGGAAAGTATACTCCACTTTGTGTGAATCTGTTGCATTCATGCTAACTGCAGGAAGAATATGATAAGCTAAGTGATTTGCTTTCATCCTTGTCTAAGTGCATCCTCTGCTCAAATCCTGTCCACCTTCTGGAGGGAGGTGTCCATTTCCAGTGTTGGCAGCAGTACAACCCACAAAGCTTCATTACATTTAGACACAATTTTCTTTTGATTTATAGACACAGGATAAGATATTGGATAAGTGTTTCCCTGACTGGGATGTTACAAGGTGGATGTTTAGGATTATCAATTGCACAGAGCCAAAGCTGAGCTCTGGATCCTAAGCAAAATAAATGCTCACCAGTTCTTTGGTACAATAATTTATTTTGTGTTTGTGATATATGATACTCATTGAAACATGGGCCCAGGGACAGGTCCCCTTTTGCTGTGTCTGCCCGGATGATGTGTGACTCATGCAGTAGATGCTAGTGTGGACAGATGATGGCTAAAGAATACACACTCAAAATAGACAAGGAGTTGAATCATAAAATTCCATTTTTGAGTGTTCCTCCGTGAAGTCTTCCTTCATCTTTCTTCTTCCTTATTGACAGAACTAATCATAATTTTTGATCTACTCATACACATACTCTTTATTATTATAAATATCATACTATAATACATAATTTTGAAATATACTAATATTTGTTTCTCTGGCTAGGTTGGAATCTCAAGAGACAAGGTGATATCTTAATGATCCAATGTTTCTAGTGTATAGCACAGTGGCTGATATATCACAGGGATATTGGCAAAAATGGACACTGAGCATTAAGAGTCTGTACTTGGGGGTTCTGGGGCGGTGGCTCAGCAGTTACAGCGCTTGCCTGGCATGAGCAAGCATGTGGGTTTGAACCCCAGCACCATGTACACAATGAAGTCTCGGAGCCAAAGAAAGCCATATGAAAAATTAAATAAAATTGATTTTCTCTTTCTCTTTCTCTCACTATCTGTCTCTCTTTAAAAAAAAAAAAAAAGAGTCTATACTTTGAAGCCATACGTGCCTGGGTTTAAATCCTTGTCCGCTTCTGAGTTGGCTGATGTTGGGAGTTTCTTAACACCTCCAAGCCTCAATTTATTTATCTGAAAATAGAGTGACAGTTTTCCTCCCTCATGTGGTTTACTTACTTGTAAGATGTTTAGCACAATGATAGTCAGCTGTGGTAGTCATCTCATCGTTAATCACAACAGATATCTAGACAGAACCTTCTCCTCGTCCTGCCTTGCAATGTTGACATTCAGAGAAACTCGGCAGTGTGCACTGGGACACTTACAAGGACGTTGCAAGGAGCTGCTATTGTTAGGTCAATTTCTAAACTTACGAGGGACAGTGAGTGTGTGGAAGGCTTGCAGGTCTTTCAGCTGACTGGGAGGGAAGAAGGATTAAGGAATACAGCTAAGCTAAAAGAGTCCTGGGACAAATGAAATGTAGATCTTCAGTTGTCATTCTCCTCCTGGAGGGTGACGCTGCCTGGCAAATATTTCCTGCACCAATGGGGTGGTGTCCTGAAGCAGCTCCCATCAAAAGCTGAGGAGCCAGAGCAGGGTGTAATATGAGCCCTGCAGCAGTGGGCCTGAAATCTCAGCCCGGATAGCACCAGCACTCTGAGCCACCGTCAAGCTAGGGCTCTGTGTCTGCATGGCTGTGTCCTGCCTCCCTAACCTGGGAAGAAATATGCAGGCTTTTCCAGGCTGGTGTGTCTTATCTGTCAACTGACTTCATCCACCCTGGCCCTAAAAGGCACCTTGGCTTTCCAGTGCCCCCCAATCAGTCATTTTGGGTGCTGGTGTGACGGGACTGCAGCAGTGTCCCGGGTCCTTGACATAGCAGCCACTTGATAGAAATCTTGTAAATTCAAATTAATTTCCAGGCACTGTGTCGGATGCTGGGAACAGGAAAAGTGTAAGAAGGCTCTTCACTCTAGCTGGGAAAGATATGGGTAGCTACTCAACTTTGAGTGTAAGAAATGTGTGTGTTAAGTGTCAAATTAGTGCTCTGGAGGGTGAGGGGGGGACCCAGAAGGTTGGCTGGTTCATTTAAGAAAAGAATCTCGAATCTGTGAGGTTTCCTTCCATGTTAGGATGATTCTCTGACCTTGCAGATGCCCATTTATCAGTAGTTTCCTTGTAGCCAGCATACGTGGCAACACAAGCACCAGAATTTTGGGTGTGGGAAGGTTAGGCTCTTGCCAAGACCGGTGTAAGCATAAAAGTCTTATAGCAGCCTGGAGCCTGAGCATCCCAGGCTCAGTGGCAATTTCTAGAAAAGGTGAAACACTGGACAGCAGTTCCGTCCAGCTAACAAACAGGATGGGAGAACACAGCACCTGCTGTAGCGCATCTCAGAGTGAGGCTTTCCACCAGCATGTGCCTCTGGTAGCCATGGGGCTGTGTCAGGCAGTGGGTTTAGGCCAAGGATCTGCCTGATCTGGGGCCAGATTGCAAGATGGTGATTGAAATGGTGTGACGTTGCATGGCCACCCTGGACACTCCAGCATCTCACGGCAGGCCAGGACAAGTTCTGTTAAGCACTGCAGAGTCGGGGTATCTCTTTATCATGCTCTGAACTAGTCCCTGGGGGACTTGGAGTGGGCTCCTGACTGGGGGAGTCTTTTATATTCCATGAAGAAGGCCAGCTCCCAGGGTTCTGAAGAGCAATTATTACAAGAAGCCAGGCCAAAGTAGTTCAAAAGCTCTATTATCAGATGTGAGTAACTTTATTTCTGCCAGCAACCCTGAAAGGGGTTCAAATAAGGAGGGATGTATCACATGTCTATCATCACCACTGTCATTTATTATATAAGAGCAGTCATTAAGCACCTACTATGTGTCAGGCAGAGTGCTATGTGCTGATCCTCATAGCAATCTTCCCCTGTCCCCCAGGTCTTTGATTCACTATGAGTTGGGTTTTGTGCAAAGTGAGAGATAGAGATTGAGTTTCATTTACTGTATATGCATTTCCAGGTTCCCCAGCACCATTTGTTTTGACTGTCTTTTCTCCAGCTTATGTTTTTTACTCCTCTGTCAGGTACGAGGTAACTGTATCCATGTGGGTTTGTCTCTCTTTCTTCTGTTCTCTTCCTTTGATCTTCATGTCTGTTTTGGTGCCAGTACCACGCTGTTTTTGTTACTGTAGCTCTGTAGTATAATTCGGACTCTGCTATTCTGATGCCTCCAGCTTTGCTTTTCTTGCTTTGGCTATTCTAGGGTTCTTATTTTTCCAAATGAATTTCATGACTGTTTTTCTAATTTTGTGAAGAATGTCATTGGAATTTTGATGAGAATTGCATTAAATATTAATTCTTCCTATCCAAGAATATGGATAGGGAGGACTTTTCATTTCTTTTTCTTTTTCTAAAGTCCAGTTCAATTTCTTTCCTTAGTGTTCTGTGGTTTTCACTGTAGAGGTCCTTTTCCTCTTTTGTTAGATTGATTCCCAAGTACTTTATTTTTTTTTTGAAGCTATTGTGAATAAGGCAATTTTCCTAATTTCTTTCTCAGTAAGTTCATCATTGGAAAAAAGGAACATGATTGATTTGTGAATGTTGATTTTTGTATCCTGCTACCTTGCTGAATTCATTTAGCTCTACAAGTGTAGTTTTTTGGATTCTCTAAATATATTACTATGGGTTGATTATCCCTTATCTGAAGTGCTTGGGACTAGAAGCGTTTAGGATTTCAGACTTTTTTTTCAGATTTGGGCATATTTTCATGTGTAAAATGAGATTCCTGAGGATGGAACCCAAATCTAGACACAAAATTCATTTATGTTTCATATACACATAGACTGAAGGTAATTTTATACAATATTTTTACCACATCTGTGTTTTGACTATGACTGCTTATATGGGGCTGGGTGTGGAGTTTTCCACTTGTGGTATCCTGTGGGCACTCGAAAAGTTTCAGATTTCGGAGCATGTTGGATTTTTAAGATCAGGGATACTCAACTTGTATTTGGCCTTCTAAGAAAAAGTTTGCTGATTTGGTAGAAAAGGTCAAAGCTTTGTAAGCTAGCATAGCTGAGGGCAAGAGAGGCGGTTTCAGTTTGCTTTCTGTTCCCAGCTCACAGAAGACAGAGGGAAAGCAGAGGAGCACTCTGGCTTCTTTCTTTTCTTCTCTCAAGATAAAGGACTTCTGACAGGATGGGGAGAAATTAGGGGACTCACATCAAATTCTACACACTAGCCAATAGCTGTCCTGTTAGTTATCTGTTGCTGCGTAGCAATCTCTCAAAGCATAACGAACCACTTAAAACAATAAATAATTGTTGTTTCTCACGGTTTCTGTGTTGGAGGTCTAGGAATGGCTTAGGCTCTTGGTTCTGGCTTGAGGTCTGTCATGACTGCAGACAAGGTGTAGGCTGGAGCAGCCATCATTTGGAAGCTTCACTGGGACTGGAAGATCAGTCACTCACATGGCTGGCAAATGGTTGGTTGTTAGCAGGTAGCTTCAGTTCCTCACTGTGTGGGCCTTTCCACAGGTTGCTTGAGTGACCTTGCAGCATGGCAGCTGCATTCCTTCAGAGAAAACGCATCTTTTCTGCAACATCCTGTTGGTTCTCCAGGGCATGGAGAGGGGTTACATATAGGTAGGGTCACTGTGAGTCCTCTTAGAGGCTGAACACCATATACCACCCCAAATAAGGGTGCTCATGAAAGTTAGGATGTGTGCTTTGGACAGGTAAAAAGATGGATTCTCTTCCGTGTCTGCATGATGGGGTGGGGAGAACTGTGGGTTGGCAGTCAAGAGACCTGACCATTAGTGCTTACTTTGCTTCTCATCTTCTCAGCGTCCTTCGTACTTCGGTTTCCTCATTTGCAAAAGTGAAGATATAAACATCACCTCCCTTTTAAGGTTGGTGTGAGGGACAAATGAACTTGGCCATGCCATATGCTTGCATATAAAAGGTGTTCAATAAATCTTAGCTGTCCTTAGAAGCAGCAGAAATAACAATATTAAAGTCCAATTCCACAATTTTCTCTAAGCTCTGGAAACAAAGGGCTCTTTCACCTTTCTTCCTCCTCTATGAGTTCAGACTTTTCCTGATTCCCATCAAGCCTAGCTTTGGGACTATACTCAGGTCTCTGGGGTAGGTTGGTGGTGTCTCTTACCTTTTTCAGTGTCCAGTGGTTGAAGTACCTGCCCATCTGTTAACAGCTGGCTCAAATTAGAAATTGAGCAACCCTGTCTTAGAGATGCATGTCTTAGAGTTGGGGGTCAGTCCTTGGGACAACTGTGAAGTATGTGATCACAGGGTAGCAGAGATGGATGGGACTTCAGATCTCATCTGGTCTCTGATCTGACCATTTCTCCAGCCTGTGGAACCAGCACAAGCCCTGTTTGAGCCATTGACTGAAGGCTTACTGCCCTCACTCAAGGCTGTAGAAGCTGCCCTTAGGTGCCTGCTGACCTGAGATCTGCAAAACTATCATGCCTGCCTGCCCAAACCCACTCTGTCAAGCCATTGGGCAAAGGCTTCAGCCCCCAACCCCCTTCCATTGCTAGAGACCCAGATGACTAAATCCACCAGGCCCATCCTTATTCTCCTCAGCCTTAGCCAGGATCCCAGACTTGTTTCTGTACTCATTAGCTCCCAGACTGCATCCCTTACTGCTCTGTTCCCCTTCACAGCTGCCCTGGGCCCCACCCCCATTTTCCTGACCCCTCACAGCTCTATGCAGCAGATTCCTCTGTACCCATAGCCTTTCCCTGGAACATTGCCCTGCCCCTGCCCTCTGTCCCCTTAGACAGGAGCTGGTTATTCTCACACACTCTGTCCAGGGTCAGGAGGTCAGTTTGAAATCCTCCTGGCTCCACAGACCACTCCTAAACCCCCTCATCTTGGGAAAGCCCCTGTTCTCTTAGACTCATGCTGTTCAGCCCTCTCTCCATCCTCATTGTTCTCCTGAGCTTTCTTGTCAACCAGCTCACTCTCTGATCTTGGTTCCCAGGCTCTTAGACATACTTTCTACTTTAATTTCCTAATCATTCCTGGGCCCTTTATCTTCTCTATGGATGACTTTTCCAGAATCGCAAACGTGATCTCCTAACCAAGAACAGTTAAATACCTTGGCTAATTACCTTCTCATCACCAAACTGGCATAACCTACCAAATCTCAAACACCTCACTCTTGGAACATTACCCCCTGTCCTTCGTCAAGCCTCTTCCTCAAGGCCTCCTACATGATCCTTCAACGTCATGATGAACCCAAGTCTACTGGGCCTGATTACTTCTTACTGTCTATCTCTGTCCATCTTCATTCTGACTTCATGCCCCCCTTTCTGCCTTAGATTATGAGGTCCTTCATTGGAACCCCTTGCTTGCAAACACCTTCAATGCCCTTGCTCCTCTTTCCCTCCTCTACACTTTGCCCTACTTTTGATTATGCTTGGCATTAGTACAGAGCTCTTTGTACAGATCGTTAACCAAAGTTGAAGCAACACATAATCTAGGGGAACCATAGATATGTGGGGGCAGGGATAGGAAAGGAGAGGGAGGGAGGTAGGGTGATAGAAAGGGATCTGGGGTGGGGAATCAATAATATAGCTTACTCTTTACTTCTCCAAGAAGCCAAATAATACTTATACAATCATTTAATTCTGAAAAAATGCACAATCATATACATACAAAGATGTATCTGTTATGGTGGGAACATAAGAATCAAGAGACTGGGTGTGGGTGATGTGGGGGTGATTCTGGATTAGGATCAGGGGCATATCATATTGTTACTACATATGCATTTATGATTGTACAAAAACTCTACTCCTCAATAAAATTTAAAAAAATAAAATGCACAGTTTTGTTGTCTCGCTGATCCACATGTGATGAAGGGTGGGTGGCAGGGCAGGCATACATATTTCTTTCTTACAGATGAGGTATAGTATTAAGGCTTAAAGAGTTTTGTCCAAAACTGAGCCTTGAACCCATGTTGGCTGGCCCCATCTTTTGGGGCAGCACTTCTAGAATATGTTGGGATTTGTATAGGAGGGGATAGCAGAGGTAAGAACGTTTTCCAACGATGATGCGGGCAGGAAAGGCAGCATCCCGAAGGAGTAGGACCATGGTGCTTCTCACAGGCCCTGCAGAGGCTGACGAATCCTTTCCATGGGGCCAGCTTGTAGAGGTGCCCTGGCCGCAAGGTGTGAAACCAGACACCGTGGGTAATGCATTCTGTCTGAAACAGAATTCCTCCAGCTCCCGAGTCTTCTGCAAATCCCATTTTCTTTCCTTGTTGGGGCTCAGGGGTCTGGGGGCCCTGCATCACTCCACACATCAAAGGCATCACCAGGTTTCCCAGCACAGCTCTCAGAGGCTTTTAACCAGCCCTTGACAATAAAATCGCTTTAAAATAAAAACCAAGACTCAATATTTGGCAAGAAAGGGATTAACAGGATCAGCTGGGGGATGACATCATGCTATTTTTGTTGGCGTTTTCCCAGCTCAAGTGTGAGGAGTCTGGGTGTGGAGGGAGGATATGCATTTTTTCTTTTCAACTGACTTGGTCCCTCCAAATCTAGGTCTGGGAAATCCAGGGAGCTGGAATGAGCAAGCAGCGCTGGGGGTGGCCCTACAGCAAGGTCAGGGCACTCACCAGCCCGAGGGGGGTGAGGACACTGGGCATGCGGGGAATAGCTGGGACTGAGCTGTGCTGTTGCTGGGTCATATGCCCTCAGCCTCAGGCAACAGCAAAGGAAAGGCACTGATTGGTGATCAGGGTTTGAACTTGCAGAAAGGTGCCCTCCAAAGTGGACAAACAGTCTGGTATACCTAATGGAGACAAAGTGGCCCGGACTATTCACACATAGGTCCTTGGGAAAGCCCAGAATGACGACACAGTGAAGGCCTCAAGGACACCTACTCCAGTGCTTTGCAAACTTGCTGATTTTCCAGTTACGGAACTCTTGCTTCAAATGAGATATTAAACACGCACTGTATAGAGAAGACTGAAGGAAGTAGAGCTGCAAGACCTGGAGTCTCTTGGCTGGACTTTCCCAAGTCCTTTCCTGCCTTGGAATCCAATACTGCAACTACAAATTGAAAGTCCCTGATCATTCATTTAGTAAACACTTATTAAGTGCCTGCTCCAGGTCATTCCTCAGGTGAGCAAAAGCAGGTATAAGTGAGTGAGAGACCCAGGCCCTGGAGTGCCCCCCAAAATGCTACTGTCAATGCACCAACGTCAGTTTTGACTCCTAATGAACTTGCAGCACTGGTCTTAATGCTGGGAGAAGACAGAGAAGAAGAAAAGCAATCCTGGGTCTCAGGGAATTTGCTGCCCTCCTTGGGTTTGCAGTTTGATGCAGGAGATAGGTATCCATTATATGATGGTACCAAACAAGTATAAATAAACTCCCCTTCCCAGCTCACATATGGAGAAACTGGGATGTGAACATGTCATTTCTTAGCTGGATAGTCAATGCTCTCACCATCCAGCCTCAAGCTTCCTCCCCAGCTTTGTCCCATATCATTCTCCCACATCAAATCTCAAGCGCCATCTGGAGCCTTGAATCATGCATTTCTCCCCGCATATAACTTACTTTTCCCTGCCTCAGTTTCCCCTGGGCTGCCTTACAATTGTCTCTCTTTCTCTCTGGCAATCACCACTGGAAAGACCACTGAAAACCCCAGAGTCTGGAAGTCCCTTTAGTTGGAGATGATACTGCCAGCGGTCTGTAGCCTCCCTCAGTACATTCTTGGTCCAGAGAGGATGGGAGTGGCTGGTATCAGCTAAGGGACAGGAAGCCAGGCAGAATCCACATGTTGCCACTGAGATCTCAGAGGAGCCCCTTGACCTCACAGAGAGGTCCATGAACTCACACTTGGAATTGTTTGATCTCCCCAGGTGCACACACTTCACTCAGTAAAAGTTCCCTGAGGGCCAGGATTGGCTTTTCTCATTGTCTGTCTTCTCCCAGTACCAAGTTCAGTGCCTTGAACTCATTAGGAGCCAAATGGGACATTTGTGCATTAACAGGTTCATTTTGTTGGGCACTTCTGGCCCCGGCTCGCTTGCTCACCAATGCCTCAGGCTAGTTCCGGTCCAACTACTCTGGGCTTTCTTCTCATGGGAAGATTGAAGTTATTCCTTCTGGTCTCTCATTCACACCCCCAGACTTCGATTGAATGCCCACTGTATACGAGGTGCTAGGGGAGACGGCAGACAGGAAAGCAGCAAGGTCAGCATACTGACAGGGATGCTGGCCCAGACCTGGGGCTCCTTCTTCTCTAATCCACAGAGTGAGCAGAAGCTTGGGTTATCAGCCTGTCCTTTCCAGACCTCCTGGGATCCTGAGTCACCATACATTTGAGAAGCTAATTGTCCCTTTCCTCTGAGACTACTGAGTAGACAGGGGCTCCTTTACCACACTGTCTTGTTGGGTTTCCTGAAAGCCATATCAGGCTGAGCAGGTATAACCTGAGTTATCTGCAGGAGAGCTGGTGCCATTTCAGAATTATATTTCTTACTACATGGACTTTCCCCTCAATCTTAAATGAAAGGCACTTTAAACTCAGTCTGTTGTGAGCAAGGATCCCCTATGACATTGTTATACCTGTCTTAGTTCCCTAAACCCAGAACTTCACCTACACTTTAACAGGGGTCCAGATCTTCATGACTCTACCCACCTCCCTTGGGAAACTTCCCCTGCCTCACCAGCAGTTTCTAATTTTCTGGGACCATCCTTGCCATCTCCTCCTTCTGATACCCCTGAACTGGGTATTCATCGTGGAATATTTATTACCCATCAATCCTCTCCCCTCCCATCCCTCTCGTGGCTATTGAAGTCCTAGGGACCACAGAGGGAGAAATGCCAAGTCCTGCAGTCTGTAGTCAACAGTGGATGTGGATCCTGCTTGCTGAATTTCTGCTGCATGGATATGGTTTCTATGATCTAATAGCAGCATTAAATTATGAACATAGGAACATGCTCTTCTCCCCAAAACAGTAATTAACTGTGGGAGAGAGCACCATTTAAGTCAGTTGTTCAGTGGTTTACTGGAGGTGGCCCGTAGTAGTTTACTAGACCTAACTGACAAAAATATTCAGGCCCATTGTCAAACATTGCCATCATTCAATCACAAATTATATTAAACTTTAATAACTACAAAAATCCCTCACTTCCTGATTATTTGATTGCAGTTTCCTATTAGCTATTGTTTCTTTGGGTTGGAACACTATATGAGTGTTCCTGCATATCCTCACCCAGCTCCGTGTCCAGAGACATCATTCTGGCAACTTGAAGTGAGCCATAGTGAAAGTATTTACATCGTGCAAGTTGGCAGATATTACACTAAGGCTGTCTCCTCTACCCAGGATGATAAACCTTTACCAGCCCCTGAGAAAGGTCATGTCCCCTCCACCGGCTCTGCACTTTGCCTTCCTGTGCTCCATCCTTTTGCAAGGTAGCATTTGCTTTCTTGCCTGCACTGCCTCAGGCCCACTGAAGTGAATATCCCTTAATGGCAGCTGCCTTTATTGCTCCAGGAAGGACAGTCACTACTTAGGGGCTGGGGAGTTGACAAGCCCTCTGGAAACTGGAGGTCTCTGGCTGTTTGGTGAGCTGCACTCAGGCTCCTAGGGGAGGCTTTGCTGGGGAGGGGTGCTTGTACGCTGTCCATTTCACATGCCGGCAGGATGTGGGGCTTGTGCTGCGGGGCAGATGAAGTCACAGGATAAACCTGGTGCCACTCTAGAATGTCAGCTTGCTCAGTGGTAAGTACTTACAATTATCATTTTAAAAATAAAACAAACATGGAAATATTGTGTGTAAAAGAATATAAAATCTGGATGGATTTTTAAATTAAAATAAGAGACTGGCTTGTTTTAATTTACTTTTATTTTTTATTTATTTTTAATTTTTTTTTTAAGAGCGAGGGACAGCGAGAAAGAGAGAGAGAAACAACTTCATTTAGTTTTTCACATGGCCTTAGTTGCTCTAACACTCAGTTATGTACGTGGTGCTGGGGTTTGAACCTGTGTTCTCCTGCTTGCCAGGCAAGCGCCGAAACTGCTGAGCCATGGCTCCAGTCCCTTAATTTAATTTTTAAATTACCAATTTAACTTAGCCATTTTTTGGGGGCTCCATTTTCTTTCTTTTGCCCCTGATCTTTCCACAGGAATAACTAGTCTGTGGTGGACTGGCCACGGCAGAGTATCCTGTTTCACTTTTATAGCTTGTATCATAATAGTGCACACAGTTTGAATTCTTATTTACACAGTACTTTTTCCTTTCTCAACACACTTCAAAAAAAACCCCAATTTAAACATACTCTTCTGACAGGGTCTAAACAATATTATTTGCAGAAATATATATTTCATAGCTTTTCTAATACATATTAAAATTTATTCATTAATGTCCTTATTTCATATCCTATACTATAGTGGCATGGGAGCCACTTTTTGGGAGATGATGACTTGGTGATGGAGCATGGTCTGTGGGTGATTTGAGTGTCCTCTGCTGTGACTTTTTCTTGGGGTGGAGGTACAGTGAAGGTAAGGAGCAAAAATTGAGGGGCTTATGAATTGATATTATTCTTTTGGAAGTAAGTTTGGTGATGTGTATTAGGAGTTTCACAACTTTTAACCGTATACAGTTGGCCCTCTGAATCTGCAGTTTCCACATTAATGGAGCCAAATAACTGTGAATCAAAAATATTTGAAAAAAACTGTAACTGTACTGAGTAGGTACAGACTTTTTCTGTCATTATTCCCTAAACAATATAGCATAACAACTATTTACATAGCATTTACAATGTAGAGATGTTTTAAGGTATAAGAGAAGATGAATGTAAATTATGTGCAAATACTCTACCATTTTGCATAAAGGACCTAGAATCCACAGATTCTGGAATCTTTAGAGGGTCCTGGAACCAATCTACATGGATACCAAGGAGCGACTGTACTTATAATTTTAGAAGATAATTCCTGAGATAATAATCCCTAAGGTGGAAAACGCCAGCTTTGTTTCATAATGCCATTTAGGATCGCAAACATTTTGGCAACAATCTAAGATTCTAATGACCGGGATGTAGTTGCATAAATCATATGGGGCATTTTTTTCCTCATGAAATGCTATGAAACTATTAAAATAATGCTCACTCTACAAAGTCAGGTGAAAGGTGCAGGACATAAAAGCAAGACACACATAAATGAGGATCAAATACCTAGGATGATCATGACTATGTAAAAGAAAATATGCATGAAGGAAAGACTTGCAAGAGATAACGCTAAATGTTAGGATGTGTTTTTGGAGAGTGGGACTATACTTGGTTTCCTCCCTTCAATTTCTATCTCTCTGTTCTTTCCTAGTTTTAAAAAGTAAGCTTAGGGCTGGAGCGGTGGCTCGGTGGTTGTGGTGCTTGCCCGGCATGCGCAAGTACACAGGTTCAAATCCCAGCACCCACGTACACAACTAAGTGTCAGAGCAACGAAAGCCATGTGAGAAACTCAATAAAAATTGATTCTGTCTCTCTTTCTCTTTCACACTGTCCTTCTCTCTTTAAAAAAATATAAAAATAAAAAGTAAGCATAAGGGTGGGGAGGATCAAACCATTGAGAAGATCATTGCGAGTCTTTATATCTGCTTTCTGGGTGGGGCTATTGCAAGGATGGCCTTGATTCACTTGACCGGAACCAATGCCTCCAAGAAAGTTGTTGTCATGTATTGTTACTGTTGTGTGCGTGTTTGCCTATAGCAAGTGTCAGTGCAGACTGAAGATTGACAGATGTCCCTAGGGAAAGGACCTTAGTTCCTGAGGGTTTCAGGCTCAGCCTGGGTGCAGCTGCCTCAGGAGTGCTTAAAGACACTTCACCCTCTAAGAGAAATGCCCCACCTGACGTCTCAAATTACTGCCCATGGCCAAGGGGAGAGAGTAGAGAGTTGTCCTGGGGGTGCGGTGCCTCCTCCTGGATGTCTTCAGCACTGGTCCCTTGGCCATCAGGGCTCTGAAAGACATTGGTTAGCCCTGAAGTGGGTACTAAGGTAGGCCTGCAGAGGTGAAAAAACAAGGCTTGAGCTGACACCAATTAATGAGAGCAGAATCATCATAAGGAAAAAATAGCACTATTTATTGTCTACGGTGCATATGCATACATGATTTGTTCTGCGAATTTTGCCCCCCTTAACACTCATAACCACCCTAGGGGAAAGGTTTCTAGCCTCCATTTTTGGATGAGGGAGCAGATTCAGAGAGGCTAGGTAACCCATGCAAGGTCACACAGCAGGGTTTGGCTGATTCCAACACTTCATCCAACTCTTTGAGTGATTCTGTTTTGATATTTCATAGAGGGGAACTAACACTATTCACCCCTTCCCTGCTTTGCCAATTGAGTTAAGGTTTTGGGTCACTGGGGATGTGGTACTATGTCAAGACATGATTCTTGGGGATACAAATCACAGGTGCTGCTTCCACTATCTTCAGTTCATCCCATCCTCCTTTGGACTGCACCACTGCCCAACCGTGGAGAAAACCCGGATTTAGGGGCTCTGAGCTGCTTGTCATGTGCACCCGTGATCTCATGGAGCAGACTAGACCTGATCAAACAGTCATGTTGATTGCTTTCCTGTTAGCAGAGTGCGTCCTGACTCCCCTTATCCCTGGCTCCTTCTCACCCATCAACTTTCAGCCTGGGGCACGCACTTGTGGTTGAATTATTAACCCCTACAACAGGATAGAAGTGATGACAGATGAAATCCCTAAACACACACACACACACACACACACACACACACACTCCTTCACACCAGGACAATTTGCTGGAAAGTGCTGACTTTACAGTATTAACCTAATTGCTAAGTTGAAATGATGATGGTGATAGTGGTAATAATAAAAGAATCGCTCTCAAATTATTCTGAGAGATGCTGCAACATTAGCTGCCATATTCATCCCCGAAGAAAGAATTTACATTTTCAGCTTCAGTTCACACAGGGGAAATGGCTCCCCAGGAAGATAGATGACAGCCTTCGATGAGGCTTTCCCTTGTCTGGAGCGAAGTCTTACTCCTTTCTGTTAAAGCAGGTAAACACCAATTTCCAGGCAGGTTTTGGGCTAAATTTTTTAATTTCCAGGTTTCCAGGAGGCAGATTGGAAAATGAAATCTGTTAGGAGTCCTGGGCTCTGATTTGAAGTGGTATCCTATGGGGTAACATTGGAATTTTGCTGTGGTTTCTGGGGTGGGGGCAATTAGTGACTCTCTGGCACAGAAATAGTGGGAGCTTTTGTGAAACCTCTGGAAACCAGGGTGGAATCTTCTCCCCAGCTGTGGCAGCAGCTGTGGTGTCAAATACTCCAGGCAATTAAAGATGTAGGGTTGGGCTGTGGGTCGCAAAGGCCGCTCTACAAAGCCTTACTTGAACACCCACTGTGCCTGGCTTGCAGAGTGGGAGGGGCTTAGGTGACAGGCCCCACTCTCCAGGGTTTGCAGCTAGTCAAGGAGAAAAACGCAAACTGGGAATTGTGATCAGAAAGTACTCTTCAAGAGAGGTGCTTAGGACTGGAGCAGTGCCTGGGCAGTTCAACGTTTGCCTGGCACCTGCAAAGATGAGGGGTCAAACCCCAGTACCACATACACAATAAAGAGTCGGAGCAACTAAAGCCACATGAAAAACTAAACAAAATTGATACTCTTTCTCACTGTCTCTCTCTTTACAAAAAAAAAAAAAAAAAAAGAGAGAGAGAGAGAATGAGAGAGAGAGGGTCTTAAAGCCATTTGGAGCCAACAGGTGAGAGGAAGGAGCTGAGCTCAGGTGGGGATATGGGTTGTAGGGGACAAGGAGAGGGGATGGGCATTGCAGACGAAGGCAGCAGCACCAGCAAACACATGGAAGAACAGAAGGTATGTGAAGGAGAGTCTTATCCTGACCTTCTGAAACTCTTCCTTTTTGTTCCCTGGCCTGGTTTTAAGGGTTCTTCTCTGCTGCCTTACCCCTACTCTTTTGGGGTGTCCCTGTGCTAGGAAGTGTGTGTGTGTGTGTGTGTGTGTGTGTGTGTGTGACAGTAATCATATTTATGTCTTTGCTATTTGGTTATAAATTTTGTTGTCATTGAGTTATCATTTATAATTTTCATTGAATTATAATTTATAATTTTCTTGTTTATTCTTTTTTTTACTCATTAGTCAGAAGTGCATCTAGAAGCTTTCTTCTTCTTCTTCTTCTTCTTCTTCTTCTTCTTCTTCTTCTTTTTTAAAGAGAGAAGGACAGTGAGAGAGAGAAAGAGAGAAACAATCTTGTTTAGTTTTTCATCTGATTTTTGTTGCTCCAACACTTAGTTGTGTATGTGGTACTGGGGTTTGAAATTGAGTCTTTGTGCATGCCAGGCAAGCACCATAACTGCTGAGCCACAGCCTCTGTAAGCTTTCTTAATGCATGGGTTTTATATGAAAATATTTTGCTTATAATTTGTTGCACTGAGATCAGTGAGAATGACCTGTGTATTATCAATTCTTTGATGTCTTTTGCTATTTCTTTTCTAGCTTAAGACACATGGTTAATTCTTGTGATACTTGACAAGATACTTCTTTCTTTCCTAGGATTGAACTCCAGGGATGCTCTACTACTAAACTACATCCCCAGCCTTTTTAATTTTATTTTGATGCAGACTGGCCTCCAACTTGTGATCCTCCTGCCTCCGCTCCTAGTTGGCTGGGATTACAGGTGTGCACCTCTGCACCTTGCTTATTCTTTATTTTTGAAATTCAAGCATTCATAAATATCAGTGGTTCAAATCTTCTATAACCTTCAAAAGATTTTTTGCTTGTTTGTTCAAATAATTACTGAGAGAAATCTACCAATGATTGTTTATTGCTAATAATGGCTTTTATAAATAATTTTTTTTTGTTTTACATATTTTGAAGCTATGTTGTAAGGTACCTACAGATTCTTACCAAGTTGACCAAGATGACCTCCATCTAATTTGTGATCCTCCTACCTCAACTTCCATAATAGCTAGGATTACAGGTATGTGCCACCGTGCCTTGCTTTTTCCTAATTTTTTTTTTAATTTCAATCTTTTCCTGGTTTTGGTTTCACATTTATCTTTTGTGAATAGCTTTTAGCTGGATTCCATGGCTTAGTCCCATGCCTACCACATACTGGGGGCTCCAAAATTATTTGCTAAATGTGTCAATGAATGAAAAATTAAATCTAATCCGAAAACATGTTATTTAGTGGGTGAATTCAATGTTTATATTTGTGTGATTGCTGATACAGTATATCTGCCTGACTTCTATCCCTTTTTATTTTCTAAATATATGTTTTATATTTCATCTCTTTTTTTCTCCTGTTTGCCTTCTAGTTGATCTGTCAAATATGTTTTATAACATTTCTTTTCTTACTAGATTTAAAGTGATTCCTTTTCTGTTCTCTAGTAAACACATAATTACTTCGTATTTTCTGCGTTACCAAGAAGACAGAGAAAAGAAATAAGTAGGTGCTGAACATCTTGTGAGAAGCTGGACATTCACCATGCTCTTGGATCAGCACAGCAGCCCTATTAATTCAATATTAGTATCTCCATTTTGCACACAGGAAAATTGAGACTCGGCAGGTGTAAGTCACCTTCCAAGGCTTCATCACCAGGGGCCGGCAGGTCCAGGGTCAGAACCTGTGGTGTGATTCTGAAGGTTATGCCCTTCTACCACATGCTTGTTGCTGACCCAAAGGCCAGCCCCAGATTGCTGGAGGATGGTTATCAAATCTTTCTTAGTCCCCACAGCCATATTCTTGCCAGTGGACTTGTCAGTGTGCAGGGATAACTCAGAAGTGGAAATGAATGAACACTGGCCTACCTCTAAGTTCTGGCCAGAAGGAAGCCAAAAGCTGAGAGGTAAACAAAACTCTTGAAATCCTCCAAAATGAAATTCAGCCCAATCTGAATGTCTCCAAAATGACCATTTACTGTGTCTAGAAATGTGTTCTCTTTTTCCTCAGCCAGAGCCCATTGATAAGTAGAGCAGACATAAAGAACTGTAGCTCTTGCCACTGTTTGCTCTCTTCAAACTGCTCTTCAGCTGTTTCTCCCTCTTGAAGGAATTTTGGGCTTCAGACTAGTGAGAGGCAGGAACACAGGGCCATACAGTCACTGGCTGTGGAAAGGCAAGGCCAGAAGGTTCTGAGAAGGGAGTTGCCTTCACTGTCAGGCACAGGATGGACAGGAGGGGTGAGCTGCAGGAGCCTCTGATGAGGTCACCTGCAAAGGAAGCAGGAGCTGAGATTACCCACAATCCCACCAGCTCCCATGAGTTCCTGTTGGTAAACAGCGCCCTGTTAATCCTGGGGTTGAATGTCCTGCTGATTTTGCATGGGTACAGGGGCATCTCTGTCTGAAATAGTGTCATTCATTTTCAGGATAAAGACATGGAAGAATGTGATCAAATTCCTGAAATGCCACTCTGGGACTGCTGGCATGCCCAGCAGCTACACACACATGACTGTTGGTGAAGAAGGCAACCCAGGTGGGCCCCAAGGTCCTGCTAAAGGATTGCATTCTAATGGAGGCCCATGAAGGAGACTCATCCTTGAGACACACTTTTCAAAGTAGGGACCCACTGGCTGGGGTGCAGGTTGGTAGTACTTGGAAAAATGCTGATTCAGGGCCCCACCCTAGACTTGTAGGATGAAAATCTAATAGGAGTTTACATTTTCAATAAATGACCCAGGTGATTTGGGGGCTAAGATTAAATTATTCATCACATGCTCTCTGCAGGTGCCTGAGGTGTCCTCTGAAAGTGACATAAGGGCCCTGGCCAAGGAGTCCTGAGTCCCTGCTTTCCTGTTTACTTGCTGTATGATTTTGAGCAAGTCACTTTGCCATCCTGGGCTTCATTTTCTTGTCCATTAAATAAGAACCATTCAGGGTCTTTTTTTTGTTTGTTTGTTTTTTTTGACCATTTAAGTAAAATTTATTTCCATCTGAACATCCTAAATTATATTATTATTTTTTTATATTAATTTTTTTTGAGCAACCTTACAAGATTTTAACAAAATAATATAAAATGTGTATAAAATGTGTATATATTCTGGATATTGCAATTATCCCCAGGAGTGCCCCCCTGCAATTACCCTCCCTTATCCCTCCCTTCCCCTTCCCATTATAACTCTAAAAAAAGTATTAGATTGTAAAGCATTACATCTTATCTGGATTTAACTCTTATCTGGATTTAACTCCATTCAGGGTCTTTTAATGGAGAATCAGGACCAGAACTGACTCAGGTTTCTGTTTTGGACCTAGGAGCTTGGGGTGAGAACAGGACTTCTGAATGGAGATAGTGATTACAGCTTACTGTGTACCAGGCACTGTTGTGGAGATGTAGCAATATGAGTGTATTTTCTTTTCTCCACAGCCCTGTGAGGTTGCTCTTTTATATTCTCGGTTTATAAAGTACTTGAGGTAAAGAAAGTTTAAGGTCATAGGTAGTGAGAGGTGGAACAGAGTTGCAAACTCAGACAGTCAGGCTCCAGAGCCCTCATTCTCACAACAAAGATACACTATCTCTCAGCCATAAAGTCCCACTGGCTGTTAGAAATGCTAGACGCAGCTTAGAGGCCTGACCGTGAGGCAAACATGTCAGTCATCCAAAGAGAGGTAACAGGTGGAAAGCTAGAAAAGTGTGTAAGGAGCAGAGAGCTGGAGCCCCAGTAAATACCTGCTGGTTTACCAACCCCAGGGAATACAGCCCTTCCCACTTCTACATGCCTGTAAAAATGTGACTCAGATGGAGGGAATTTAAAGCATCATCCAGGTGGGTGGGGAAATCTTGGTGGGGGAGGGTATACTTCAGAGCACCCTGCCCCCTCCCAGCTTGCTCTCCGTGCCATTATAGAAATCTGGAGGCAGAAATAGGCCCCTGTTTGTTGTTTCAGAGTTTCTAAGACACATTTGGGAAGGTGTGAAACAGCCATAAAGTCACATTTATAGCCCCAGAGCCTAATCTGCTCTCAGGCAGACACTGGGCCTGGATTTGATGGTGGGTGAAATAAGTCCCTGCAGAAGGCTGAGCTATTCCTGGACTAGGGTGGGGCTGGTTTGTCCCTGGAAGTGAGAGGCCTGCATGCTCTGCCAGGGCAGGGGTCCTTTTCCTTCTTCTGCATCAACTCCCACCTTCATGATAAGAATGCCCCTACCTCTGCCTCTGACTGTTCTGTACCTCCAGCAACCTCCTGCACATCTGTGTGGTGGGCCCACCTGTGACTCACACTGAATTGGCCCCAAACCAAAACCAGTCTCTCACTCCCACCCGCAGCCCCCAGCCTCTTCTGCTCTGCCCTTGGTGAGTGGAGGGAGCGTTCATCAAGGCCCCAATGGTTTCCACCACAGGGTAAAGCGTAGTTTACTTGCCTGAACCCAGCCATCTTTGGGGGCTAGACCCACCCATCTTTCTAGCCCTGTGCATTCCAGCCACACCTGTGCCCTTTTCCGCCTTTATGTTTTTCCTCCAACCGTTGTATGAATGCTGTTTCTTTCTGATAGTCCAGTTGCTTTTTCATCCTTCAAGACCTGGAGCACTTTGAGCATCCTTCTAAGACTGCAGGCCTCCCCTCCCCCAGAGAAGCTCCTCTCTCTGTGGGGCTCCCGTGACCCTTTTTGCATGCCACTAGCACACACTCTTGTGTCACTAATGTCTGTTCACATGTCCTTCCTGCTGGACACTGAGCTTCTGTGCTCTCTAGCACAGACTCTCAGACTCAATTTGTGTTCCCAAAACCTGCAAAGTGCTCCAGGATGCAGCTGAAACAGCTCCCATGATTCAGTGATCAGGTCTGAATTTCTGGGATAATGGGCCTGCAGTTTATGGGGAGCTCAGGATTTCATCCAAACAAAGTTGTGGTGTAGGGAGGGGCAGGTGACTGGAGAGATGGGCCAGACGCTGTGCAGCACAGGACTCTTTGTGATTCTCAGGTTTGTCGATGTGATGCACAACCCTTGGCCCATCCTCCTTCCTCCCCTGCTGCCCTGGATCCTGCCACAACCCGCCACCTCCTTGCCTGTGAATCCAGAACTCTCCCTTTGTTCCAGTCCATCCACTCACCTCTGCTAGGAAGCTGCTTCCTGTCAACAGGCGTTGGTCCTGTGGACCCTTAGTCCTGCTAGAGTAGAGGCTCCCCATCAGGGCATTTGTCAGACACCTTCTCCAGGGCTCCCTTCTGGACTCACTGAGTCAGAATCTTCAGGGTAGAGAATTGGAACCTCTACTCTTTTTTTAATTAGATGTATAAAGAGATACAATTGAGGGGGAAACATTATCAAACCATCAATAACCAATGTATATATATTTCGTTATCCAGGGCTAATGCCAAATCATGGATGCTCAGCTTGGGTTTCCCCTGTTGCTGTTTCCCCCAGAAGAACTCCTGAGTTAAATGGGTATCTTGTGGAGGAATGACATCTGCTTCTGAGATGGTTCCCCCATATTCCCACTCTCCAGTCTCCTAGGAGAAACCTCTACTCTTAACAATCTGGATAGTTTTTAAAAATTATATAAGTTTGGAAACAGTTCAGGTGCCAAATAAATCAGCTCCTGTGAACTCATTATGTGAGCATGCTCTATAATAACCATAGTCCTCACAGCAAAACTTATTGAGCTCTTACTGGTTTGGGCACAATTAAAACTACACACACACACACACACACACACACACACACACACACACATGCACACACACACGCACACACGTACACTCATTTGTTTTGTCACAGCCATGACATAGGCAATGCTATCATCTTCATTTAACAGAAGAGGAAACTGAGGCACAGAGCAGTAACATAAAGTAACCAACATGACCCAACTAGGGAGAGCAGAGATTAAAATCAAAGTTGTTTGGATTCTGGGTCCTTGCTCTTAACCTATGACATGCAAAGATTAGTGTTACTAGAGCAGGGGTGTGCTGCCACACCCTATAGAGTAAACCTTCATTGAAGGAGACACTGGAAGCAGATGCAATGTGGGGGTTTGATTTATTAGCCTCTTCACTCAGAGAATGCTAGCTCTGTGCCATCAATAGCTTGTTCACTTTTACAGCATCCCTGAGGAGCAGCTCTGGGGTCAGTAGTCCACTTTTGATTCTGTAGATGAAGAAAGGGAGCCAGGAAAGTGCAGGGACGCCCACCTCTGTTCAGCTGGTGGCCGGAGAGGTGGCAGTCTGATGCTCTGCTTTCACAGGCGGGATGTTCCTGTGCTGGTGCCTTTTTTTACATTACACCACTGACTTAAGCCTACTGGGATCTTGGGTGATAAGTTATGTATGGAAGAACGTAAAAATGGTTTTGAGGGACTGCAGGTATTGCTGTCCCTTTCCCAGGTTGCTGAGAAAATGCCTGAACCAGAGGGGTGGGTTGTGGGGAGCTCTTGACTTGAGTTGGTACCTGCCTACTCGAAGTCTGGGCCTTCCCTGGGATGTGCACTTGGGGACACTGTGGCCGTGGGTGAAAAGTGGGATATGGATCTGTCCTCACTCCCTGTGACCTCTGAGGCAGTGAGGGGAAGAGGGACTGTGGTCTCACCAGTGAAAGCTGGCCTGCCTCCTACACTAGGCCCAGCCCTGCAATTCAACCTGGCAGACTGGTGTGACTGAACGGAAATCTCTGGTGGCCTCTAGAGGACCTTGATTCTCTAATGCCTGATTGTTCACCATTATCCCCAATAAGCCATCCCTTAGAAGGGCCTTTTCTCTTTTTATTAGTGAGTTATAGTTATGCATAATATTGTGGTCCATTTTGACATCATTATACAAGCATGGAATATAATTTACTCCAAATACAGCTCCTAGTACTTCCTCTTTTTCCACCCTCCATCTTCCCCCTGTTCCCTTCCCTCTATTCTACTAGTCTTCTATTTACTTACAGTCCTTTTAAAAAAAGTAGTGCATTATAGATATACATAAAAATGAAATTCACTGTAGTATATTCAAGTAAGTACATAGGATAATTGATCAGTTTCCTTCTACGTTCCTCCCTTTTCCCATCTCTCCCCACTCCTCCTCAATGCCCTTCCTCTACTCCACTGGACTGCTTTCTATTTTCATGGGACTCCCCTGCCCAGAAGGGCCATTTAAATACAACTCTGAAATGGAAGAGTAAGCAGTCAAGCCCTTCGAGGTGAGGAACCCAGGAGCAGG